>JAVJIF010003757.1:0-71325 GCA_038442645.1 Agave tequilana
TTTAGCTATTATGTATATCATAGTTCTAATAACATGTGAATTTACATAATGATCGGTTTTATGTTTATCATGTTGATTTATGTCTTGTTTTATGCTTCATGATTTAAATATATGTTTTAAATGTTAGTTTTCATTAAGACTAGAATTTATACTTGTACATATAGTGGACCACAAATAAACTTTTATATGTTTGGGCTTGAACGATTATTTGTACCCATTAGATGTGCTAGTATAGTCTAGTTTTGATGATTCATGCATTTAACTTGTATTCCTATTTTATCCATGTTTTTCATGTTTTTTATATTTAACTTCATGTATATGTCTATCTTGTCAAACTATTGTTCATACATATACATCCTTTGAGCCACGTGCCTTCATGCATATACATTTGTGGACTCGTTTTGTTTGGGATATGTATGTATACTTTAGTTTGTACTTGACATACATATGCCTTGAAGAATTCTAGTTGTGATGATTTTCATGTTTTACGGAATATTGAGCTTTATTACCAAATTTTATGATTATGTGTTTCACACTACACTTGTACACTCACCTTATTTAAATGTTTCTCATGATTATGTTTTCATGAGTATGTATGGGCTTTATGGATTTTGAGTGTTTAGTGATCATGTGATTTACATAGTTTCATGAAAAATAATTTTGTTTTATTCCTTGCTTGAAGGATTTCGTACTAGTTAACAAGTTTTTTCATTTAAACTAGTTGCGGGATTCTTTGTTATGGTAGATGTTTTCAAACATACACTATTTTTCAAATCTATTTTTGAAAACCCCTGCCTTCCAAGGGCGGTTTGGATGGGAGACCATGCACATGTATGCTTTATAGTGAAAATCATTTAAACTTGAGCATGAATGGGTGATAGGTAATATGAGATATACATTTGATATTATTGTTGTTTCATTTGGTATCATTGGATCCTTTCAATTGGTAACAATACTGACTTTTTGTATACTCATATTTCTTGTTGTGTATGTATGCTTTCAATTGGTATCATCTATTTTGATTGTACTCATTTTTCATACAACTATATATGTTTTATTTGTGCTTATTATATCCTTATATCTTGGAGCACAAATTTTGTTTATGCTAAAGCTTGAGTTTAATGCCTATCATGTTTCAATTGATGGTTCAATTGATATTTTAATAACAATGCATAAGCTTATGAAAAATAAAATTTTTTGATCATTGTTTTAGTTTTGATTTCCACTCTCATACTTTATGATGAAAAAAGATTGTTTATTTACAATTGGTATGTTAGTTGTTTACTTATCAATTGGTATCAAGATTTTGTTTTTACTATCAATTGGTATATGTTTTCATATTGATATAAAAATGTTTTGATTTACATTGCCTATATGCATATAGATTCATGTTGTGTGTATCCTATATTGAGGAGCTTGACAACTCTTCTTATGAGATGCACGTGTGTAGGGGAGCTTCACATCTCCTCTTATGCATTGCATATTATGTGTTATGTGAAATAGGGCTTGTCATCCCTTCTTCTGTAATGCATATATGTAGGGAAGTTAACTTAGCGTCTTCCTCTTCATGAATGTTAACGCATATATTCCTATTTTTGATTTGTTTGATGTCACCCCTTTATTGATTCTTTGTTTCGAACAAAAAAGGGGAGAAGAATTTGCTTTTATTGTTTTTGTTTTTACTTTAACCCATTTGTTGATGATTGACAAAAGGGGGAGAAGTATTTGATATATATGCATGTTTTTCCTTGCTTTATCCATAAAGAGGGAGAAGTATTTTATGTTTATGCATATATGTTTTGGAGAAAAAGTATTTGAAAAGGATTTATGTTCATGCATACTTATCATGTATGTTTTGTTTTATTGGTATCAAGAGCATTTGTTTAAAGAACATGTTTTGTTCATTGTTTTTATGCATGCTTATGCATATCATGTTTAGTATTCATTGCTTATCTTATTGTTTATTCCTATGCATGAGTTAAGGGGGAGCTTCTTTGAAGCTTAACTTTAATTCATGCATATATAACTCCATGAGTTTTGTCATCATCAAAAGGGGGAGATTGTTGGCCCAGAGGCCTTCCACTCTAGTTTTGATGATGATTAACTCATGTAGCTATGTTTACTAATTATCTTGTGATGTTTAGTTTCAGATCATTAACCAAGATATTAGTTGGTGATAACTTCAGCAAAGGAGTTTTGAAGCCTTTCACATGGTGATTCCAGAGCTCGAGCATCAAGATCATACATAGCACTCGTTGGAGTCAAGCTCGGTGGATCACGGAGTTTTGGATCGAGTCGGGTTGAAGATGGAGATCGTCAAGAAGACTTAGGTATCCCAGTTTAGTTTGTTTTAGATCCATGTGTAAAGATTAGATAGTTGATATGCTCAAGTTCACAATACACACACGTTTTATGTTTGGAAATTGGTTTTTCTGTTTTTGGTTTAACCGATATTTGTTTTCATGAATAGTAGCTCAAAACAAAGTTTACATTATTTAAATGTATATTAGATATGTTCTATATACATACATGCTTTATATCTTAGACAAACTTATTTTGATATGCCTATTCATGTGTTTATGTTTTGGTATTTTTAACAAAACATATTTTTGGAATATAGTCAAAAACTATGATATGTATATGTTTCATGTATATTGGACCTATGTCCATATGCAACATGTTTTAAAATGATTAAGTATCATGTTTTTGTATTTGGATAAGGTTTGGACAAAGTTTATTTGAAAAATACAAGTTTGAGAAAATACTGGTTTTGGTTTTCGAAAATATTTGTAAGACACAAAAATGGTTCATAATGTTTGATATTTGTGTTGAAATTTTTATCACATGTTTGTATATAATATATTATGTTAGAAACTATTTTTGTGGATTTTTAGATGTTTTTATGGGATTTATTAGAATTATTTAAAACCTAGTTTTCTGACCCAGATTGCCTTCTGCCAGGCTCTGGCGGTCGACCGGCCCGGTCGACCGGTCGACCGGAGTACCGTCGGTTGACCCGGTCGATCGACCGACGTGCACAGCCTTGTGCACGTTGGCCAGGCACAAGGCCTGGTCGACCGGTCGGTCGACCGGCCAGAGAGCTTTGCTCTCTGGTTTTGGGCGGTCGACCGGGCGGTCGACCGGCTTCTTCCAACGGTCAAAAATATGACCGTTGCCGCCAAGAGCAGAAATCTGCTCTAACGGCTAGTTTTTTGGTTTGGGGTGTATATATACCCCATTGTTTGAGTTTTTGGTTAAGTTTTCATGAGCCAAAATTTGCCTACCTTCTAGTGTTTTTGTTTCAAGATTCAAAGAGTTTTTAGAGCTAAAAAAGATTTGATCTTTGCTTTGTTTTAAAAAGAGTTGGAAAATCATTTTGAAAAGGAAATTCTTAGGGAATTGTTTTGATCTTAATTATCTATTTTATCTAGAGTTTTTCTTTGAGTTTTTGATTTCCAACTCTTGGTTTTCCACACTTGAGCTATATCACTCTATCCTATTCTATAGGATCATTATTTGTGGGAAAAAGAGATTGAGTTTGTGGTCTTTGAGATCACCTTGTTGTAAACCCTTTCTTGTGGATATCCCTATTTGGTAGATGTGGATTTGGGTTGTTGGTTGCTCCCTCTTTGGTAGAGGTTGAGGTTGTGATTTACTCCCTCTTGGTGAGGTGGAGTTGGTGTTAGTCTGTATCCCTCTTCGGTAGAGGTGGATTGTGCTTGTATCCCTCTCGGTGAGGTGAATTTGGTTGTATTGGTGGAGTTCGGTACTCTGGTCTTCGGTAGACCATTTGTATTGCCTCGGTGGCGGTTGAGAGAGGAGTTCGGTACTCCTAGTGGATTGGAAATCCTTCTCGGTGAAGGCGGGGACGTAGAGCTCGGTGCTCGAACCTCGAAAACATCTTCTTGTTTGCGTTTGATCAATTGACTCTCAACTCTCTCTCTCTTTATTTGTGTTGTGCATCATTCATATCTATTTGCTTGTGTTGTGCTTTGCATCATTCATATTGTTATATCTATATGCTTGGTTGTGTTTGCTTATGTGCCTCACTTGTGCTTAATCACGAGAGCTTCATATAGCGCCTCAACTCTTATTCAGAAGAATCAAGAGGAGTTAGTCCAGAGCCCTTCACGGGAAATTCGGCTACACTCGTTGGTTGTACTAAGTGTAGTTGCAAATTTGTTTTAAATTCCGCATTTAGTTTCTAGATTAGCTTAATCACCTATTCACCCCCCCCCTCTAGGTGATTTACACAATCTCGTCCCCACCTCTTGTGGATATGTAAGCACTATAATTGGCTCGCGAAACTGAAATACGTTTACAATCGTGATCTCGCAATATCACCTGTTAGAGCCGCAACTCATACAGCACGATTCCTCTTGGATCAACTTGGAGCCTCAACTCCTACAAGTTGTAATCCTACAAGATTGACTTCTTACAGCCTCTCTCACTGGAGGCATACAACACTTACAACAAAGAACAAGGGTTGTGATAGATCACTACAAACTTGTCACTAAATAACAATCCTAAGCTATAAATTAGAACTGACAAGATCAAGCTTTGGGGGCGAGAAACACTGGAAAAGATTGGAATAAAAGCTCTAAAACTTTTGTATACTTTCTGTTTGGTCGGAGAACTTCGTGTAAAATTTCCTTGAATCATGAAGAATTACAACGGATCAATACTCCGATTACAAGAGAGGGAAGATGTTCACGCTTGAATCTTCTCTTTGTTTAGTCCTGGGTTCTTGATGTGGCGGTGAAAAGTGAATCTTATTTTCTGTTGACCGGGTGAACGTCAGGACCTCCTGGGAATCCTCTCTTTGGATAGCGGACAGAGTAACACAGCTCCTGTCCACCAAGAATCTCAAAGAGATTGTAGGCAAAGACAAACTTGTACGCAACAAGTTGTTAGAAGAGTTGAACCCTCTCTTTTTTCTATCTCCCTTGTATATATCCCTTTTTCCCTTCTCCACAGCAAACTTGGCTATTTATAGAGGTTTCAGGGGTGAACGTGTCCCTAAAAATACTCCATAATAGGGTTTAACTCCCTCACTACGTGGCAGTAAGTGACCCAGTAATGAGGGTAGTTATAATTGAGACGCGGGTTTTGAACCTTGCGCCTTGTCGCTAAAGTAATACTGAGACGCGGGTTTCGACCCTCGTGTCTTGGTGCTACAGTGATGCTGAGACGCGGGTTTTGACCTTCGCGTCTTGGTGCTGCAGTGATGCTGAGACGCGGTTTTTGACCCTCGCGTCTTGGTGTTACAGTGATGGCTATGATTAGCCCTGCGTCTAGAGTTTAGACTCTGCTTTTTGATGACTTGTCTTCATTGATTTTTAGACAGCCTACAAAACCCCCTCCAAAGTTTTCAACATTTCGCGGTTGACTGGGACGGATTTCAAAATACTTTGGACTCTGGTTGATCCTATCTGATTGGATTGACAATCATTTGAGATGCCCTGAGCTTGATCCTATCTGAAATATGGTCTTCGTGAGTGTACTGTAAAACCCTTTGAAGCCGCCAGAAATGATCGTGGCGAGTGTCTAGATACGCAGTCTAGACCTCCTCAGTACTCTGAGCTTGTTGTTGGTGTACTTTGAACTAAGGGTGAACAGTCATCTACTTGTGCCAATGTACTGTTGAACTGATTTGCTTATCAAAGACTGAATGCAAGTCTTGTAGACGCAGGGATCATGTTGCCTTAAAAGATGCAGTCCTCACTTAGAGGGGGGGCGCATCTATTGGTTCGCTGAAGAAACGCAGCTCTTGAAGGGATGCGATCTTTGAAGTGAAGATGCAACTCTACTCTGTTGAACAGACGCAGCTTTAGTCTCGCTGAAGAGACGCGACTTTTGGAGAGACACGGTTTTTGTTAAACATGAATCCGTGTTTTAGGCGCGTTGCCATATGTCCGGCGGAGTTGAAGGGACATCTTTTTTGATGCGCGAAATTTGCGCCATATTTAAGACGCATGCCACGCGTCGGGCGGGGATTAGGCCTCAAGCCAAGCGCCGCGTATCTCTGCAGATCACTGTGCCTATAAAAGACAATAGTCTTTCAAGAATCATCATTAGACTCTTCTTCTTCTTCGCTGAGCATTATATCTAGGGCTAAGAAAAGCCTGAAGCTTCTTTTTTCATTTTTGCCGTCTTCAACATTAATCTTACGGTCGAAATGGCACCAAAGACCAAACCCGTTTTTTTAATCTCAAGCGCCGTCGTTCCGGAGATTCAAATGGGTGGTCCTTCCACGCAGGAGGCCCCCATTTCAGGTAGTAAAATCATCTGATCTGGTTTCTTCCATTGAAGGGGCTTATAGAGTTCTTTTAACTCTTAGTCTTTTTTGAATGTGAACCGCTAACGCGGGGCTCATGCCCGTGTTTGATCGTCAGACGCGGTTTTTGAATTGATGGGCAAGATGCGAGTTTGATGACTTCTGTGTCTTTGCTTTATCAATCTGAGTCCGTATCTATTTGTTGAACGCGGGCCTCATTGAGCCCTGCGTTTTGAGCTCAGCACTCAGAATTTTTCTAAGTGTGAGGAGTTCAGACGCGGACTTTTTTGTGATCCTCGCATCTTGTAAGATTAGACGCAAGTTTTACTGAATCTCGCGTCTGAGTCTGATACTTAGAAAAAGATTTTTTCTAAGTTATGGATTTTGAAATGCAGGCAACATGCAAGCCTTGCATTTTTGAGTCTAGACGCAGATTTTGCTAATTTTCGCGTCTGAGCTCATTCTTGCGTTTGAATTTCAAGCACTTAGCCATTTTCTCTTAGATTTCTGACCAAATGTTGTTCTCTTTGCAGTACGATACTTCTCCAACCCTTTGTCCAAAAAGTGCCAATTTGGGCACGTAGGTGGCGCTGATCGTAATCTGACCTTCGTGCTTCAGAGATCTGCTCCTGTGACTATTGGTAAATTGAAGAAGCGAAAGGAAAGGATCTCCAAGGCCAGTATGGTGACCCTCCGGGAGATTATCTCTGATGGACTATTTGAGACGGATTCTCGCACTCCATTTGTCAAGAGTATCTGTACTACTTTTATCATTTTTGAATCAAATAAAAAAGTCTTCAACGTTTTGTTTCATCTTTATCCTTTCAAGTTCTTTGCTAGCTGTAGATGAACTCAATTTTCATAACTATAGTCCTTGACTGTTTGTGAAACGTAGTCTTTAGTCAGCCAATGAATAAAAACTCAGGCTGAACTGAGTTCTTGAGTGATACGCGGCTCTTATTTATAGTGGAGACGCGGTTCTGGGAAACGCGACTCTGACCCGCTAACGGAGACGCCGTTATGGGAAATGCGACTCTGACCCGCGAACGGAGACGCCATTCAAGCTCACCAGGGAAGACGCGTGAAATTTTCTTTTTGATAAAGACGCGGCTCTAGTTATGGAAGGGCGCGGATCCATGGACGCGGCCTTTACTTCTGTCAGGATGCAGAATTCAGGATGCAGTGGAGACGCGATCTTAGGCTCCTCAAGATTGACGCATGGATCTCCGCTAGTTGATGGGGACTCGGCACTGGCTCAGTAGAGACGCGGCTCTGGTCCCTTGATAAGGCGCATCAGGCTATATTGAGTTTATGATGGAGATATAACTTTCATCTCGCAATGGAGGCGCAGTCCCGGGCTCCTCGAGAATGACACGGGTCTTCTCTGGTTGTAGAGGACGCAAGCTTCAGAACGCAGTTTTTAAGTCTTTGCAAGTTGATGCGAACTCAAGACGCAACCTCTGAATGGACCCAATTCGCTGAGGAGACGTGGCTCTGAATCACTCCAAGAGACGCGGTCGCACAGCTTTCGGGTTCATGAAAGGATGCGGGTTTCAGAATGAGACCTTTGAGTCTGCGCTTGACGCAACCTTCTAAGCGTCACATGCAGCCCGTCTTAAAGATCTTGTTAGATCGTTAAATGCCAAGTCGGCGTTGACGATTGAGGACTTGTGTCCTCTGATGTTTCCCAAAGCGGCAATCCACGCGTCAGCTCTTTATTGGGCTTTGACGTTCGTGCAGGAATTAAGGCTGATGGCTCTGATTTTTACGCCATTAATTACAGGCCTTATGGCTCGCCTATAAATAAGCTTTGCCCCCTTAACAGTCCATTGCTTAGACTGTTTTCCTTAAGAACAGGCGCTCTGAGGGTCTTCATCTTGACTTAATCTTCTCCCTCAGGGGGATGTGTCCCAATGGACAGCAAAAACTCAAAGCTTTCATGCTTTCCTTTAATCTTTCCTGAAGATTATCAATGTCAAGTGATTTCAAGATCAATAAGCATCCCTCTGAGTACCTTTTATATTCGCGCCTTGATGCATAAAGTTCAACCTCTAGAGGGTTCTTCTGCGGGTAGGAACCACTTGTTGCCATGAAATACTCAGTCCCACTGCGTTTCTGTTTTCCTGTCTCTTGAAGAGATTCACTCTCTTGACCTTCTCTTGAAGTCTGACTGGTGCGCCCATTTTAGAGGTCGCGTCTTTTTAGACTTCTTGATGAAGCGCAAGTTGATTGATCTTGAACTCTAACTCAAAATCCTTTGGACGCAAGTGTGATGAACTCTGTACTTGGATTTTGAGACGTAAGCTTTGCATATAAAACTCGCGTTTGAGGTTTTTGACTTTAAAGAATTTTAATTCTTTTTGAGACCTCTGAACTTGGATGTGGCAATCCTTATTTCCCAAACATGGGTGTGGCAACTTTTGCGTCTGGTCCACTTTGCGTCTCGTATTTTGGACGCGGGTCTAAAACCAAACCGTGTTCAGACCCGTGCGCGTCTGAAATCCACAAATTCAACTGTGTTTGCTCTTACAGTCTTAATTTAGCAGAATTTTTCTGCTTCTGACTTAAAAAGAATTTTAAGCCTTCTGCACCGGTTATCCCCGCGTCTAAAGTTTATAACTACCACCGCGTTCGCCCTTCAGCTTTTCTGTTTCTACCTTAACATAATTTTAATCTTCTATTTTTTTTTTTGTTTCTTGCAGGCTGTCTTAGTCAACCTTTTGCATCTTCGCTGGGCACTTGGGAGAATATATCGACCAGCGAACTTGTTCGATGGTCGAGCACTGGAGAAATCAAGGATCCTGTTCATGGGCGACAAGGATTTGCGCGACTGATGACATCCGTCAATACCTCATTGGACATGATGCACCGGTGGTGCCCCCAGGTTTATCATGGTCACAGTGGGTATAGTGGTGAGTATGGTCTTCTTGCAGGTCACGGGAAAGAGGACGTCACCTGTTGTTGGCCCAAGGTTACAATCACCCGTTTTTAGTGTGTTTTGATGATTAAAAAACATATTAGTTATTTGTACTAATATTGGTTATTGTTTGAGTATGTTTCAGGGTTCTAATTAAACTAGAAGGTTTCTTCCCCAAAGGAAGTGGTTTGGACTCAAGTCACCTCAATTTGGGCTCAAGTATCAAGTGTTAAAGATCATATGGTGAAGCCCTCTTGACGAACTTGTAGTCCTTAGAACCAATGTAAGAAATAGATTGTTAAAGTTTAAGTTTTGGATTTTGGCTCTAGGATACACACACACATTTTTTGTTTACAAGTTTTCATGTTTAAAACTTTTTGTTTCTAAGTTTTTCATGACTTGACAAATATACATGACTCCAAGTTTTACAAAGATATATATCATATTTAGATCATGTATACTCTTTCTATCATGATCTTAGTTATCTTTACTTCAAAATATTTTTTATAAAACAAAATTTCAAGTTCTGTCCTGCTGCTGTTTTTCTGTTTCAGCCTTGACCGGCCGACCGGCCCGGTCGACCGGCACCTGTACAGGACATGCACGCTTGTGCATGTCTGTCGGCCGACCGCCCGGGTCGACCGACTGTCTGCAGGTTTGCTCTCGGGTTTTCTGGGTCGACCGCCCGGTCGACCGCCTTCAGAAACCTGTGTTTCTTCTTAGAGGACGGTCGACCCGAGCGGTCGACCCGAGCCCAAAGGCTACTGCCAGCAGGGCAGCCGGTCGACCGGACCGGTCGACCGGCAGGCCTGCAAAGTGCCAACGGCTCTTTCCTCTTTTGTGCAATTCTGAAATCTGTTTTCTTAATCTGTTTTTGCAGACTTTTTCTGATGTTTTAGAAAACTTTTTCAGGTCAAATAAACTTAAAATAATTTGTTTTTAACCCCTTCTTCTCCCTATAAATAGAGGAGAATAGCCTCTTGCAAAAAAAACAAAAAATATCTAAGTTTTTCAAAGAGAAGAAAAGTTTTTAAGCTCTCCATTTTCCATTCTTTCTTGAGCTTGTTTTCAGTTGTGTTCTCTACCAAAAATCATCTCTACAACGGAGTTTTCTCACTACACTCCTTAGAGCCGAAATTCCCTACTCAATCTATAAGGAAATTGTAAAAGAGTGAGAGTTTGTAAAGAGTTTAGTGATCTTGTTTTGATCACTTTGGTTCCTTGTGTTCTTCTTCATCTTGTGAGAGACACCTCTTCGATAGAGGTTATTGTAAGTGGTGGAGCTCGGTGCTCGGGTCTTTGGTAGACCGTTGTAATCGTCCTCGGTGGATAGTGGAAACCCTTCACGGAGGTAAAGGCGGGGAGTAGAGCGGTGGCTCAAACCTCGAAACAAACATCTTGTGTTTGAGATTGCTTTGTGTCCATTTTCACTTTAAATTTCTCTTGCACTCTATTGCTTTCAATTACTTGCTTGAGATCTTGTTTCCTTTCCTTGTGTTATTGCTTCTAATTTGTGATACTTGTGATATATCTTGTGTGTATTTCATCATTGCATGTTATTCATTCTTTGTTCGATCAATTCTCATACAACAAGGTTGCATTGCGCACCTCTAACCCATTCAAGGGGCAGGAGGAAGGAGTTCAGAACCCTTCACGGGGTATTCGGCTCTTAGTCTTGTTTTGAGAGATCGTTGCATCATTCATCCATCATAGTTTTAAAAAGATTGTTAGATTAGCAATTACACCTATTCACCCCTCCTCTAGGTTTATCATGGTCACAGTGGGTATAGTGGTGAGTATGGTCTTCTTGCAGGTCACGGGAAAGAGGACGTCACCTGTTGTTGGCCCAAGGTTACAATCACCCGTTTTTAGTGTGTTTTGATGATTACAAAACATATTAGTTATTTGTACTAATATTGGTTATTGTTTGAGTGTGTTTCAGGGTTCTAATTAAACTAGAAGGTTTCTTCCCCAAAGGAAGTGGTTTGGACTCAAGTCACCTCAATTTGGGCTCAAGTATCAAGTGTTAAAGATCATATGGTGAAGCCCTCTTGACGAACTTGTAGTCCTTAGAACCAATGTAAGAAATAGATTGTTAAAGTTTGAGTTTTGGATTTTGGCTCTAGGATACACACACACATTTTTTGTTTACAAGTTTTCATGTTTAAAACTTTTTGTTTCTAAGTTTTTCATGACTTGACAAATATACATGACTCCAAGTTTTACAAAGATATATATCATATTTAGATCATGTATACTCTTTCTATCATGATACTTAGTTATCTTTACTTCAAAATATTTTTTACAAAACAAAATTTCAAGTTCTGTCCTGCTGCTGTTTTTCTGTTTCAGGCTTGACCGGCCGACCGGCCCGGTCGACCGGCACCTGCACAGGACATGCACGCTTGTGCATGTCTGTCGGCCGACCGCCCGGGTCGACCGACTGTCTGCAGGTTTGCTCTCGGGTTTTCTCTGGGTCGACCGCCCGGTCGACCGCCTTCAGAAACCTGTGTTTCTTCTTAGAGGACGGTCGACCCGAGCGGTCGACCCGAGCCCAACGGCTACTGCCAGCAGGGCAGCCGGTCGACCGGACCGGTCGACCGGCAGGCCTGCAAAGTGCCAACGGCTCTTTCCTCTTTTGTGCAATTCTGAAATCTGTTTTCTTAATCTGTTTTTGCAGACTTTTTCTGATGTTTTGGAGAACTTTTTCAGGTCAAATAAACTTAAAATAATTTGTTTTTACCCCTTCTTCTCCCTATAATAGAGGAGAATAGCCTCTTGCAAAAAAAACCAAAAAATATCTAAGTTTTTCAAAGAGAAGAAAAGTTTTTAAGCTCTCCATTTTCCATTCTTTCTTGAGCTTGTTTTCAGTTGTATTCTCTAGCAAAAATCATCTCTACAACTGAGTTTTCTCACTACACTCCTTAGATCCAAAATTCCCTACTCAATCTATAAGGAAATTGTAAAAGAGTGAGAGTTTGTAAAGAGTTTAGTGATCTTGTTGTGATCACTTTGGTTCCTTGTGTTCTTCTTCATCTTGTGAGAGACACCTCTTCGGTAGAGGTTATTGTAAGTGGTGGAGCTCGGTGCTCGGGTCTTTGTAGACCGTTGTAATCGTCCTCGGTGGATAGTGGAAACCCTTCACGGAGGTGAAGGCGGGGAGTAGAGCGGTGGCTCGAACCTCGAAACAAACATCTTGTGTTTGCGATTGCTTTGTGTCCATTTTCGCTTTAAATTTCTCTTGCACTCTGTTGCTTTCAATTACTTGCTTGAGATCTAGTTTCCTTTCCTTGTGTTATTGCTTCTAGTTTGTGATACTTGTGATATATCTTGTGTGCATTTCATCATTGCATATTATTCATTCTTTGTTCGATCAATTCTCATACAACAAGGTTGCATTGCGCACCTCTAACCCATTCAAGGGGAATCAGGAGGAAGGAGTTCAGAACCCTTCACGGGGTATTCGGCTCTTAGTCTTGTTTTGAGAGATCGTTGCATCATTCATCCATCATAGTTTTAAAAAGATTGTTAGATTAGCAATTACACCTATTCACCCCCCCTCTAGGTGTTTTTCACCTGTAAGGTCTCGAATCCTCCCTTCACCAATCTTACCCCCGGAAGTGACATCGACAAAAAATTCATGCTCATTGGATGACTTTCTGGTGGTGGAGATGTTCATCAACGAAGGACTATGGCCCACACCAGTTGGTCGGGTGGAATCAGAATGTTTTTCTAAAATTTGAACTCAAGAAACACCATTGCTCTTGGTTAGCAATGAGCTTCTTCGATATTTACGTCGTGCATCATGATGTAATCAGCATCCGATCGTCTTAACAGTGCTCAGCCCTTCTTCAGCACTCTTCCAAACATCTTATATTTGGAGTGGTGGGAATGCTTGGAGTGAGTGCAATCTTTTACTGAGAGAGAGGGACTGCTTTGTACTCCTTTATTATAACACTCAATCTTATTGTATAAGAGAACACTTTGTATCACTTTCATATGTTTGAATATAAATAAAAGTGACACTTTTTCTTGTCTTCTTCAATTGTCTTGAATTCCTTTTTCGTATCGAAAAATAGACAAATAAAGTATGGACCTTTGACTTGCTAAAAATATGTGATAATCTTAACGAGTCAGAGTTTGGAGAAAATCCTGTTTCAGGAATTCAAGAATGTTGTCAGAGGTGTGATATTAACTTGACAGGAGTAAGATGGTTCTTGTGGACCTGCCAATTTATAATGAGAATGACAAGTGAAATTTGTACCTCCACGGAGGATTACAAATGAGTTTTCATCAGAGGTTTGGTGTTAACTTGACTAAGACTCAGTTGGGGATTTAATGAAAACACTGTTAACGGTGTAATGTTAACCTAACAATGTTTAAGTGGACTTGTTATTCTGTTGATAAGAATAACAAGTTAGACTAGACTCGCGGGGGATCTAGGAGAACTTTTACCATTAGAGGTGTGATATTAACTTAACGGGTTGAATTAAATCTTGTCAGAAGTGTGATGTTAACTTGACAAGGATGTGAGTCAGAGGTGTGATATTAACTTGACTCGAGAGTGTTTCAGCTTCATTCAGGAAACTGAAAGCGTCACTGTCATATGTGTAATGTTAAACTTGACAGTGAGGGTAATGCTAGAGGTGTAATTTTGAACTTGGCATTGGTCATCTCGACTTTGATAGGGAAGTGCGAGGGAAAGTCATGGCCATAGGTGTATTGTTGAACTTAGCAATGAACTGGACGCTAGAGGTGTGATGTTAACTTAGCATCGCTCATCTCAGCTTCGATATGGAAGTCTGAGAGAAAGTGACTGTCAGAGGTTTAATATTGAACTTGGCAGCGACGTAATCACTGTTAGAGGTGTAGTGTTAACTTAACAGTAATTTGTCAGAGGTGTAATTTTGAACTTGACAAGAATTGGTTTGCGATAGGAGCAATTTTGAGGACCTATCATTCTATTGATGAGAATTAACAAGTAGAATTTAGAATGTCAGAGGTGTAATTTTAAACTTGACAAATTTGTAGACTTGTTGTTCCATGTAGGAGAAAGACAAGTGAAGTTCATACTCGCTGGGGAG
This sequence comes from Agave tequilana, assembly GCA_038442645.1. Lineage (NCBI taxonomy): Eukaryota > Viridiplantae > Streptophyta > Magnoliopsida > Asparagales > Asparagaceae > Agave > Agave tequilana. Next base: position 14,279 of record JAVJIF010003757.1, read on the forward strand.
TATTGAGATTTTTCATTGTTAGAGGTATAGTGTTAACATAGCAATGATTGTATTTATGGACTTACTACTCTATGGAAGAGAATTGATAGAGGAAAGTAACTGAACTGTCAGAGGTTTAATATTAACGTGACAACTGTTGACTTTCTGGGAATTTGAGAAATTTGCCGTTAGAGGTGTACTATTAACATAGCAGCGAGGATTTTTAAAGAGTTTGTTGTCAGGGGTTTAATATTACCTTGATAGAATCCACTAGGGATTGAAAAATCTGGTTTGTCAGAGGTTTAATGTTAACTTGACAGAATCTAGTTCATTTCATTAGAGAGCTGAACACCGGTGTTTTTATGGTCCTACCATTCTATGAGAGAGAATTGGTAAGAGACTTTGGAGGAGAGAGTGGGACTAAGTCCACTTAGGATTTTTTAGCAAACCCTCAGCTATCAACGGATTTGGTGTGCCTTTACCACTACCGTTTGAGTTGGGCTAGCTATGTTATTCCCCTCAGCATGATGAGTTGTCGAAGACTTATGTTGGACTTAAAAGCCAACATTTTCTTCTATCTTTAGCTGTCGGAGGCATCGGATGTTAATTAGGAGAGCAACTAATACTGAAACCCAAGTTTCGCATTTTGTTTCATTCTCAATATTTACATCATACATCATGATGCAGTCAGTGCTCGATTAGCTTGACACCGATCTATCGTGGTGTGATCCAGTAAAGAAAAGAAGCTTTTCTTGGATCTGGAGTTTTGATCATAGGTGTAATATTAACTTGATCGGAGGAAAAGTACTATCAAGGATAGTATTTCTTCAAGAATCTGTCGTTGATTGGCATCATGAGTATATCACCGTTTGAAGTTATGAGGCGATATACTCCATTTGAGTAGACTGACTCCACTACAAATGGTCCTTCCCATTTGGGTTGGAATTTTTCTTTTGTCTTATGTGTCATTACCATGGGTTTTTTGACAGCTAAGACAAGGTCACCTTTCTTGAAAGTTCGCTCCTTAACTTTCTTGTTGAAGACTCTGGTAATCCGGGATTGGTAGAGCTCGATTAGCTGCTGGGCCTGCAGACGTTTATCGTCTAAGGCTTCTAGTTTTTGGGGTCATAGTCGATACTTCTCCTCATTTGTCATCTTTGTTGTCAGGGCGACACGTAGAGATGGAATTTGGATTTCTAATGGAAGAACGGCTTCACACCCATATACCAAAGAGAATGGTGTAGCTTTCATTGGGATTCAAACTATCATGCGATAGGCCCATAAGCATTCACCTAATTTGTCGTCCCAATCACGTTGGCTTTTTGAGACGAATTTCTTGAGAAGCTTGCTAATAGTCTTATTGAAAGCTTCTGCAAGGCCGTTAGCGGATGGGTAGTATGCTATTGAGAACACACTCTGGATCCTGAACTTGTTGTAGAACCTCTGAAAAGCCTGACTAACGAGCTGGGGTCCATTGTCATGGACAATTCGTCAGGGTATACCAAAACGATAGATGACATGATGTTTAACGAATTTGATCACATCAGATGTCTTTACCTCCCTCAAAGGATAGCTTCAGCCCATTTTGAGAAGTAGTCAGTTTAAGATGAACCGGTGTCCTTTGGATGATGGTGGGCTTATGGGGCCAACTACATCCATCCCCCACATCTCAAATGGCCAGGTAGAAGTTGTAGAGTGAAGGTACTGTAACGCCCCGATCCCGCTGATACGGGGACGTCACTGCGACGTATATACGCAAGTCAGAAGTACCTTCACGTATATACGCTAAGCATCAGTACAGGCAAGAATCAGAGTACGGAAGCAAGTGGTGCATTATACATTCCAACACATGAGTACAGCTACAGAGTTATTACCAGAGGTGATCCGATATTACAACAATATTACATCACCTGATAGGCGCAAATGCGAGAGTATATGGAATGTATAAGAGTAAATAGTACAAAAGGCACTCACGAGTTTACTAAAGGAAAACTCGAGAGGCACACAGGGGGCCTAGAAGGATGGAGCTCCAGATAGTCTGCAGGAGATCCACGCTACCGTTGCGCCACTCTGATCAGCAACAGGAGAAAATCCACACGCTCCAAGCTCCAAACCTGGACATGAGGATCCAGGGGAGTCAGATGAAACTCCCCAGGCGAGTATGATGCAAAAGCCAGGTGGCAAGCCAGGATAAGCACAAGTGTGAATATAACGATTGATATCAAGTTTAGAAAACAGGGGGTTAGAACACAAGTATGGCAGGTATGAACAGGTATATCATAATCATCATAAAACAGGAAATCCGATATAAAAAATCATTACGAGTGGTATTGATTATATCAACTGCAAAACCGATCGTACAGGCTTAGGTCACAACTTCATGAGACTAGTACGTCGAAGGAATAATCCAAACAAGGAAACCCTCATCCATATACCTTTATCTCATATCATCGTAATCAAGCACATACAATCACAAGTCACAAGGTAACCATAACGGGAACACATAACAGGCATAACAGGAGTACATAACGGGAGTCATAACAAGAATCATAACAGGCATCATAACAGGCATAACAGGGATCATAACAAGAATCATAACAGGCACTTATTATTACTCGTCTGACCCATATATCTGGGTATGTGTCCGGGTGTATACTCCAACACACATACATCCTATATAAGCAAGGCGAGGGTTGTTAACGGAAGCAGATGGAGAACTGATAGCGCTTCTTATAGTAGTTCCCATACACCTGGGACCAGCTTGAGGGCCCAAGTCCCCCTAACACGCATCTTCTGTGGGCCCTAAGTCCCACTAACACGAATCGTCAATATTTTATTCCATTACTATAAGCAAGGTATCATTCCGGCATCCATCACTTCCTCCCATTCCCCGTGCAAGTTGTAGCTTACCAATATTATCAAATTACGGGAATAACAGGTCATAACAGGAATAGCCCTACAGATTCAAGAGGTGGCCCCCACAGATTCAAGAGGTGGCCCCCACCGAGTATGGTGTGGCACTTTGTTCCATGTGGCACTTTGTTCTGAGGGGATGGATTCTAGAGGTGGCCCCCACCGAGTATGGTGTGGCACTTTGCTCTGTGTGGCACTTAGTTCCATACACAATAACAAGGCAAGATTCCCGTAAACATGATAATCACAAGTCAAGTAGATCATGCTGGGTGTTGAGTGATAGCATGACAGGATGGTGATATTAGGCAGGTGACAAGTCATGAAAATATCATAACAAATAATACAAGTCCCGAGGATAAAGTCCATATTCAAGGAAGTGATCAATCACAGCAGTTAGCTAAAGATAGTCGACTAGGGATTCATGTGTAGTCGACTAAGCATGGAGTTAGTCGACTATAACAAAGAGACAAGTCGACTAGCTAGGCTGCGTTTGGGAAAGCTGCGTTTCAGAAAAACGGCGCGTCTCTAGAAAGTGGCGCGTCTCAGGAAAGTGGCGCGTCTCAGGGAAGTGGCGCGTCTCAAAGAGCCGCGTTTAAAGTGAGCTGCGTTGGTCGACTTGGAACAGTGGGTAGCCGACTTAGAGAAGTCCGCGTTTCAGAGAACCGCGTCTTCGGAAGAGGGTTAGTCGACTAGACGCGAAGGGCAAGTCGACTAGAAATACTGCGCTTTTCCAAGAAGGGCGCGTTTCAGAAAAGGTTAGTCGACTAGGAGAATTAGTTAGTCGACTTAACAGAGCTGCGTCTCAAGAAATGGAGTTGCGTTTCAGGGGTTAGTCGACTTATGAACTAGGCAAGTCGACTAAAATACTGCAAAACAGTGAGGCAGAACTGACTTTTAAGAGTTGTGATCTTATGTTGATAAACTACAAGTTAATCAAGTCCTTGGCGAGGAAAAACACTTGCGTAAGAAGGCAAGCGGATAGCGAGATTACTCGCCTAACAAGATCTTTGCCGCGTCCAACGAAGAAGTTCGGTCCCAATCCAAAAGGAGGGCATCGACCCTAAGTCTTGCCGCCGGAGAAGAAACACGGCCCCAATCCAAAAGGAGGAGCCGGTTTTTACAAAGTGATGGAAGGAGGTTGAAGTTGGTGGAGTTTGGTGAACAAAGGAAGCAAGAGGAGGAGGCTCTCTCTTGGCTGCAGGAAGCAAGAAGAAGAAGGGAAGTAAATGAAGTGAGAGAAAAGGAGAGGGGGTATTTATAGGAATTGGATTGTGAAGGGATGCAAATAAATAAAGGAGAGGGGGGTTTTGTGTAAAATGGGGAGATTTGACATTTCTCTTGCCACATGGCCGGTTGTAGTGATGAAGAGAAAGGAGTGGGTGTCTTGGAAATGACAATATGGAAGAGAGCATTAAATGAAGAGAGAGAAAAAGGGTAAGGTGATGTTACACCCATATAAGACAAAAAGGAAACAAGGGAGAAGATCTCTTGCGTTTCCCACATGAAACGCAGCACACTTGCGTTTAGGAAAAATGGGCTAAACGCAGGGATTAAGGCTGCGTTTAGGGAAAGCCAAAAGCTGCGTTTTTTAACAGAGGAGAGAGAAAGTCATGATAATTGATGGGGTTTGATCTGAAGTGCATTAAATGCGGAATGGGGAGGATCTTCACAATAAATGCAGAATCCCAGGTAGGTGAGATCCGCGTTTGAGGAAGGAGAGAGAAAATGGGAAAAGACAGAGTGGAATATATATGGGACCATCTCCTCGGTATCTGGGAAAACACCGGAAAAGCCCAAAAATGAAGTAACTTGGAAAGCTTCCCAAAAATTCTCAAAAATCATAATATTATAAAATGATTTTTGGTGAAATCGGTTTTCAAAAGATTCAATCTCATTTTCAAGATAAAAATCATAAGGTCAACCGTCAATCTCGGTATATGCCGGATTGGCCGGGTTTTCAATAAAATCTGATAAATCCCAGAAAATATATTTAGATAGAAAATATGATTTTAAGAAATAATGCCTAAAGGCACTTTTAGAAATTTCAAACCGTTTGTAAATTAAAAATCCGGGAATCGGTCAACGAAACTGGCCGACACCGGTTTTGAAGATTTTCAACTTAATCCAAGAAAATTCCAGAAAATCATATAAAATCTAGAATATTGGAAAACGATGTTTAAAACTGAAATCGGTCAAATTGGAATACCAGAATGTCCAAACCGAGCAATACTCTGGGATCGGGCCTTCGGTTCAAACTAAGGTTGACTCCGAATCCACGAATCCAAATCCAAGACAAAACAATCATATAAAGAATTCATAATACGGAATAAATACAAGAAGCAAATCGAAAAATACGATCGAGAAATCTGAATACGCAACTAAGTACGTATTCCGGAAGCGGGGTGTTACAATCCATCCACCTTACAAAAAAATTGCGTCCTCGCAATTTCGTTAAGGGTTTAAATTGAACACAAGAAGGATAAAGGCTGGAAATAAGGCTTCATAAAACCAAAACAGGTGTAAGATAAACACAGGAGGGACCAGGATGGACAATGAGAATAGGATAAGAAGGAATATTCACGAAGGATTACCAACTCAAAATACAAAAGGTCAGGGGGTTGCTGCAAACGGTGACATCCTCAAGGTTCCTGCTCCAGATACTGAGCCTCATACTCTGCTGCTGCTTCATCTGATACCTCTGCTGCCATGTTGTGAACTTGGCCTCTGCCAAAATCTGCTCTGGGTCTCGCTCCTCTCTGCGGGTGATCATACGCTGGGGTGGAAATGGAGCTCTTTGATCAACGGGTTCTGGGTTCCTTCTCAGGGGTGGAGCTGGAAGAGGTGGGGCTGGAAGTGCTGGTCTGACTGGTACCATATTTCCAAACTTTCTGTGCGGGCAATCCCTTAGAGCATGTCTCCCTGTCCCACATGCCAAACATAGTCCGTTGGCCATTCGACAATCTCTTCTATAGTGTCCAGGCTTGTGGCAGAAATTGCATACAATCTGAGGAAAAGGAGGTTGGAATGGTCGCTTGATCATTGGGCCATGAGTTGTTCTAGCTGTATCTTCTTCATTCATCAACTGAAAGGGCCTCTTTACTGACTTGTTCTGCACCTGGTTCTCACTCTTCTTCTCCAGTCCACGTTCCACCTCACGGGCAATGGAGAGAACCTGAGAATACGTCTTCAGCTGCTGAGGAATAAGGAACATCTGGACATCCATCTTCAGCCCTTGCTGAAATCTGCTCGCCCTCTTTTCCTCGTCTGACACCATGTAGGGCGCAAACCTGCTAAGCCTCAAGAATTCAGCCGCATATTCATCCACTGACCGATTCCGTTGCTGTAGCCGGATAAATTGTTCTTCCATTTCCTTCTGAGCTGTTGCTGGGAAGAATCTCTCATAGAAACCCTTTGAGAATTGATCCCATGTGATGGGTTTCTCCAGTGTTGCTTCTTCTGCCAACCACCAGGTTCTGGCCACATCTCTCAGCTGTATCTTGGCCACTTCCACTTGGTTCTCATCAGGAACTCGGGCCGCCTTCAAAAGATCCGTTGTGTCTATCAGCCACTGTTCTGCATCCAGAGGCTTCTCCGTTCCCGAAAAGGTTGCCGGCTGTAATCTCCTGAAGTCTGACACATTGCCTGGCCTCTGCTCTCGAGGTGCAACCAATAGTCCTTGACGTAGAAGCTCTGTCTGCTGCTGTTGATTCTGCATCATTCCTTGAAGTATCCTCATCATACCATCACTGTCTCTGTTGGGTCCATCTTGAGAAGTACCAGCACCATTACGTGTTCCCCGTCTTTCCATATCTGAGTTGGTTGAAAGGGTGACAAGAAGAAACTGGAAGGAAAAAGATTGAAGGTCTCAAGATTCAAGAAGTAGATCAGAAGAAGAAATAGATAACTCTGCACTTGTAGTTGGATTGTATAACCAAGACTCATGCATTCCAGTTGCAAATTGCTTTACCATTAATTTGCCGTCTGGACGTACTGAGGAAGTAAGAGCCTAGGCTCTGATACCAACCTGTAACGCCCCGATCCCGCTGATACGGGGACGTCACTGCGACGTATATACGCAAGTCAGAAGTACCTTCACGTATATACGCTAAGCATCAGTACAGGCAAGAATCAGAGTACGGAAGCAAGTGGTGCATTATACATTCCAACACATGAGTACAGTTACAGTTTATTACCAGAGGTGATCCGATATTACAACAATATTACATCACCTGATAGGCGCAAATGCGAGAGTATATGGAATGTATAAGAGTAAACAGTACAAAAGGCACTCACGAGTTTACTAAAGGAAAACTCGAGAGGCACACAGGGGCCTAGAAGGGTGGAGCTCCAGATAGTCTGCAGGAGATCCACGCTACCGTTGCGCCACTCTGATCAGCAACAGGAGAAAATTCACACGCTCCAAGCTCCAAAACCTGGACATGAGGATCCAGGGGAGTCAGATGAAACTCCCCAGGCGAGTATGATGCAAAAGCCAGGTGGCAAGCAAGGATAAGCACAAGTGTGAATATAACGATTGATATCAAGTTTAGAAAACAGGGGGTTAGAACACAAGTATGGCAGGTATGAACAGGTATATCATAATCATCATAAAACAGGAAATCCGATATAAAAAATCATTACGAGTGGTATTGATTATATCAACTGCAAAACCGATCGTACAGGCTTAGGTCACAACTTCATGAGACTAGTACGTCGAAGGAATAATCCAAACAAGGAAACCCTCATCCATATACCTTTATCTCATATCATCGTAATCAAGCACATACAATCACAAGTCACAAGGTAACCATAACGGGAACACATAACAGGCATAACAGGAGTACATAACGGGAGTCATAACAAGAATCATAACAGGCATCATAACAGGCATAACAGGGATCATAACAAGAATCATAACAGGCACTTATTATTACTCGTCTGACCCATATATCTGGGTATGTGTCCGGGTGTATACTCCAACACACATACATCCATATATAAGCAAGGCGAGGGTTGTTAACGGAAGCAGATGGAGAACTGATAGCGCTTCTTATAGTAGTTCCCATACACCTGGGACCAGCTTGAGGGCCCAAAGTCCCCCTAACACGCATCTTCTGTGGGCCCTAAGTCCCACTAACACGAATCGTCAATATTTTATTCCATTACTATAAGCAAGGTATCATTCCGGCATCCATCACTTCCTCCCATTCCCCGTGCAAGTTGTAGCTTACCAATATTATCAAATTACGGGAATAACAGGTCATAACAGGAATAGCCCTACAGATTCAAGAGGTGGCCCCCACAGATTCAAGAGGTGGCCCCACCGAGTATGGTGTGGCACTTTGTTCCATGTGGCACTTTGTTCTGAGGGGATGGATTCTAGAGGTGGCCCCCACCGAGTATGGTGTGGCACTTTGCTCTGTGTGGCACTTAGTTCCATACACAATAACAAGGCAAGATTCCCGTAAACATGATAATCACAAGTCAAGTAGATCATGCTGGGTGTTGAGTGATAGCATGACAGGATGGTGATATTAGGCAGGTGACAAGTCATGAAAATATCATAACAAATAATACAAGTCCCGAGGATAAAGTCCATATTCAAGGAAGTGATCAATCACAGCAGTTAGCTAAAGATAGTCGACTAGGGATTCATGGGTAGTCGACTAAGCATGGAGTTAGTCGACTATAACAAAGAGACAAGTCGACTAGCTAGGCTGCGTTTGGGAAAGCTGCGTTTCAGAAAAACGGCGCGTCTCTAGAAAGTGGCGCGTCTCAGGAAAGTGGCGCGTCTCAGGGAAGTGGCGCGTCTCAAAGAGCCGCGTTTAAAGTGAGCTGCGTTGGTCGACTTGGAACAGTGGGTAGCCGACTTAGAGAAGTCCGCGTTTCAGAGAACCGCGTCTTCGGAAGAGGGTTAGTCGACTAGACGCGAAGGGCAAGTCGACTAGAAATACTGCGTTTCCAAGAAGGGCGCGTTTCAGAAAAGGTTAGTCGACTAGGAGAATTAGTTAGTCGACTTAACAGAGCTGCGTCTCAAGAAATGGAGTTGCGTTTCAGGGGGTTAGTCGACTTATGAACTAGGCAAGTCGACTAAAAATACTGCAAAACAGTGAGGCAGAACTGACTTTTAAGAGTTGTGATCTTATGTTGATAAACTACAAGTTAATCAAGTCCTTGGCGAGGAAAAACACTCGCGTAAGAAGGCAAGCGGATAGCGAGATTACTCGCCTAACAAGATCTTTGCCGCGTCCAACGAAGGGAAGTTCGGTCCCAATCCAAAAGGAGGGCACCGACCCTAAGTCTTGCCGCCGGAGAAGAAACACGGCCCCAATCCAAAAGGAGGAGCCGGTTCTTACAAAGTGATGGAAGGAGGTTGAAGTTGGTGGAGTTTAGTGAACAAAGGAAGCAAGAGGAGGAGGCTCTCTCTTGGCTGCAGGAAGCAAAGAAGAAGAAGGGAAGTAAATGAAGTGAGAGAAAAGGAGAGGGGGTATTTATAGGAATTGGATTGTGAAGGGATGCAAATAAATAAAGGAGAGGGGGGTTTGTGTAAAATGGGGAGATTTGACATTTCTCTTGCCACATGGCCGGTTGTAGTGATGAAGAGAAAGGAGTGGGTGTCTTGGAAATGACAATATGGAAGAGAGCATTAAATGAAGAGAGAGAAAAAGGGTAAGGTGATGTTACACCCATATAAGACAAAAAGGAAACAAGGGAGAAGATCTCTTGCGTTTCCCACATGAAACGCAGCACACTTGCGTTTAGGAAAAATGGGCTAAACACAGGGATTAAGGCTGCGTTTAGGGAAAGCCAAAAGCTGCGTTTTTTAACAGAGGAGAGAGAAAGTCATGATAATTGATGGGGTTTGATCTGAAGTGCATTAAATGCAGAATGGGGAGGATCTTCACAATACATACAGAATCCCAGGTAGGTGAGATCCGCGTTTGAGGAAGGAGAGAGAAAATGGGGAAAAGACAGAGTGGAATATATATGGGACCATCTCCTCGGTATCTGGGAAAACACCGGAAAAGCCCAAAAATGAAGTACTTGGAAAGCTTCCCAAAAATTCTCAAAAATCATAATTATTATAAAATGATTTTTGGTGAAATCGGTTTTCAAAGATTCAATCTCATTTTCAAGATAAAAATCATAAGGTCAACCGTCAATCTCGGTATATGCCGGATTGGCCGGGTTTTCAATAAAATCTGATAAATCCCAGAAAATATATTTAGATAGAAAATATGATTTTAAGAAATAATGCCTAAAGGCACTTTTAGAAATTCCAAACCGTTTGTAAATTAAAAATCCGGGAATCGGTCAACGAAACTGGCCGACACCGGTTTTGAAGATTTTCAACTTAATCCAAGAAAATTCCAGAAAATCATATAAAATCTAGAATATTGGAAAACGATGTTTAAAACTGAAATCGGTCAAATTGGAATACCAGAATGTCCAAACCGAGCAATACTCTGGGATCGGGCCTTCGGTTCAAACTAAGGTTGACTCCGAATCCACGAATCCAAATCCAAGACAAAACAATCATATAAAGAATTCATAATACGGAATAAATACAAGAAGCAAATCAAAAAATACGATCGAGAAATCTGAATACGCAACTAAGTACGTATTCCGGAAGCGGGGTGTTACAGGTACCCTGGTGCTTGATGGATGAAATCGCCATGAACTTGGCAGGCGTGACATCATTTGGCATAAGTGATGGCGTCAGGGATCATCTTAGGCCAATAATATCCAAACTTCGGAGTCGATCCCCAAGTTTTGGACCAGGTTGATGAGCTCCACACATGTCGTCATGCGCTTCTTTCAGTACCTCCTGTGCCTTTTTTTGTGATAGACAGCGAAGCAAGATCCCGTTATGCGATCGACGATACAGTATTTGCGTGATCGCATTATAGTAAAATTTGGGGGCTTTCCTTCTAATGACAGCCGCTTCTTTGGGATCATCAGGCAGGATGTCGTACAAGACATAGTCAATGAAGAGAATCGCCAGTCTCTAGGCTCTGGACCGGCTGACGACTCAAGAGCTTCTTTGACTTGACAGTCTCTTGTCAGCTTTTGGTAATCTTCTGAAGTAATTCTTGGGCAATATAAGTCATAGCTGTAGACAAGTATTTTCTCTACTACTCCAGCTGGAAGGGCTAAAGAGGTAGCGAGAGACGCCAATGCATCTGCATGCGTATTTTGCTGGCGTGGTACATGGTCGATGTAAAAGTTTTGAACCTCTCGGCCATGTGGACAGTTGCATTGTAATAGGGTGCTAGATCTTCATGTCTGACTTCGTACTCCCCGCGAACTTGGTTGACGATGAGTTTAGAGTCACCATATGCCTCGAGATTTTTAACGCCAATCTCACCAACGATTTGCATTCCAATCAAGAGGGCATTGTATTCCACTACGTTGTTGGAGCAGGGCTCGGTTAATGAGAAAGCTCGAGGGATTACATTGTTTTGTGGGGAGACGAGTACTACCACCACTCCTACTATGACATGTCCTTGCGGACCTGTTCTCGATGCACTTTCAAAGAAGAGTTGCCACACTTATCTTTCAAAAGATGTCTGGGTCAGACAAACTTCAGCGACCTCGTCTGGAAGATCCTCGTAAAATTTGGTTGCCCTCGGATTCGGATGCTCAGCCAGGAAATCCGCCACCGCTTGTCCCTTCACGACCTTTTGTGATAAAAAGCGCATTTTAAATTGGGATAGCAGTATGGCCTAACTTGCCAGTCGGCCGTTTAATGACGATGGCTTTGTCATGAGTAACCTCAAAGGGTTAAATCTTGATATGACGTTTATAGTTTGGCCTACCAAGTAGTGTCGCATTTTCTGGACAGCGAACACCAATGCTAAACATTCCTTTTCGATCGGGTTGTATTGATGTTTGGCCCCGATCATATTCCTACTCAGATAATAGATTGCTTGTTCGTGTCCTTGATCATTTTCTGGGCTAGTAAAACTCCTAAGGAATGATCCATTGCTCGGACGTATATCAGAAAGGTTTTTCAGATACCGAAGCTGTAAGGACTGGTGGTTGCGTGAGGTATCATTTAATCTTCTCGAACGCTTACTGGCAAGCATCGTCCCAAACGAATGAGACACCCTTTTTTCATCAATTTGGTAAAGGGTTGGCATCTTCCAGAGAGATTTGAGATGAACCTTCGGATGTATGCCAATCGTCCTTGCAATCCCCTAAGTTCTCTGAGGTTCCTCGGAGGTTGCATTTCCTGGATAGTGCGAACTTTTTCTGGGTCCAAATGAATTCCTGTGGAAGTTGCCACAAACCTTAGGAATTTGCCGCTGGCCACTCCTAGGAAGGATTTGGTGGGGTTCATCTTCAACTGATGTGCCCGCATGATTTCGAAGATTGTCTTCAGATCGGTTATGTGATCACCTTTGGTGCGGCTTTTCACTGTAGTATCGTCAACATAGCATTCCATAGTTTTACGCATGTGCTCGTGGAAAATGGCATTCATAGGCCTCTGATATGTAGCCCCCGCATTCTTCAGTCCGAAGGGCATGACGGTATAGCAGTATACCCCCAGTGGTGTCCTAAAAGAAGTATGTTTTTCATCATCAGGATGCATTTTGATTTGATTATACCTTGAGAATCCATCCATGAAGGACATTCGCTCAAATCCGCACGTATTGTCAATCATGACATCCGTGATTGGGAGAGGGAATTCGTCTTTGGGACAGGCTTCATTTAGATCGCTAATATCAATGCAAGTCCTGATCTTTCTGTTTTTTTTGACAACGAGGATGATATTCGCTACCCAATCAAGATGTTGCTCTTCCCTAATGAAGCCAGAGTCTATGAGTTTTTTGACTTCTGACTGAATTGCTTCCATTATTTCTGGACGGAACCGTCGCTGCTGTTGTTTGACTGGCTTCGCGTCTGAATTAATGTTAAGGCGATGCATAGCCACTCGAGGATCAAGCCCAGGCATATCTTCGTAATTTCAAGCGAAAACATCTATATACTCTTGCACAAGAGATATTAAATCTTCTTTCTTGGAGGGTGATAGGCTTTCGCTTATAAAGATGGGCTTAGGATTAGCCTCATTTCCTAGGTTAATCTGGGCAACTTTATCCTCCGTGGGTGGCTCGCGTTGTTCAAAGCGAGTATCCCAAAGAGTATTTAGGTGTTTGATCCAGGGATCTGTATCAGACTGGATCATTTCTTCATCTCTGTCTTCTAGGTGGCTTGTTGAAACCATATATACTGAAAGTTCTCCAAAGAGGTTGCCGACACTAACATCTGACTCCCACGATGACATGCCAGATGAGTAGTCATTGTATAGTGACTCTTCAGACTCAAAGGCTGATGGGATCGAAGTTGACACATAGCCCAACCCCCTGCGAGTTCGATGATAATAATCAGGGGTTTTCCCTTTCGGAACGAAAGATCGGAGTAATGTTCTTCTTCCTTTGCTGAAGTTCAACCCAGGACCGTTTGTCAGATCTTACCCCATGCTTTCCATCATTCTGAGTACATTTGGCTCATAATGTGTTAACTGAGGGGGTTCATTCTCGCTTTCTGACTCTTCACGAGACATCAGTTCGGATTTGATTTGTCCGAAAAGAATTGGCTTTTGGCCTTTCCGTCTTGCTGGAACCATGAATACTGATTCTTGCGCATCACCGACATCTTGGTACGTTTCAAGGGATGACCTTATTTGTACATGCATTGATGTCAAAGCATTCATTACCGACCAAGGGTCATTATCCACTTCTGTACTACTGTCTGATGGCACTGAATCAGAAGCGAGTGCAGAAAAGTAAGTCAAATTTAACTCTTCATTAATATACCATCGCCTACATCATTGGCGGTGTTATTAACATCGAGCTTATTAATGCTCGTTATAAGTGGATCTAGTTCCCACATGCACTCTTCTTTATCTGGCTCGGTGTCAGCTTCATTACCAGAGTCTGGCTCCTCTGGTTGTGGGTTCTCGTTTGTTTCCAAAGAGTCCTTCCCACTCTCATCGATGTATTTCATAACTTGATGGAGAGTGGAGGGAACGATGGAATTGCGATGAATCTATGGTCGTCCAAGTAGCAAATTATATGAGGTGTCGGCATCGATCACGTAACACGTCACTTCAGACTTTAAGTCCCCAATTTGGTATTTGAGCTTGATCTTCCCCATTGGGTCGCGTACCATTGGCATTGAACCCATAAATGGTAGTCTGGGTGGCGTCAATTGGTGGGTAGGAATCCCTAAATGTTGCATGACCCGGCGAGGCATAATGCTCAACGCAGACCCTGGATCTACCTGAATGCGGCTTACTTTAGATGATCCAATATACCCTTTGAAATATAGGGGTCGATCATGTTTCCCCTTCACCTGCATATCATCCGCCGTGAAGGTGATGCATGGAGTATTTTGGGTGACATAGAGGCAATCCTCTACGTCTTCCTCCCGTAGTCCAGCCGATATCTGGGTCATGAAGACCTCAGCATTAGCTAGGGCCTTTCTTAAAGCTTCTCTGGTTGACTTTGACAGCCTTAGGAGCTCATAAAGAGTGATTCTGGCCGGGATATTGGCCAGTTGAGCCAGGACGTCAAAGCGGTAAGGTGTTGTGGATCCTTCCACGTTATCCTTTTAGAGAGCTTTGAAAAATCGAAACTCTTTCTGTTTCTCCACCGGTTGTTTCGTGGAGGGCTTGGTTGACTCTGTAGTGGGTTTAGGAGGGGTTGCCACCATTTCGTCATACTTTTTTTAAATATGACTGGCCCGAACGAGTTTCTACCATGAGTGGTTGATTGGATTCTGCGGCGAGAACTATTGTTTCCTCTTCTGAATCAGTCAGTGAGGGAACATCAGTTTCCGCTTCTCGGGAAGAAGCGCACACCATATTATAGGACGAAGCTTTCGCTTTGCCTTTAGATCTTCTGCTGGTAACAGTGGTCCATTGCTAGCCGTCCACAAGGTCATGATGAACCCATATAACTTCCCCCTGAGGAGTGGGGACAGGTACAAGACCCTTCTCTTGTTGATGGTGAGGGTCTATATTGATCATTTTTATTTCCCCTTTTGGGATGGGGACTACTCCAGAGGGTGTTGGAGGTTGTCTTCTAAACTGGAGGAATGATATCATATTGTCCGTCACTTTCTTCTGCTCTGGACGGAGTTTTAGTACCTCTGCATCAATTAGAGCCTAAAGGATGCCTTTGAAGACATAACAGCTCTTGGTGGGGTGTCCCAGCATCCTATGATACAAGTAGTAGTTAGGATTGTCAGTTTTACCGACTTCTTCAGGACGTCTAGCTTCAGTAAGCTTTAACCTGTTGCTCTTGTTGAGTAATTTGAACAACGAGTCAACATGTTCGTCTTTGAAGGAATACTGCTTATTGGCGCGTGGCTGACTTGAAGAGCCACTTCCATTGACCAGTTGACGTTGGCAGGGGATTTGGTTTTTGTTGCTAAGTTATCTTTCCTTTTTGTTTGAAAGGATGCGTCTGGCGTACGCCTTGTCGACCTTTCGGGCCTGGGCTTATTTTCTTTTACCCTAACCCTGGCGACAATATCTTCAGCCTGTTCACCTTGCTGGACCAATTGCTTTCAGGTGCGGCTCTCAGCCACTCCTATTTGGGCGATGAGTGATGTTTGTAGATTGTGGCGGCATGTTTCTACCAGGGTGGCCTGGGTCATACCGCTAGGACATCGGAGTGCCATATTCCAAAATCTTTCTACAAATGATATAACTGACTCCCCCTTTCGCTATTTTGTGGCGAAAAGAGTAGGCATTGTAATCTCTGAGTCGTCCTCAAAAAAGCGTGTCAGGAAGAGCTTCTCCAAATCACCCTAATTTTTAATGAAGCCTTCTGGGAGCTTCATGAACCATTGAAAGGCGAGCCCTTTTAGGGTGCCGATGAACAAACGTGCCAAGATGGCATCGTTATCTACCACGTTCCCCGTCTGAGACTTAAAATAGTAGATATGTTGGTTCGGTGACCCTTGCCGTCAAATGCTTGTAGGGTTGGAGCTTTGAACTTGTGAGGGTATGGAACAAGGTTCCACTCGGCCGGATATGGCCGGACCACTCCTACTTCTTGGAGGCCTTTCCGATTAGTAAGGTCCTCGAGACGTTGCTCCAATTGACTCATTCTTTTAGAATGAATCCTTCCATGGTCCTGGTTGCCTTCCCCCTTAGATGAGGATTTAGACGACTCAGAAGTAGATTGCTCTTTCTCCTCGATATGCACTGAGGATGAGCTTTCTCCTTTCTTTCGTTTGCCTTTAGACTTTTTAGAGGAGGTTTTGTCAGTTGGCTTCCTCTTGTCTTCAAGCAATTGTGCCAACATCAGTTTGAGAGAATCGATGGATTCTTATTGAGTACGAATCATCTCGAATTGTTCCCTGTGGATCTGGGCTTGTTGCTCGAATCGCCTGGCCGTCTCCTCAGGAGTATTTGTCATGCATATAAAGGCTTCTTTTTCTATGGAAAAGTTCGAAGCCTACAACTCTGCAACGGCAGAATGTGAGTCATTTACTTCAATGCCCTGAGCCAGGGCACTGTAATTGATCGGGGCAATCACTCCAGTCCGAGTGCGAGTATGCCGGTACACTCTTTCTGGTTCCGTGTCAGACTCGTCGGAGCTGACCACTGGTTGTTTTTCCTTACTTATGCTTGTCATGTTTGTAGTGATTTCAGGGTACTCTGTGTCAGAGAAGGTCTTCCTCCTGTGGGAATGATACCTTTTGGCTAATTGGGAAGTTAAAATTGATTGTCTGAATATAGACTGTCGGCTTGCATGTGAACTGCAACGGCACTCAGAGAGCATTGTGATAAGCCGTTTACAGCAACACGATGAGTGATCAAGCTAGCACTCCTCTTCTTTGTCAAATAATCTCTTAGATCCGTGGGAGGGGATCGAAGAGATTAGCCTCGGATTATCGAGGACTTTTTAGCTTGTGAGAGCTATCCTTGCTTCGCAAAGCTGAGACGCAAGGTTCTGAGACGCGGAGCTCATGTCCTGTAAAATGAATGCAGCTTTCGCATTGTGGCTCTGAAACGCGAGTCTTGCGCCTCTGCTGAGAAGAGACGTGGCTCTCACGTTACTGATTGTCGCATCTGGGTAGGGATGCTTGAGACACGCGGGCCTTCTGGGTCTCGCGTATAAATGTAGAGGCGCGGGTCTCGTGTCTTGGATGAGGAACACGGACCTCGCGTTGCTGCTCGTGGCGTTTGGGAAGCGGTGCTTCAGAAACACGAGCTCGGTGAATCTCACGTTTAGGTTGCCAAACGCGGACTTCGCATGTCTGACATGGTTCAGAAGAGATGCGGGCTTGAACCTCGCGTCCTACCTCCGTTGGACAGATAGTTGTTCCAGCTTGTAGTTGACGAACACGCCGTCTCTGTTGCCGCTCAGTATTCCGGTTACGTCGTGTAGGTTGATGGGAACCCCCGGTAATCTGGCGCTGAGGGAGGGGATGGACAGGCTGAACATCAGGAATGTTAACCACGCGGGTTTCCTGGGAGACGTTGACGCGGGCATTACGCATGATGCGATTAGCCACGACATCCTTTTTGCCAGTCGCGTCTGAGAGGATCTCAAAGCGGACTCGAGAGCAAATCCCCGAAGAGACTTTGCGGTAGGCCTGCGCCTTAGGGCTCTTAGAGCCGGAAGAGAGGAACTCTTCATATTTTGCCTAGTCGAACTCCACGACAAGTGATTCGACCGTGTCCCCCACATAGGTGACGTCACCTTGCGCCACCACTTGCTCGTCGGTAGAGAAAGTAGTCCCCAGCGGAGTCACCATCTCTTGTTTGGTGGGAGAAATTCGTGTAAAATTTCCTTGAATCAATGAAGAATTACAACGGATCAATACTCTGATTATAAGAGAGGAAAGATGTTCACGCTTGAATCTACCCTTTGTTTAGTGCTGGGTTCTTGATGTGACAGTGGAAAGTGAATCTTATTTTTCGTTGA
Organism: Agave tequilana; assembly: GCA_038442645.1. Taxonomy (NCBI): domain Eukaryota; kingdom Viridiplantae; phylum Streptophyta; class Magnoliopsida; order Asparagales; family Asparagaceae; genus Agave; species Agave tequilana. Next base: position 32,119 of record JAVJIF010003757.1, read on the forward strand.
CCGGGTGAACGTCAGGACCTCTTGGGAATCCTCTCTTTGGATAGCGGACGGCGTAACACAGCTCCTGTCCACCAAAAATCTCAAAGAGATTGAAGGCAAAGACAAACTTGTACGCAGGAAGTTGTTGGAAGAGTTGAACCCTCTCTTTTTGCTATCTCCATTGTATATATCCCTTTTTCCCTTCTCCACAGCAAACTGGGCTATTTATAGAGGTTTCAGGGGGTGAACGTGTCCTCTAAAAATGCTCCATAATGGGGGTTAACTCCCTCACTACGTGGGCAGTAAGTGACCCAATAATGAGGGTAGTTATAACCGAGACGCGGGTTTTGAACCTTGCACCTTGTCGCTGAAGTAATACTGAGACGCGGGTTTCGACCCTCGCGTCTTGGTGCTATAGTGATGCTGAGACGCGGGTTTTGACCTTCGCGTCTTGGTGCTGCAGTGATGCTGAGACGCGGGTTTTGACCCTCGTGTCTTAGTGTTACAGTGATGGCTATGATTAGCCCTACGTCTGGAGTTTGGACTCTGCTTTTTGATGACTTGTCTTCATTGATTTTTGATAGCCTATACTTTCTCTCAAGAATTTAAAGTGGAAAAACAGTAAATTGTTGAAAAACTTGTTAAAACTCTACAAAACAATCAAAATTTATAGCAAAAGAATTGATAAACGTTTGCTAACATTCAATAGAAAAAAATCAACTAGCTGTCAAAATGGGTGCAGAACTTTTGATAATTAACGGTCATAAACGGCTAAATTTTTAAAATGCAGAAAGTCATTTTCGAAAGTATAACACTAGCTGTCGAAAGCACATTCAACAGGGACAGATTTTCAAGAGAGAACTGTCGAGAATCAATCAGTTGTGAAAACACCTTTACTCTCTGAAAAGTATTGTCAAAAATTAGATTACGAGATGTCGAAACCTCTTTCGGACAGTTACCAATAACACTAAACAATAAAAATGAGTCTGTTTTGAACTTTTTTGAGTTCTCTGGATGAGGCTGTCGAAAGCGTGCAGAGAAGCTGCTGAAAGTTCTTCAGCTTAAAAAATATATTATCTGATTTTGAATGAGCTATCGAAAATAGTTCAATATTATCTGATTTTTCTAAAACTTGTTTAAAATCAATTTTAACTTCATAAATAAAAAAAATTCTTTAAATATTTTTGAGTTCTAATATGTATGGATAGACTCCACTACATAGTTCAAATGGTAAAACTTTTTTCAGATTTAATCTATATTAAAATTGATTTTCCACTCAAAATTAAAATATTTTGAAACTTAGTTTTGAAAAACTCAATTCTATATGTATATCACTTTTGAAAAACTCTTTAAACTATCAAAACAAAGCCGTGTGTGTTATCAAACTTGAGCTAACAATTCTACAATCTAAAACTTTAACACATTTTCTAAACTTGCAGAACACACACTATTTCTTGAAACACCAAAATCTTCGAGTAGATGTTGATTTGAATCTGACTTCTTGAGCTTTAATCGTCAATGATAGATAGTCCAATGTGTATCGGTTGATGTTGATCATTATTGTTTAATATTAAATTATTTGTATCTTAGTAAACAACCTATATTCTTTCAAACAACTTAAAAATCATTAGTTTCTTAACTACAGGAGTTGGGAATTATCAAAACATGGGTGATTGAATCTTTGGGCCAACATCTCCCTCTAGCACAAATGGGCATAGAACCCACCCATCTTCAGAGTGTGCAATATATTCAAGGAATTAATGATACAGTCAACACGTGTAAATGATATGATAAACATGGAAGCAATGGCAAAATGAAGAAGGTGTAAGATATTTCCTGATGCGATCCATACCCTATATTTCATTTCATGTCATGACACACGTGCAACTTATGTTAGTCAACATATTAAGTGCGACTAATAAGTGCACTAAGTTGTAAAGGTCGGCAAGACCGAAAACTACTCTATTATTAGGGTTAGGGGAATTATGAGAAGACCAAAGAGAGGAAGTCCCTCCCTGCAACTATGCATTAATCTCCACCTATAGGAAGCTAGGTTTTGTAGAAAGAAGCTCTCCATCTCGTTTTCTACAGCGGCAATTCAAATATTGGTATAGTTCATCGATCCCTCAAGAGGCATGTATGTTCTTTAAAGGTTCTCTACACTTTATAATATTCATCATACATGTTATCCGTATTCGTACATAGAAGCAAGTGATCTCTTTCCATCATAAATAAATTCTAACAAGTTATATCAGAGCCTTTCTATGCTATCTATGTTTTGAGATCAAATCATATATGAAATCTGGTATATTTTTCATTTGAGAACCATTATCAAAAAACCTAGATCCACGTACAAATCATGTATGATCCTTCCTTGTATTTCTCGTGTTGGTGTATGCGTGATCGTCTATCTTGCTCGTCGTTCTGGTTGGATGATTCTCTAATGCTTTGCGTCGACTGTAGATATAAAGAATTATTAATTTATCGTTCGGGGTCCTTTATTCTAAAAGGCTGTCAACAAAAAAAAATATTCTTAACACCACCCATGACTCATGTTGATGCAAGTGATAATATATTTTATTATTTCATCTTCTATCTTTTTGCAAGTGTTGTTGACCCACACGATGCTAATTTCCAACTTTTGGATTATCTGCTGCATTTCATTTCATTAATCGTCAAACATATATGGGCGGCTTGTTTGGTTGTAAATGTCATAAAAGTTCGTAATTCGTAAATGACTTGCTACTCAATTATAACTACAGCATTTGTTTGGATCGTAATTCGTAAAAGACTTACGCAACTCAACTACCACTCACTTGCAACCCAATTACCACTAAGTTACAGCCCATTTACAGTTAATTTTGTGATCATGCAAATTTGTATTATTTTTTATGTTAATATTATTTTTTTTAAATATTTAGCATTTTTAGTATTTATTTGCAATATTAAAACTTTTTAAATTACCAAATAGTTAATTTTGTGATCAACTTTTTCACTTACAGCTTACACATTACTACAATCAAACACCGTAAAACACAATACACTTTCCCACTTACAACCTTATATTACTAATCAAACACCGTAAAACTTACATGCATGTAACTCATTTATAACTGTAAAAGGTTTTATCATTACGACTTATGAATTACGACCAATTACGATAACCAACTAGACCCTATATAACTCATTTACAACATTAAAAGAGTTACCAATTACGACTTATGATTACGAACTTCTACGCGAAACAAACGACCCATATATATCTAGCCGCTCGTGAGGGTTTTGGGCACCCTGGGGCCAATTATTTGGTGGTGCTCTGCTTCTGGCGCCGCCTCAGAGATCTCTTCTCTCCACACAAAACCAACCTCTATTATATTACACCTGTACATTAAAAAGGATGTTTGGTGTTTTGAGTAGCACAACTAATGGGAGAAATTTATATAAAAGTTTCATTAGAATATTTAAAGTAAGGGCACATATACATTTTAATTTCTGTGGACAATTTCTTTTATTGTCACATGTATCATGCACATGTTTTTTTAACTAGTGATTCTAATCTGAACCGTTTGATATTTCTTGTTCGTAAGTTCCAAATTCATTTCAAAAAATATAGTTCTCAACAATCAGAAGGATCATGCGTACATGCCTTTGAATTCACATACACTGACTGTGATTGTTGATGTTTACGTAGTCTATTTAAATTGAGCCTGGCCTGGCAACTTAATGTATCTTAGCCTTCTTGAATAAGAAATTCTCATTTGGAGGGTTTATTTTTTTTTAAAGACTCCTTAGTCAGGCAAGAATTAAAATTTTCTTCCTATATAATCGACAACCTCTGTAAAGCTTTTGACAGCTTAAGATAAATGTGATTTTTTTGATCATATTGTGAAAGTGAATATCATTACATGTGTTTAATTAAAGGGGGCTGTTACTAAAGTTTTATAGGTAAAAAAAATATTATCACATTCCATAAAGTACAGTATCTCCAATAGGGTTTATATGAAATAAGATTCACGATCGTTTGAGTAAAACCTAATATGACTAAGTAGATTTGCCCAAAAGTAGACTATTTAGTAACATATTCTGTTTCTCTTATTTTGGGATCCCCTTTGTGAGCCATTAAAATTGACATTGGTGCTGAGTTATTTAAAAATTCTGTATATTACCCAAAGGTGAATATAGAATTTTTAGGTAACCTAGTAAACTTGTAGGACAAGCTAGACTCCAATTGTTGGAAAGATTAGAATAACCCTAAGTGCAAAAGATAGGAAGTGTCTGTAATTGAACTGAACGTGATCAGTCTAGTCTTGAGTATGATTTTATCATCAACTAGATGCAATCATAATTAGTCATTGCCCAAAGGCAAGGATAAATTATTAATTGTTGGACCCGCGAATGAAAAGACATAAACCATGAACATAATCCCACTCTGACTCGACCATCCTAACCCAGGATAGGCTCATGACAGTAAATAATTAATGCATATATATTCACATTAGTTTATTATGCACAATGAATATTAATCCAGTCTAGTATTTATTTTCGCTACAGTTATGAATCTCACCTTAATCCAGAGACACTTGACTGGAATAGAGACCCTGACAGAATTCAACTATTCAGCCTGGGAGACGAAACTCCAGATAGTATTGGGTTTTTTTGACTATGATTTTGTGTTGACTGAGGACAAGCCCATTATTCATCCAACGGCTACTGATGCAAAGAAGGTAGCAACTCAGGTATCCATTGACAAATGGGTTAAGGCCAACAAGATGAGCATTTTCATAATTAAGTCTTCTATAGCCTATTATGAGTAGTGGAATTCCTGAGAAGGAGAACGCTAAGGATTTGCTTACAGTCATCAAGCATCAGTTTGAAGGGTCTATGAAGAGCAGGCAATATAGCTGTCTGTGCCAACTCCTTTCTCTAAAATATGACGAAAGTGAAAATGTGAGGATGCATATCCTTAAGATTTCCAAGCTATTTCTTCAGCTTCGGGAGCTGGGTTTATCTATCGATGACACCCTGATGGTTCACTTGGCGGTGTTTCTCTCGCGAAAAGCTTTGAGATGCTTCAGGTTCACTACAAGAATCAAGAAAAGGAATGGAGTTTGAATGATCTGATTGTCACATGTATTGCTAAAGAAGAGCATCACAAGAAAGATAAGACTGAATCTGTACACTTGACTCTTCAATCAGGTATGAAGAAACTCTCCATCAATGCTGCCCACAAGAAAAGTTTCAAGAAAGGAGACTTCAAGAAAAATAAAAATTAGAAAGAATACCATAAGGATAATCAGAAGGTTGTTCCAGCTAACAACATGTTAGACTTATTTTGATTAGAGTCTAAATTAATTTGAACCTACACAAGTCTAACTGGATTTATACACCGGTTTCTATAAGCCTATGTTGTTGGACCTAATAAAGAATTGATCAAGCCTGATGGTTTGGATCTTAACACGCTTCAGTTATACTCAGCCATGAGTGTATCAAAATTGAGATGAGGGACTCATCTACACGTGTGGAACTCGTGTTATCAATCAAGGGTCTAGATATATGATAAGTTGAACTAGGATTCCTTGATGCTATAGGTATCATGGATACGATTCCCTCTCCACCACCAACCAATCTATTATGACTATCTATCTCTTGGAGGCCTCTCATCTCCTTTAAGGATCAAGAAGGCTGAGGAGAAGAATCTCCTCCCTCAACTCTAGCGTCCTCGAGATCGTGTAACTTTCGGCATCCCATTCATGATGGAATCAGGTATGCCAAACGCTCTTTCCTTTTGATCTTGATAAAGAGGCTATTACATGTATGAAATCTTGTATAGAATAATTATTAGATCCAACAATTGGTATCAGAGCCTCCTCTTTATTGGATCATCAGGATTTACAGAAATTTTTAATCGCGATCTATTAAAATTACAGTCGGTCTCTTTATTTAATTCAATAAAGAATTATTTTGAATTAAATTGAGATGATTAAATTGAATTATGTATATATTTTTCAGAATTTTTCTGTGTTATTATTTTTAATTCTGTTTTTTAAACTAAAACAAAAATTAAAAAAAGTTAAAAAAAGGTTCACAATGCATGCATGCAGGCGGCTGCATGCAGGTGGCACATGCATGCGCTTGCTGGCAGGCGGGAGGAGCCTCCATGCAGGTGTTGCATGCAGGCGAGCCCTGCCTGGGCCCGCAGCTGCTGCTGTCGCGCGCTCCACCGGCAGCCATGGGCCGGCGGTGGTCAATGGCAAAACACCGCAAAAAAGAGGTTAACTATTTTGGGTTTCTTAATCATGTGATATTATAAGATTAATTAGGATTAAAAATTTTAGAGATAGAATTTGTTTTAATCTAATAAAAAAACTTACTCCTAATTAATATCATATTAAATTTTAATTGAGATTGTTGAGATTAATTTGAGTTTTAGGGTTGAGATAGAATTCTAGTCTATTAAGAAAATTTTGGGGTAGAATTCTAATCAAATAAAAAAATTCTAATCTCAATCAATCCCACATTAAACTAATCGGGTTTTATTCAGTTTATTAAATCTGACCCATAAAGGAAACTCATAACTTAACCATTGTGGGTCGGGTCTAATTCAGACTCGATAAGCATTGTGGACCTGTTTTGCTAAGATAAACTTCAATTAACCATTACTGGCTCATTCGACCTCTGTTTTGAGGATGTAAATAGCCGTTTCGAAAGTCTTGACGAGCATTACAGTATTACAGGCACTAGACATGACAAAACATAGTTAGCTGACATAAAGAAGGCATTGAAGTATTTATTTAACATGGTTATAGTTTCCTTACATGCTTCCGCTTCATCAATATTTATTGCTTTAGCATAAGGAATATTGATGATTACTACAGTTGATAACACAGATAAAGATATATGCACGTTCAAGTTAAAGAATTTATAAAAGAGCTTATTTGAATATAGTTCATGCGAACAATAACCAGCCCAAAAAAGACTGTTAATTGGCCGAATTATGTACAGTATCAGATACTTGATGTGGGTAATGCAAGTGGGAGAACCTTGGTGTGTGGTAATCAGCCCAAAGGAAGGTTGTGACATTATAGGCCCATATTGCATTACCCTCATCAATTAGTCCGATGACGGAATAAGAATCCAGATGCGTAGATTTGTATGGCCCATGCGTGTGGCAATCGGCCCTAAAGAAAGGTTATCATTATGGTCAGGTCATTACATATATTATATGATCAATATAGATAACTTAAACTTTAGGACCAATCCTATAAAGGGACAATTGGCTCAAAGAAAGGTTGTTATCTTACATAGGACCTACACTTTAGGGTATCTATATTGGGCTAGTATAGTATTGGCATATAGAGATACAACTTGTTCTGAAAGTTTTACCAGCAGCTCTATCGATTAAACGGGCTGCATTTTCTGAAATTCAATTTTTTATGCCTATTACAGGGAATTTTGTTAAATGCAATGTTTATGTTAAATTGATGTGAAATTGTACACTTATGTAGTCTAAATTGAATGGTACAAGTTTTACGAAGTGATAAGATCACGTAAAAGATTGTTCTTGAATTCTTGGACCTAGACTTCACCTTAAGGACTGATGAAACCCTACTATCACTAACAAAAGTTCAGTTAAAAAAAAGGCCAATTATGTTAAGTGTGAAAGGTCCAATATGATGTGTCTACTGGTCATAAAATATTCTATTCCTATAACTATTAAGGGTTCTATACCTGATAAAGTTAGTGCTAAGAGTTTTCCAGCTGAAGTAGCTGACCGATTTATTAAATCAGATAAAGTTGAGACCAGCATGCATCTTAGCAAGCTGATAAATATGTGTTATAACGGCAAAGAAAATATAAGAGAGTACATTATGCAAATGTCTAATCTTCTTTCTAAACTAAAGACACTGAAATTGAAACTCTCTGAAGAGATTCTAGTACATTTCATTCTGATCTCTTTTCTTACACAATAACTTTTTTTAAGATTATTTATAATATTCAAAGTGAAAAGTGGAGTCTCATTGAGCTCATCAATCAGTGTGGCTGGAAAGAAGAGAGATTGAAATAAGAAAAGACTGAAAGTGCTCACTTAGCATCAGAGTAATAGTTCTAATAAGAAAATAAAAATATAACTAAAGGGACGAACATAAACTCCACTACAGTTACTGATCCTAAGTGGCTGATTGGTAGTGAAAAGTGCATTTTTATCATAACATTTACCATCACATTTTCATATTTATTCATTTAATTCTGCACATTTACTAATATTTTGTGATTTATTGTGTGCAGGCCTTGAGTTCTTATTTTAAATAAATAAAGCCTAAAAGAAGCCCAAAAACCCATATTCAAGCCCAAGTGCAAAAGTGCAAATATCAATTGTCAAAAGTGCAAATACAAAGTGTAAAAATTGCAAATATTAAAGAAGAGGGAAGGATAGACTTCTATCCAACCCTAAACACTTGCAGGATGAGGATAAAAGCCAAAGCAGAGAGTGCAAAGATAAGAAATTTCGTGCAAAAAGATATTGGGATATTTGAGATCTAGGTAACTTGATTCCTAAGTTATCTCGAAATCCCAAGATTAAGAGCCGAGATGCAGCTTCCAGAAGGAAACGACCAGATGGACGGACCAGGCGAGGCCACGAGCCAAAGCGCGTGGCCAACCGACACTGTATGGCCGCGGAAACACGGCCCAAGCCGCGTTTCCGCGGCAAATTGGACGAGTCTGGGGATCATCTTTCGTGGGAGAGTTGTATTTGGACTCTACCTCCTTCTGCACCTATAAATACCCCTGCAGTGCAACCGAGACCGGCGTCCAGAGGCAGAGCCAGAGGGCCAAATCTAGGGTTTTAGGTTTTTCTTCTTTCTTCTAGGTTAGATTTTATTTTCATTTTTCTTTTGTAAATTTTGTAACTGAGAGTGGAGGAAGCTTTCATGGAGGAAGGAGTTCATGCTTGTACTGAGGTGACAGCGGTGTAAGCCCACTTTTCTTCCATTGTTAATGAAATTCACTTGAGGTTTGTTTTTGTTCTGTTATTATTTTATGTTCTTCTACTCTTGTTTATTCTTTTGTTTCTCTGTTCCTTTTTTCTTCCATTACTTTTCTCTAATGTCTTGCTCACCATGAGAACCAATTGCTTCGAGACTGCCTAGCCGAAGAAGAGCCCTTGATGGCTTATGGCGATGAACAGATCCTATTTCCCATACTTGAACGCCTTCCAAGAAAAGGTAAATCATCGCAACGGTTCAAAAGGTAAGCAGACTGAAGAGGTATATGTATCTTTCTTTCTTTTATTTCTTTAGTTTAGATCTCTATCTCCATCTCTCTCAAATTCTTTTCTCCCCACTTCATTGTAAATACCACTGCTAATAATAAAAATAAAATTTTTAGAGATAACTTACAAACGCTTCCATCGCTAGTCCCTCCCTGAGGATCACGACCCGCATAGCCATTGCTACCGCGGATTAGAATTGAGCACCTCGCACACCTTTAATTCTCAGATCTAATATTCATATTTTGTGTGCAGGAAATCTCAATCAAAATTTTGGCGCCGTTGCCGGGGAGGGACGGTAAGTTTTTCTCTAATAAAAAAATAACTAAATTCTTTTATTCTTTTCTGTTTGCAGGTTTGGAGAACAGGAAACAGCAGCAGAAGTGGACATATAGCAACTCTATGCCTCTGCCCTCGAAGGCAGAGCAGCAGAGCCTGCTACTTTGCCGCGAAAACGCGGCAATAGCCGCGGATCCGCAGCAGTAGCAGAGGACTACTGACTGAAATTTTTGCAGGTTGCTGCAAATTGCAAATATTGTCTACTGCTCTGTTAACATTTGTTCTGTGATAACCCTGCTTACTGCTAATTAATTCAACAGTAAACTATTTGTTGTTTAATAATAAAAATTGATTAGACGTTTGCATATTAGGCACGTGTCTTTTCAATTACTTTACTTTACTGTTGAAGAGTGCTGGAGCAAGGTACGTACGCATTGCATGTAGAGTAGGACTCATCTCTTGGTTGATTTTCTGCTTTGAGTGAATCTTATCTACTTATCTTGTACACTTGCACAAAAATATCTTAAGGGCATAACCCATTAACAAGATAAGGTGGGGATTTCATCACCCTTCCTTGGCCCGAAAATCATATTCCAAGCACTCACTAACCCAAGCCTAACTAAAAAAGAGTAGACGTTGGCCCTAGGGACATCTCGGACTCAATTAGGAGATTATCCTAAGGGGGAACAGTGTTGGAATTTGACTCCTGCCAAATAGTGTCTAGGAAGGGGATTGAGGGCCGAAAGCCCGAAGAGTGGTGGTTATTTAATTAAGGAACGTCTTTGACGGAAAACCTCCCACCACTCTTGCCCCGACCTGGCTGATTAACTTGTGGTCAAAGTCTACACCTTACCTCCTGTGGACAGTCTAACCAGTTAGGAGTCGTCTAGGTCTAGGTCTACCCTAACTTAGGTTAGAATTTTTTCTTTTTTTTTGTTTGTTTATTTGTTTGTTTTCTTTTTTTTCTTTGTTTGTGTTTGTGTGATATGGCATATAATAATTTTTCCAATTTTAATCCATATTACACACCTAATTATTTTTCGGATATTACCAACCCGGCATATCATAATTTTGATCAACCTAGTGTGCCGGAATGGTCTTATCCGAATGACTATAACCCACACCCCCCATCTTATAACTATAATTTGCATAATAATTTCAACTCTTCACAGAGTTCATGGGGTTTCGATTCCCCCGAGTCTAATTTTCAACCAAATTGTCCTCCATATCCATCAAGTCCACATTCTTTCAATGATTCATACTCAGATCCACCCATTCAGGATAGATTACCATCTATCGAGGAAATGATGAGTATGCATGAGTCCAAGCAACAATTACCATCTATCGCAGACATGATAATGCGTGAGTCCACCAACTCACAACTTCATCATGATTACACTTCCTCTTTTCAAGTCCAATCACAACATGATGCACCTATCGACTATGAAAGGATGCTTGCTGCCATGACTCAGGCTAGATTAGCCCGTGATCATGATATAGATATGATGGTTCAATCTTTACGTTCTCACAGTTCGGCCATTTCTGCTTTCGCTGACCATTCGCTTAGAGCCGACGAACCAAGTTGCTTTGGACAACAAGATTCTAATTCAGTACAATCATTTGAACCTGCCGAAACTTCAAATTTTGATAACTTGGCAAGTTTTTCCTTTCCTGAAATAGAACTTGAACATGAATATGATCATGATCTCCCACTTGATGATTCAATTTTATCTTCTGATTCAATAATGACTCCAGTGTCTCCACCTGATTTCACTTCTCCCGAGTCAACATTGGATCATGTTCCAATTAATCAGGAAATTGAATCACCCATTTTTGATGATCATATTGAACTTGACCAATTGTGCAATTTTGAAAGTCCTATGGATAAATTGGTAAGTTCTGATTTTTATATCATTGAACCCAATGAGATATGTGACCTAGATTCTCAAATCTGTGATCAAGTTCAAATTCTCGAATCATTGTTGACTCCTGTTTTGTTACCCGACTTAGGTAATATTTTAGAGTCAGTTTTGGTTCCCACACCTCTCATTCCTGAACTTGAATTACCAACATTGAGTCACATTCCATTGTGGGAAGATGATTGTGGACTTGAGCTTCAACTTATTGATTTGGACCCACTTCCTGAACCTAGACCGACTCCTGAACCCTTACTTGATTTGAGTTTCTTTCCTGAGTCGGTATTCGTTCCCGTACCTATGACGTCCAAGTCAATAATTCCATCTTTTCATACTCCATTTTGGGATAAGGAGGTTGACACAATTGACTCTGAAATTTATTATGAAATTTGGAAATTTGATGGGATGGTATTAAAAAATGATTATACATACATTTTAGCGGGTTATACTAGAAAATTTTTTGGTGGGTTCCTCCGTGACATACTATATTATCTTGATTGGGTAGCAACGCTTGGCCCAATTAGACCACCTCCGGACCACCACCTTGAGGTAACTTCTGCCTTCCCTTCTTTTGTTTCATGCATATATGCATTCATTCATACATTGAGGACAATGCATGAGATAAGTGTGGGGGTGGGCTTTACTAACATACTAACATAGGTAGAAACTAACAAAAATTTGCTAATAAAAAAAAATTAAAAAAAAGTTATAAAAAGGACAATATTTTGACTTATCTTTTGAAAGAAATCTAAGTTAATCTTAAGAATTAGGAAAATCATGATTAGGATTTCTAAAGACTTGGTCAAAATAAATAAATTGTTTAAATTTTAGGTATAGGAGGAAAAATTGAATAAATAGTTAGTCTTAATTTTTACCTTAATGAAATGTGCATACCTAATGCATATCTAGGATTCTAAGACAAAGACCCTTGTGCCTCATAAAAAAATTATTAAAAAAAACAAAAAAAAAATTTCACCACCCTAAAGGTGAGTTCTAAATAAGTATTCACGCCTAAAGGTGAGTTCTAAATAAAATAAAATCCTTAGTTTTGTGGCCTAGTTCACTCGAATTTGAGTCCGTGGGGTGTTTTCTCACCTGGTGCCCTAAAGCCGATCGGTTTGGGAGTCATCGACTTTAAGTTCGCTACATGGGTGGGTTAGAAAGCCTAAACTAAGAAAAATTACGTTTATATGTACTAACACATCTAATAGTCAATTAGTTAGGTATGAGGGCCTCAAGAAGCCTTTATGCTTACACGAAAGAAAATTAGATGAGTTATACATATTAAAAAAAATAAAAAAAATAAATAAATAAAATGATAATAAAGAGGCATGAGAGTCCAAGTTAAGGAATTCCTAGTAAAAACATAAGGATGCATATGATTTTTGGTAACGAAAAAGACTATACACAAACTTCAGTTTTGATCCTTACTTAAAATGGAAAACAATTTACTATATAAAGATTAAGTCTAAGAATGAATAAAAATGATAATCCTAAAAACTTATAGATTACTTAGTCTTTTCAAAAGTATTTCAAATTTTCCTTTTTATGGATTTTGTGGGTGTAATCCGCTGAAAACCCTCACGAGACAACACTCGTCCTCTAGGGTAACCTAGGGGTTTAACGGCTTGTTGCACATGCTAAGTGCAACCGTGATTCCTACGAAAGTGAGTTAGGTTAGATTAATTTTTCTTTTCTTTTTCTCTTTGATTTTTACTCGAGGACGAGCAAAAAGATAAGTGTGGGGGTGTGATTGGTAGTGAAAAGTGCATTTTTATCATAACATTTACCATCACATTTTCATATTTATTCATTTAATTCTGCACATTTACTAATATTTTGTGATTTATTGTGTGCAGGCCTTGAGTTCTTATTTTAAATAAATAAAGCCTAAAAGAAGCCCAAAAGCCCATATTCAAGCCCAAGTGCAAAAGTGCAAATATCAATTGTCAAAAGTGCAAATACACAAGGGCTAAAGTTGCAAATATTAAAGAAGAGGGAAGGATAGACTTCTATCCAACCCTAAACACTTGCAGGATGAGGATAAAAACCAAAGAAGAGAGTGCAAAGATAAGGAATTTCGTGCTAAAAGATATTGGGATATTTGATATCTAGGTAACTTGATTCCTAAGTTATCTCGAAATCCCAAGATTAAGAGCCGAGATGCAGCTTCCAGAAGGAAACGACCAGATGGACGGACCAGGCGAGGCCACGCGCCAAAGCGCGTGGCCAACCGACACTGTATGGCCGCGGAAACGCGGCCCAAGCCGCGTTTCCGCGGCAAATTGGACGAGTCTGGGGATCATCTTTCGTGGGAGAGTTGTATTTGAACTCTACCTCCTTCTGCACCTATAAATACCCCTGCAGTGCAACCGAGAACGGCGTCCAGAGGCAGAGCCAGAGGGCCAAATCTAGGGTTTTAGGTTTTTCTTCTTTCTTCTAGGTTAGATTTTATTTTCGTTTTTCTTTTGTAAATTTTGTAACTGAGAGTGGAGGAAGCTTTCATGGAGGAAGGAGTCCATGCTTGTACTGAGGTGACAGCGGTGTAAGCCCACTTTTCTTCCATTGTTAATGAAATTCACTTGAGGTTTGTTTTTGTTCTGTTATTATTTTATGTTCTTCTACTCTTGTTTATTCTTTTGTTTCTCTGTTCCTGTTTTCTTCCATTACTTTTCTCTAATGTCTTGCTCACCATGAGAACCAATTGCTTCGAGACTGCCTAGCCAAAGAAGAGCCCTTGATGGCTTATGGCGATGAACAGATCCTATATCCCATGCTTGAACGCCTTCCAAGAAAAGGTAAATCATCGCAACGGTTCAAAAGGTAAGCAGACTGAAGAGGTATGTGTATCTTTCTTTCTTTTATTTCTTTAGTTTAGATCTCTATCTCCATCTCTCTCAAATTCTTTTCTCCCCACTTCATTGTAAATACCACTGCTAATAATAAAATAAAAATTTTTAGAGATAACTTACAAACGCTTCCATCGCTAGTCCCTCCCTGAGGATCACGACCCGCATAGCCATTGCTACCGCGGATTAGAATTGAGCACCTCGCACACCTTTAATTCTCAGATCTAATATTCATATTTTGTGTGCAGGAAATCTCAATCAGTGGCAAAGGGCAGGAGAAAAAAACTTAAGGTCATTGCATGCTTCTTCTGTAAGAAAGTATGCCACCTCAAGCAGAATTACATAAAACATCAGAAATGGCTAATTAAGAAGGGTATATCTCATAATTATGTTTGTTCTGAAATTAATTTAGCTTTAGTGCCACCCAATACATGGTGGATAGATAATTCACGTAAGCGATTCAATGTGGAACTATCAAACCCAAAGGAGGCCCAACCCAGCTGAGCGATACGTACATGGGTGATGGGAATAAAGTTGCAGTTAAAGCTGTTAGAGTTTGTAGCCTTAGATTAGATTTTGGTTTTTTGTTTTAGATTTGGATGAGAGTTTATATGTACCGTCCTTTAGGCAAAATCGTATTTCTATTTTATTGTTAGACAGATATGGTTTTACTGTCACTCTTGATAATGAAATGCTTAGTTTACTTTTCAAGTCTAAAGTTGTTGGTACTAAAATTCTGATTGATGGCTATATAAATTAAAACTCCATACTTCATATCCTGAATCTTTATATGTGAATAGCTTAGGCACTAAGTGAACATTAATTAAAGAAATATTAGGAAGTTTAGTGCTAGACGGAGTTCAGGAGTCTTAGATTTGGTGTATACAGACATTCGTGGCCCATTTGGAATGACCACAGATACTTCATCACTTTTACAGATGATTACTCTCGTTATGAGTATCTATACTTGATTCATGAGAAATTTCAATCACTGAAAATGTTTAAAATCTATAAAGCTGAAGTTGAAAATCAACAGAATAGAAAGATTAAAGCCGTTAGATCTGATCGTGGTGGTGAGTACTATAGCAGATACGACGATTAGGTTAATGTCCAGGACCAATTGCAAATTTCTGAAAGAATGTGGCATTATCGCTTAGTACACCATGATAGGGACACCTAATCAAAATGATATTACAGAGAGATGAAATCACACACTAAAGGATATGGTTAAGAGTATGATAGCTCACACTACTCTATCAGATCATTATGGAGTGAAGCCTTAAAGACGGTTGTTTACCTCCTTAATAGAGTACCTAACAAAATAATAATTAAAATCCCATATGAATTATGGACTGGTAAATCTCTCAGTATTAGGCATCTACATGTTTGAGATTGTCCAGTAGAAGCTCGGTCATATAAACCATATGAGAAGAAGCTGGACTCAAGAATAGTTAGTTGTTTATCCGTAGGGTATTCTAAGAGGTATAAAGGCTTTAGGTTTTACTGTTCCTCCACTAAGAACATAATAGAGACGGATAATGGTAACTTTATTGAGGATATTCAGCACAGTGTGAGTCAACTATATAAAAATTTCACATTTGAAGAAGAATAGATTATTATACTCATGATAACTTCCAAATAATGAAGTAATTGTTTCACTTCCAAATAATGAAGTAATTGTTCCACTTCAGTATGAAAATATAGTTGTACACTTACAAGGTACATATACAGTTCATCCTGAAGTAGATTCTCCTGATGAGGTAGAACCTGAAAATTCTCAATCACAAGTGTCTAGGAGATCAATGAGAGAGAGAAGATCAGCCATTGCAAATGACTATATAGTTTATCTCCAAGAGCATGAGTTTGACATAAGGCTGGAGGATGATCCTACATTCTTGAATGAGGTAAAATTCAGCATTCACTCTACTAAGTAGTTAAATGCCATGAAAGACGAGTTAAAATTCATGAAGGATAATGATGTTTGGGATTTAGTAGAGTTACCTAAAAGAAAGAAACTGATTGGTTGTAAATAGATGTTCAAAACCAAGAAAGATTCGAAAGGCAATGTCGAAAGGTATAAGGCACGTATTGTCGCAAACGGATTCACTCAAACAGAGGGCATTGACTATAAGGAGACTTTCTCCCCGCTATTCATGAAGGATTCTTTTAGAATTATCATGGCACTAGTGGCCCACTTCGACCTGGAGTTACACCAATGGATACTAAGACTGTCTTCCTTAATGATGACATTTAAGGAAGAAATTTATATGGTGCAATCAGGCAATTTTGAAGCAAAAGGTTCATAATATTTAGTTTGCAAATTAAAGAAATCCATTTATGGTTTAAATCAAGCATCTCATCAATGGTATTTGAAATTTGATCAATTAATATCTGATTTTGATTTAAGGAGAATGTAGATGATCAATACATTTATCATAAATTTAAAGAGAGTGGACTTATATTTCTTATGCTATATGTGGATGACATTCTACTTGTAAATAATGATATGGATCTTTTACTTGAGACCAAAAGTTTTCTCTCAAAGATTTTTGAGATGAAAGATCTTGGAGACGTTTCTTTTGTAATAAGCATCCAAATTCAACGTGATAGGATACATGGAATATTAAGTTTATCAGGCCTATATCGCTAAGGTGCTAGATAGATGTGGCATGAAGAATTGCTCTAGGGGGATAAGTTGAGTCTACTCCAATGTCCCAAGAACGACCTACAAAAAAAGTAAATGAAAGACAATTCATATGCATCGGCAGTTGGAAGTCTAATGTATGCTTAAGTTTATACCCGTCCAGACATAGTATATACCGTTGAGAAACTTGGTAGATAATTGATCAATTCTGAGATTGACAATGGAAAGACTGCCAAGAAGGTAATGTGATATCTACAGAAGACTACATGAAATCTGATCAGTTGCAAATGATCAGATACACAAATTCAGATTATGCTGAATGTATCGACAATAGGAAGTCCACTTCAGGTTACATTTTCATGATTACAAGAAGATGGTGGATTTACTCGAGAGGCCATTATAACTACATTGTGACAATAAGAGCTATAGGGCTCTACTGCAATAGTGACAAGAGTTCAGCAAAGTCGAAGCATATCGACATCAAGTTTCTTATCATCAAGGATAAAGGTTGGAATCACTTTATGTTTGTTGATAATGTTAGTATTATTTTTAATAACAAATTCACTCATTAAAGGACTTAACTTAAAGTCTTCTTAGAGCATATTGCTCACATGGGGATGGCTAGTCATGATGATATCCTGGTTTAGTGAGCATGTATAATTTTATGTAACAGACATATTTCTAAGTGCACTTTATATTTATCGATTTTCATAATAAAGTGATAATTGCTTTCTTTAAATTTCTTTTGAGTTTAATTTGCGCATTTAATTTTGTTATCAATTAGACTCATTGAAGTTATAAAGTTAGACTCGTTGGAGTCATAAAGTGAAAACCAGTTGAAATTGTATCTTATTTGTGTTGACCTAGAGGCCCTTCACTCTAGTTTTGATGATGATTAACTCATGTAGTTATAGTTTACTAATAATCTTGTGATATTTAGCTTCATATAATTGATCAAGATATTAGTAGGTGTTTAGCTTCAACAAAAGAGTTTTGAAGCTATCACATAGTGATTCAAGAGCTCGCGTGTCAAGATCGCATCTAGCACTCGGTTGGAGTCAAGCTCGTTGGATCGTGTTTAGATCGAGTCAACTTGGAGAAGGAGTTCTATAAGAAAATCTCGGTTTGTTTAGTTTATAATGTTTAGATCTTGTGTAAAGATTAGATAGTGTTGATATGCTCAAGTTCACATACACACACAAGTTTTCAAGTTTGTTAGATTTGATTTTTGGTTTAACCAGATTTAAATTTCATGTCAAAAATATAGATATATATCTTTATATGCATATTGGATTCCATCCATATGCAACATGCTTCAAAATTGTTTCAATATCATCTTTTTGTATTTACATGAGTTTTGGAGAAAACGGTTTTCCATTTCAAAATCCAAGTTTTGGAAAATACGGATTTTGGTTTAAGGCAAAATTTCAACATCACAAAAATGGTTCAAATTGTTTTTAATATGTGTTGAATTTTAGTCACACATATTTGTATATCAAAGATCTTATAAGAACTCATTTTTGTAGAATTTATGTATATTTTATGGGATTTTTTAGATGGTAAAAAGACAAGCTTTTAATCCCTTAAATAGTTTGACCTGGCTGTCTGCCGGTCAACTGGACGGTCGACCAAGGCAGAAGTCGGTCGACCGGTCCAGTCGACCGACGTGCACAAGCGTGCACGCCAGCCTGGGCTGGAAGGCGGGTCGGCCGACCGGGGTCGACCGCCAGAGAGCTCTGCTCTCTGGATCTGGCCCGGTCGACCGGCAGAGAGCTACTGCTCTCTGTATCCAGTTCCGGTCGACCGGGCGGTCGACTAGAAGGGCAATTTTGCCCTTTGCCAGACTGCCAACGGGCAGATTTTGGTGGGTTATAAATACCCATCCTCTTGAGCTGTTTTAGCTAAGATTTTAGAAGAGAAAATTTTTCATCTTTACAAGTGTTTTACAGCAAAGTTTTTAAAGAGTTTTGGGCTTAAACATTTCATATTTATTGTTTTTAAAAGGGTTGGAAAAATCAAGAAAAGGAGAAGTCTTTGAGAGTTGTTTTGATCTTCATTTATATTTGTTTATAGAGTTTTTCTCAAGAGTTTTTCTTTGTGATTTTTATTTTCAAACTCTTTATTTTCTCATACTTGAGCTATCATTTCTATCCTATCTATTAGGATCTAGTTTTGTGAGAAAGAATTGGTTTGTGGTTGTTGATACCACCAAGAGTTGTAAACCTTCTTGTATTTGTGGTTATCCATCTAGTGAGAGGTGATTGTGGAGGTTATATTTGGTATCCCTCTAAACGTAGAGGTGATTGTGGTTGTGTGGCTTTGAGCCTAATCCCTCTAGTGAGAGGTTGATTGTTGTTTGGCTAAGTGCCTATCCCTCTAAGTATAGATGTGATTGTTGTTAAGCCTTGCCTCTTGTGTAGAGGTTGTATTTCTTGGAGAGAGGAGTTGTGTACTCCTAGTTGTATTTGCCCAAATCTTCAGTGGAGGTTCCCTGTGTGGGAAGTCCTGTGTGGACGATTTAGTGGAAATCCTTCTGTGTGAAGGTGGGGACGTAGAGCTGGGTGCTCGAACCTCGAAACATATCTCAGTATTTGCGATTGATTCACTATCTCTAAACTCTCTCTCTTATATTGTGCCTTGAATTGATTCATATTGCTCATATCATACTTATATGCTTGGTATTATTTGTGTGTGCCTCACTTGTGTTGAACCAAGAGAGCTTTACATAACACCTCAACTCTTATTTAGAGGAATTTAGAGGAGATAGTCCAGAGCCCTTCACCGGGAATTCGGCTACACTCTTTGGTTACACTAAATGTGTTGCAATTTAGTTTTAATTTCATATTATTTGTCAATAGATTATCCATACACCTATTCACCCCCCTCTAGGTGTACTTTCAATTGGTATCAGAGCCTACGCTCCTGATATTAGGTTTAACCACCTAGGAGTGAGATCTTGATTATCTAATCTATCATTTGCATTTGCACACACATATAGTTTACACTCATGGATTTCATGACCCCTCCAATGTTTGATATTTTTAACATCGATGTATGGAAGATTAGGATGAGTGCTTATCTTAAAGCCATAGGTTTGCATGTTTTCCTTGCCGCTACCAAGAAATTATATCTTGGTAATAGCAAGCATATAGAGGCCAATGCACAAGCCCTTGAGGCACTTAGGCAAGCATTAAATAAGGAATATTTGCCTATGGCTTCTCATTGTGATTCCGCTTTTGCAGTGTGGAACACTTTGACCTCTTCCAAGCTTCAAATGCCAAACTATGTGGAGGAGGAATCTAGTGGAGACGAGTCCGACCAACATTGCTACATGGTCCAAGGGAATGACTCCCTTGAGGTAAACTCAGAAACTCAACTAGATGATAGTACTTGCTCTTCTAGTGATGATTATAATGACATGGATGTCGATGCTTTAAATGAAGAGCTTTCCATTGTTTGTGAGAAATTGTTAGAAAAATATAAACTTTTGAAAAAGAAAAGTTTTGCATTAAAAGAAGAAAATAAAAATTTGTCTTCTAAATTTGATATTGTTTTGTAGGAGAGAGATGAGATTTCAATTGAAAGGGACTCTTTGAAATCCCAACTTGAACTTGCTCTAAATGAAAATAAAATTTTAAAAAATAAAAATAATTGTAACATTATTTTGAAGAAAAATGAAGTTCTATCTTCAAAACTTGATTTTGTTGTAAAAGAAAATGATTTTTTAAAAAACAAAATTATTTCTATTTCAAAAGAATTGAATTTGGTTTCAAAGGATAATAAAACTTTAAAAAATGATTTAGACTCACATGTTTGTCATGCTAGTATAGCTTCACCATCTAGTGTACCTATTGCATACACCAACTCTTCTTCTATTATTAAAAATGATATATGTGCTTTAAAGAAGAGTGTTGATTGTTTGGGCTCCACTTTGAGCCAATGTTCCATGAACCACACACGTTTGGAATCTATGTTTCGAAAGAAACAAGTTTCACATATGCATGCACACCACAAACGACATACATGATTGAGGCAAAACCTGCACACAAAATAAAGATTTTAGATTTAAGAATGAATATGTGCAAGTGCTCAATTCTTCCGCGATAGCAAGTGGCTATGCGGGTCGTGATCCACAAGGAGGGTTTTGTGATAGAAGCGTTTACGTTCTTTATTGAAATCGTTATGAAAACAAAACGAAAGTTCTTCTCTGTTTTTAAGTTAAGAAAATTTAAAAGAATTATGTTAAGGTTAGAAGAAAATGAAAGATGAAGAAGGTGGAAAAATCAGAAAACAATGAAGCGAATATGTACAAATGAAGTGGAGGAAAAAGAGTTGGAAGAGGTGGTGATATAATTTACAAAAATGAGAGAAAGGAAAGAAAAGGAAGGAATACTTACCTAGTTTAATTGATGACTTACCTGGAAACCTTTTGCAAGTTCTACATTTTTACTTCGGAGGCGTTCAACGCATAGATCATAAACTCGAGCTCGGTCCCCGTGCACATTATATCGTCAAGCATATCAAGAACGAAGTGATGCGGAGCTTGGAAGAGGAGAACGTCTTCATGAACTATCGCTGGCTCTCATGTAGCTTAGTTATACTTGCTCTGGAATTCACTTGTAAACTCAACAAATACAACCAAGGTAAAGTAGAAAGAGGAAGAGGAAAGCAAAACAAAATACGAACATAAGAAGAAGCTTTTACCTTTATTACTTGCAGAGACAATGGAAGAAAGGAGGAGGGTACATCGGTGTCACTCTCAACATCAACCTCTCTCTCTTACTTACATGAATCTTCATCTAACCTAAGCTTACATACAAATTACATAAAAAGAAAAGAAAAACCTAAACTACAAAGAATGAAAACTAGGCTAAATCCTAATCTGCATGGTCGTCCCTTTTTCAGCGTAGATACTGGCTTTTTATAGGCATAACCCCAACAACCAAGATCCCGGGGAGATCGGGGGAGCAAACGCTCCCCCTAACTCCCCAACAAGGCCGCGGAATCGTGGCTTTGGCCGCGTTTTCACGGCCAGGGTGTGGCCAGATGGCCACACCCTGTTGGTCGGGCTCTCTGGGAGTTTCTTCTGTATTTATCTGCAATTGGTTTCTTCGTTTGATTCCAGGATTCTGACGAAATGGCCTTGGATTCTTGGCTTTAACCGATCGATTCTGAGAGGATTCTTCTCAACCGGTTTCAACCTCTTGATATTGCCCTGATTCAGTGAGTGCGAATTAATTCTGATTTAATTCAGAATTTTGGTGGGCTTTGGGCTCATTTCTCTTCATGTCCTTCAAGAATGGGCCTGCAAATAAATTAAACAATTAATTAGGACAATGCAGGCTTTTATTCTAAAATAAGTATGGAAATATGATACTAAATATGCAATATTAGCGACCAATCACACCCCCATACCTATCTTTTGCTCGTCCTCGAGCAAAACAACTAAACTATACTAAGGATTATTAGACCACTTTCGCAGGTCACGCGATTGCACTGAGCCTGTGCAACAAGCCGTTAAACCTCTAGGTTTCCCCTAGAGGACGAGTTTTGTCTCGTGAGGGTTTTCAGCGGATTACACCCACAAAATCCATAAAGAAAGGGAAATAAAGAGTTAGTATTTTTGAAAAGCATTTTGAAAGAGAAAAATATTTGAAATATAATTGTAAGATTTAAGCAATCTATAAGTTATAGGAAAACTGAATTTTTCATTCCTAAACTTAGTCTCTATTCAAAAATTTGTTATCAATCAAAGTAAGGAGTCAAATTGTACTTATCATCTAGTCTATTACTTTACCCTAAGTCATATGCACTTGTGACTGTGAAAATTTTTGACTAAGGGTTCATTAACTCTAACTCTTATGCCTTATTTATTTATATATATATATATTTTTTTGGTGGTATTATTCCTTAGTTTAGGCTTTCTAGTCTGCCCATGTAACGAGCCTTTAATCGATGACTCCTAAACCAGACGGTCTTAGGGCACCGGGTGAGAAGACACCCCTAGGACTTAAGGACTCGAGCAAACAAGGCCACAAAACTAAGGATTTTATTATATGAACCTCTTTTAGGCGTGAATACTTATGCTTTATTAGGCACAAATACCCAGCTTAATCAGAGGATTTTTGTTTTTCAAACTTATCTAATCATCTTTCGCGTAAATACTAAGGCTTGCTTAGGCCAAAGCACCTAGCTAATCAATAATTAGATTTGTTTATCTGTTTTTTTTTTATAAGACATAAGAATCTTTGTTTTTGAACCCTAAGTATGTAAGTGTATGAAGTGTGCATATTTCATTAAGGTAAAGATCAAGACTAAATTACTTTGACAAATTTTCTTCCTAACCCTAAAAATCAAACAAATAATCTTATTTTGACCAAGTATAAGAAATCCTAACTTAGATTTTCCTATTCCTTAAAATTAACTTAATTTCTTACAAAAAAATATGACAAATATTATTTCTATTTTCAAAAAGTTTTTAAAAGTAAAGAAAAATTAATTTTTATTTTATTTTTTTACGAAAAGAAAAGTTATGTTAGACCCTCCCCCACACCTATCTCATGCATTGTCCTCAATGTATGAATTAATGCATAGATGCATGAAAAAGAAGAAAGGGAAGGAAATGTTACCTTAAGGTGGTGGTTCCGGTGGTGGTCTGATTGGTCCACGAAACGCGGCCCAATCAACTTTTCTTGGGTCTCAGAGGAACCCACCAGAAATTACTCTAATATAACCCATTAAAAAGATAAATCCATGAAGGATTTTTATTAAGTATTTGACCCCATTTAATTTCCAAATTTCATAACTGAATTCAGAGTCAAATTTGTCAACCACCTCGTCCCAGAAAGGAGTATGAAATGATAGAATGATTGACTTGGACTCAGGAAGTACAGGAACTAATACCGACTCAGGAAGGTGACTTAAGTCAAGTAAAGGTTCAGGAGTCGAAATAAGTTCAGGAATTGGGTCCAAGTCAAGAAATTGAAACTCAAGTCCACAATTATTTTCCAACAATGGAATGTGACTTAATGTTGGTGATTCAAGTTCATGAATGATAGGTGGGGGAATCAAACTGACTCTAACATATTACTCAAGTTTGGTAACAAAACAGGAGTCAAGATTGATTCAGAAAGTTGAACTGGATCACAGATTTGAAAATCTAGGTCACATATCTCATTGAGTTCTATATCAAAAAAAATGAGAACTTACCAATTTATCAATGGGATTTTCAAAATTGTATAATTGGTCAAGTTCAATATGATCCTCAAAGACGGGTGATTCAATTTCATGATGAATAGGCACAGGATCCAATGTTGACTCGGGGAAAAAATTGCAATCAGGTGAAGATACCGGAGTCATAATCGAATCAGGAAGTAGAATTGAATCACTAAGTCGGGGTTCTGGATCATACTCATTTTCAAGTTCTATTTCAGGAAAAGAATAACTTGCCAATCTATCAATATCTTTTTCAAAATTTAGAGTTTGGGCAAGTTCAAATGGTTGTTCTGAAATGGAATCTTGATTTCCAAAACAACCTGACTCATCGGCTCTAACAGGATGGTTAGTGACATCAGAACTGGTCAAACGGTGAGAACGTAGGGATTCGACCATCATATCTATGTCACGATTACGAGCATTTTGAGCCTGAGTCATGGCTTCAAGCATCTTTTCATAGTTGATAGGTTCATTGTCTTGTTGAAAAGATGAAGAGGTGTTGTCTTGGAATTGGTAGTGAAATTGTGAGTCCATCCAATTTTGGGATTTGTGTTTGGACTCACGCATACTCATTTCCAAAATCGATAGTTTTCTATTTTGGACTGGTGGATCTGAGTATGGATCTTGAAAATATTGTGGACTAGGTGGAGAAGGAGGACAATTCGGTTGAAAATTGGACTCGGGGTAGGTGAATCCCCACTGACTCTGTGAAGAGTTGAAATCGTTATGGAAATTATAGTCATACGATGGGGGGCATGGGTTATATGGATTCAGATAAGACCAATCCGGCACACTAGGTTGGTTAAAGTCATGATATGCCGGGTTGGTAATATCCGAAAATGAACTCGGTGTGTAATATGGATTATTGTTGAAGTTGGAAAAATTATTATTATAAGTCATATCACATAATAGAATACAAACAAAAAGAAAACAAACAAATAAACAAACAAAAAAGAAAAAAATTCTAAACTAAGTTAGGGTAAACCTATGACCTAGACGACTCCTAACTGGTTAGACTGTCCACGGGAGGTTTAATGCAGACTTTGACCACAAGCTAATCTGCCAGGTCAGGGCAAGGTTGGTGGGAGGTTTTCCGTCAAAGACGTTCCTTAATTAATTAACCACCAACCTTCGGCTTTCGGCCCTTAATCCCTTTCCTAGACACTAATTTTGCAAGAGTCAATTTCCAACATCTTTTCCCCTTAGGATAATCTCCTAATTGAGTATGAGATGTCCCTAGGGCCAACGTCTACTCATTTTAAGTTAGGCTTGGGTTAGTGAGTGCTTGGATTCTGATTTTTGGGCTTAGGAAGGGTGATTAAATCCCCACCTTATCTTGTTATTGGGTGGTGCCCTTAAGATCAGTTTTTGTGCAAGTGTACAAGATAAATAAGATGCACTCAAAGCGATATAAATCAATCAAGAGATGAGTCCTATTCTAGATGCAATGCGAACATACCTTGCTCCAGCACTCTTCAACAGTAAAGTAAAGGAATTGAAAAGACACGTGCCTAAGATGCAAACGTCTAATCAATTTTTTAACTTTTTCAACAAACTTTTTACTGTTGGTTTATTAGCAGGTTTATGGTGATGGCATATAAGAAATAAAGTTGCAGCAAGCTATGTTTTTGGCAAAGTAAGCAACCCTGCACAAAACCTATTAGTAGTCAACTCTTCTTTGCCGCGGATTCGCGGCTTTGGCCGCGAAAACGCGGCAAATCAGAGGGCCCTGGGTCTCTGCTTTCTACAGCAGAGGCCCAAGACCACTTATGTGTTACTGCAATCTTCTTTTCCTGCTTTGCTTGCCCTGTAACCTGCAACAGAGAAAAAATTCGTTTTAGTTCTAAAAAATTTTCAATAAAAATTCAGATTTCAATAAAAACGTTTTACCCTCCCCGGCAACGGCGCCAAAATTTGATTGAGGCAAAACCTGCACACAAAATAAAGATTTTAGATTTAAGAATGAATATGTGCAAGTGCTCAATTCTTCCGCGATAGCAAGTGGCTATGCGGGTCGTGATCCACAAGAAGGGTTTTGCGATAGAAGCGTTTACGTTCTTTATTGAAATCGTTATGAAAACAAAACGAAAGTTCTTCTCTATTTTTAAGTTAAGAAAATTTAAAAGAATTATGTTAAGGTTAGAAGAAAATGAAAGATGAAGAAGGCAGAAAAATCAGAAAACAATGAAGCGAATATGTACAAATGAAGTGGAGGAAAAAGAGTTGGAAAGGTAAAACAAAATGAGAGAAAGGAAAGAAAAGGAAGGAATACTTCCTAGTTTAATTGATGACTTACCTGGAAACCTTTTGCAAGTTCTACCTTTTTGCTTCGGAGGCGTTCAACGCATAGATCATAAACTCGAGCTTGGTCCCCGTGCACATTATATCGTCAAGCATATCAAGAACGAAGTGATGCGGAGCTTGGAAGAGGAGAACGTCTTCATGAACTATCGCTGGCTCTCACGTAGCTTAGTTATACTTGCTTTGGAATTCACTTGTAAACTCAACAAATACAGCCAACGTAAAGTAGAAAGAGGAAGAGGAAAGCAAAACAAAATACGAACATAAAAAGAAGCTTTTACCTTTATTACTTGCAGAGACAATGGAAGAAAGGAGGAGGGTACATCGGTGTCACTCTCAACATCAACCTCTCTCTCTTACTTACATGAATCTTCATCTAACCTAAGCTTACATACAAATTACATAAAAAGAAAAGAAAAACCTAAACTACAAAGAATGAAAACTAGGCTAAATCCTAATCTGCATGGTCGTCCCTTTTTCAGCGTAGATACTGGCCTTTTATAGGCATAACCCCAACAACCAAGATCCCGGGGAGATCGGGGGAGCAAACGCTCCCCCTAACTCCCCAACAAGGCCGCGCAATCGCGGCTTTGGCCACGTTTCCGCGGCCAGGGTGTGGCCATCTCCAGATGGCCACACCCTGTTGGTCGGGCTCTCTGGGAGTTTCTTCTGTATTTATCTGCAATTGGTTTCTTCGTTTGATTCCAGGATTCTGACGAAATGGCCTTGGATTCTTGGCTTTAACCGATCGATTCTGAGAGGATTCTTCTCAACCGGTTTCAACCTCTTGATATTGCCCTGATTCAGTGAGTGCGAATTAATTCTGATTTAATTCAGAATTTTGGTGGGCTTTGGGCTCATTTCTCTTCATCTCCTTCAAGAATGGGCCTGCAAATAAATTAAACAATTAATTAGGACAATGCAGGCTTTTATTCTAAAATAAGTATGGAAATATGATACTAAATATGCAATATTAGCGACCAATCAATACACATGCTCATCATGCTCACATACATGATTCCATGTATGCTCATATGTATACATGTACACATTGTAGACGTAAGGGCCACCTTGCAAAATTTTGTTATGATATGATGCATGATTCAAATTTTGCAAATAATTTGTTTGGGTTAGGAAAGGTGCTAAGCCCCATGGACCCAATAGAGTATGGGTACCAAAAGCCACTCATATTTTATTTGATATAGGTGTGGGCTCTCACTTGACGTGAGAGTGTTGGTGCCTTGAGGTGAATGCGTTCCGAGCTAAATGGTGACAATTTTGGATGCATCACTTTCAAGGTGTTTGGTGGGAGGACCACGTTGGTTTGGAGATCTAGAGATAAGCTCTAATGGTTTTGATAACATCTCTAACCTCCTATTTATATTTACATGCTTTCATATTATTGATTTTTTAGCATGTATTGGTTTTTCATGTTTATTGCTCATTATGCCAAATGCCATGTAAATTAGACTATTGACATATATGTATAGTATTTTGAGATACACCCATGTTTATATGGATCCATATTTTGTGTTCTCACTATAGTTTAGCTATTATGTATATCATAACTCTAATAGCATGTGCATTTAGCTTAATGATCATATTGGTTTATGTTTTATTTTATGCTTCATGTTTTGATTCCATACTTAAGATGTAGTTTTCATTAAAACTTGTGTCAATACTTGTACAACTAGTGAGCCACAAATTGATTATTATATGTTTGTGCTTGTTAACACTTTAAAAAAGACAAGATTCTGACTGGCCTGAACAATGTCTAAACTTGTTGACATTTACAAAAGATAAGTAACAGACAAGCTGACGACCAATTCTGTACCATCTCCGAGGGACAAAGCAGCAACTTGGACTTTGCTGATCCAGTGAAGTAGACAGTAAGCCCAGATTGTCTCTGAAAAGACCTAAGCAGGTCTAAGATGCTAGGTTAGCTCAACACTTAGCATCACATGAGCCCAAGGGGATAGCCTCGTCTGAGAGGCTAAGTTTGTCTAACTTCGCCTTGAAACTGTTCAAAGCTCCATCAGTACACTAACTTATAGCTTCGCCTGAAGTACTCAGTTAACTCCGCAGAGAGTTAGCTTCGCCCGAAGTCACACGCAACCGCGCAAGAGAATGTTCGGTAGCTTCGCCACAGATGTTATCTAGCCCCGCTGAAGAGCTTTCTTCTGACTTCGCCAGATGCTCCTTCCAGCTCCGCTGCGAGCTCGATGCGGCAGCTCCGCTGCGGGTCTGTTATGGTCAACCTTTGACCAATCAAATCTCCAGATGAGATCAAATATTCAAGATCAAATCTAATCAAGATCAAATCTGAGATCAAATTTGGCAGTTGCTTGCCATAATCTCTTGACTCTCCTAAAACAAGTAAGAGGATCAGGGGAGACTTACAATTATATGGAAAGGATCAAAACAGATCAGGAGATCGACGCTACCTGCTATTCCTAGCTTCACAGAAGCTGATTCTAGCCTCGCAGCAAGGCTACTTTCCAGATTTAAACAGATTGACTCAATCTGTTTTCAGATTTTCAAGGATAATTATATCCCTGCTCTCCCTATAAATAGCCCACCAGAGGCACAAGGACGGAGAGGCGCACAGACGGCATGCAAGGAGCGCACAAAAGCATACAGAGGCTGAAAAATAGAGAGACGGCTAAACAGAGACCTATTCTCTTGCTTCCAAGAATTTAGAGAATTAAGAGAATTATTTCTCTAATCAGGGTGCTGATACCCTAATACCTTCCTCTCAAGGAATCTCCAGAACCAGGCGAGAAGGAATTCCTAAGTGGAGGCGGTTTGAGAAGAACAAGAGGGTTCTACCAACCTTCTATTCTCTGATTCCCCGAACCAAGCGAGAAGGGAATCTCATCGCTCGCATCGTCAAAGGGACAAAGTGGTCGCGCGCTGACCAGACTCCTATCGGCACACTTCTCCAGAATCTCCGAGGAGATCTACTTGTAATCTTTTGTGTTACTTGTAATTTAGCTCCTCGACCCTTTTTTTTGTAAGTTTTCCTCTTTGCAAAATCAATGGAAAACAAGATGGCGACTCTGCTGGGGAAGGATTTCTCTACAGCTGAGAATCAAGTGTCGCAATGCGACGAACAGACCTTCGGGTCTATCTCTGAATTCAAGGAAGCCGTCAGGGTCAGAGCCTCTCTGGCTAAATCTTCAAGGCGAGTCTCTGTGGAGACAGGCGAGGCTCTCTGCGAGCCTACCGCGGTCCTCTGGCGCAACAAGGAAGCAGGCCCGCAATGCAAAGATCAGAATCTTAAGCCTATCACTTTCGAGAACCTGGTCGTTCACTTCGACCAAGGAAATTTTGAAGAAGTCCTCTCTGGGGGTGGTCTAATGCTCCATGGACGGAAGTATAGAAAGGTCTCCATGACCAAGGTTTCGATGCAGAAACCGAAGCAGAATCCTGCCAACACCCCTCAGCCTCGCGTGTGGCTAGTCAGGTTCCCTGCGAACCTAGGTCTCCTTTGTCAAAGCAGATGTGGAGGCTAAAGTAGAAGGCTCTGTATAAAGCCTCAGGAGTAGCTACGCCACCCGTGCGTCTCTCTTGCCAAGGCAAGATGTCTGCCTGCTCCAACAAGGTTGCTAGCCGCGAGGTCACAGCGGCGACCATACCTTTGCCCAATTCAAGAGCGGTAACGCCTCGCGCGAGCCTCGTTCCCATGAGCGAAGCTACTGTACCTCAGGGTACGCATGATGTTCATAGCCGCGAAGTTGGAACCAAAGCACCACAGCGTGCTAAACTTGCTCTTTGCAGCGAAGCTAAGGGATTGCCTCTAAGTGCTGATAGCGGTGCTTATGCAGCTTCAGCGCCCAAGAGCACTTCCAAAGCTTTTAGCCACAAATTTACAGCCAAAGCACTGTCTAAGGCTAATTTTCTTCGCAACAACACCCCGAATAAAGCACCTCAGCGTGCTTCGCTCCCAAGATCATCAAGCGCTAAGCTCGCCCTTCGTAGCGGATCTAAGGGATCGTCCCTAAGTGTTGACAGCGGTGCTTATGCAGCTTCAGCACCCAAGGACATTCCCAAGGTCCTTAGCCACGAAGCTAGAGCTAAAGCACTATTTAGTGCTAATCCCCTCTGTGGTGATAAGAAGAACAGGACATCATCCTATGCGCAATCCAACAGAGCCTCTGCGCTGGATCGTTTAGGCCTAACCGGGTCTGACTTGCGGGAATTCTTGACAAGCAAATGGAAGTCAAAATCTTTCCAAACTTCTTCCTCCTGTTGTCAACAAGTGGGATGTCAGTTGGTGATAGTCCACTCAGTTCATTGCCGGCTACGACCAATCCCTGCCACTCCTCCAGGCCGACGATCAGTTTTTGATCGACTGTCGGTTCAGGCCCCGGTGAAACATCGTAAAAGGAGCATATCGCGAGATCTACCCTCTGCATCTGTTAACATGACCGGAAGAGGATGAGAGCTGCGTAGGGACAGACGAGCATCCCACGACACTCCCTACAGTTCCCCAGATCTGGATTATAGCCAAGGTTTGGGCGAAGTCTTGGTACATGAAGAAGGTGTCTTCCGAGACACCAGATCTAGGGTTGCAATACCCTATAGTTATGAACAGCCTGTTGGCCCAAAGGCCTATCACCCTAGTTTTGATGATGATCAACTCATGAAGTTATGTTTACTAATGATCTTGTGTTTAATTAGTGACAGATTTTTTATCAAGATCTTAGTAGGTGCATAGCTCAACAAGGATAAAATGTCAAGATTTGGAGCTAGCACGGTGTGATCCAAGGAGCTTTTGGATCAAGCATGGACCAAGTCAAGAAGATGAGAAGACTTCAAGGGAAGACTTCAAGATCAAGACTTGTGTCTAGGTTTGTTTTTATAAGATTTTGTTTTAGTTAAAATGTAAAGGATAGAATAGTTGGTGGATTGCTCAAGTTCATATCACACACACACTCTTGATTTATATGTGTTTTCATAAAAGATTTTTAGTTCTAGAAAAATACCGTTTTGGTTTTTGGTGTTTCAAATATACATGTATTTTTAACCAAAACCATTTTAGAACTCTCGGGTTTTCTCGGTCGAACGTTCTGCTGATCTGCTCGACACTCTTTTAGTTTTCTAGTCATAACTTTTGATTCTTATATTCCATTAACATGATTTAAATTGCATTTTAAAGATGACTTTCAGAGCTACATTTAATATTCAATAATCATTTTCTGATTTAAATGTTAAGAATGTCAAATATTGGGTTGAAGTCTGAAAAACAGTTTACAGTTTCTGATTTGATACCTTTTAGTATTTTATTGATAACTTTCAATTCCGAATTGATATTAGAAAGAAGACTTCAATATCTACAACTTCATCCTATATACTTATTCCCAAATTCGAACGTTTTAGACCTCAAAACTATGCTCCAAGTTAACACATTGCACAGATGTCGGTCGACCGGGCGGGTCGACCGGAACCAAGAGTGCGGTCGACCGCAACGGTCGACCGACGTGCACAAAAACGTGCACGTTTGGCCGGTCGACCGGGACGGTCGACCGGAACTAAGAGCAGTGCTCTCTGTTCTTCTGGGTCGACCGGGCCGGTCGACCGGAGGCTGTAACGGTCGGATTTTTGACCGTTGGCGGTCGACCGGACTGGTCGACCGGCAGCTCTGACAGATCCCAACGGCTATATTTTTTTGGCCTATAAATTGGGGGTTCTTGTCACTGTTTTAAGTTAAGATTTTGGAGACCTTTAGAGCCAGTTTTTCCCATACTTTCAGAAGAGTTTTCTCCACAAAATAGAGAGCAAATATTTCCTATCTAAAGGGAAGATTTTATAAAGAGTGTGTAAAGTGATTCTTTGAGTTTTTCACCATAGTTCTTTCCTTGCTTTTCTCACACCACACTTGAGCTATCCATTGCTATTCATCTTATAGGAGTGTTGTAGTGAGAGCTTTTGTTAGGTGATCAAAGTGTTTAGATCACCAAGATTTCATCTTTGTTCTTTGAGGAGACGGGCAAGTGTGCTCGTGGTTTTTTGGGTTCGGGTGTGAACTCTTGTTGATTGAGGTGCGGCCTCGGCGAGCCGGTGGGCTTGCGGTGTGTAAGGGACTTGGGAGTCCGAGGGCTTGTAGGTGTTGCGGCACCGAGGAGAGATCCATTGGGATCTTGCATAGTGGAAATCCTTCGTGTGTCGAAGGCGGGGATGTAGAGCAAGTGTGCTCGAACCTCGAAACATACCCTTGTGTTTGCGATTGCTATTCTCTCTCTCTCTCTCTCTCTCTCTCTCTTTGTCTCTTGTTATATCTTGCATGTTATTTATTGTGTTCATCTTTATATGCATGATATATTCCTTGTGCTCATATTGATATACTTGCTTGGGATTGTTGACTAACACTTGTATTCAACCAAGAGAGCCAACGCGGCACCTCACCCATTCAAGGGGAATCTAGAGGAGTTTGTCCAGAGCCCTTCATGGGGAATTCGGCAACACTCTTGTGTTATACATAGTGTTTAGTGTAAAAGTTTTAATTAGGTCATAATTGCTTTTAGCTTCCGCATTATTTGCATCATTAGGCATTAAGTGACCATTAGATTAGTCATCACCTATTCACCCCCCTCTAGGTGAACTTACACAGCCATCTTCCTCAACCGCAGTACCTCACTAGAACCAATGAAAGGATTAGTCCAATGGTCTGATGAAGAGAACGAAGACAGTGGGTATGCCTCCTCGGCGATAGTCAGCTCGGTGCGAACAGATAGAGTATCAGTGAATATGGCTGATAACAGTAATGATGACCTTCGTCGACGTTTGGAAGCTCAGGAGCAAACTTCCAAGACCCAGCAAGAAGCTTTGGACAACATCCAATAGATGCTCGCTCAACTCTTCAATAACCGGAATAATAATGACACCGGGAGTAACCATGATGAGGAAGAACATCTTAACAACGAACAGTCAAGACGGAGAAGTCAAAAGAGGGTTCTTCTTTGGACGCTGAAGTTCTTAAAGGCATCCAAGCTCAAATCTCATCCCTAACTCAGAGGGATGAATTAAAGAAAGTAGGAGCAGTCCGTCCTTACCTGCTGGAGTGGGATTCAGTGCCATACCCACCAAAGTTCAAACCACCAACGTTACAAACGTACGATGGTAAGAGCTCGCCGAACCAGCACATCTACTATTTTCAGTCTCAGACCGGTAACGTTATAGACAATGATGCTATCATGGCTAGGCTGTTCATTGGCACCTTAAAGGGGGTAGCATTTGACTGGTTCCGAAGTCTCCCTCCGGGCTCTGTCAATTCCTGGATCGATCTGAAAACCCGATTCCTTTCTCATTTCTATGAGGACGATACCGAGGTAACCATGGACAAGCTCCTCTCCACCGTGCAGAAGAAGGGCGAATAAGTCCGTGACTACATTGAGTGGCTCAGAAACATGTCTTTGATGTGCCCAGCAGGGATGCCATTACCCATGCTCTTACAGATGTGCAGGCACAACTTCTTAGACCAAGTAGAAGTTCGCATGGGGCTGTCAAAGCCCATACCTGGAAAGAACTAGTCGAGCAAGCTGAGATAGCCGAAAAGTCGGCTAAAAGTTCGAACCATCCACCCTAAAAGCAATGGGGTATGAATAATAAAGGACGTGGCGACATGCCACAGTCTTCTCAAGCCAAAGGGAAGAGACTATGTCTGTTGAATTATCAGGGATGTTCAGTCAAAGCCAAGAAGAGCGGCTTCAATAATCAGGAGTCTAAGTTTCCTCCGAAGCAGTACTCCTTCAAAGACGATCAGGTGGCCACAATATTCCATTTACTTCACAAAGGAATAAATTGAAGCTGCCGGACGCTCGACGTCCTAATGAAATAGGACGCACGAACGATCCCAAATACTGTCTCTTTTGCAGGATGATTCACCATCCTATCGACAAGTGCTTTGTCCTCAAGGACAGAATTCAAGCTTTGATCGACGCCGGAGTCCTGACACTAAAGTCAGAACAAAAGAAAGTCACTGCAAATATTGGGGCCCTCGAGTTCGGCAAAACCCCAAAGGTCACAGTTCCTGATGGGAGTTATCCAGTCCCTGCACCACGGCTGGAAGTCCCACATTCTGTAATTAAAACTCAAGATAATAAGGGTCTTGTTCTCTTGACACTGGAGACAGGGGAATTATGTGGATACACTCAGACCTTGTCCAAGACGAACAATGGGATTCAAAGAAGTCCAAGTCGAAG
Source organism: Agave tequilana (assembly GCA_038442645.1). NCBI lineage: Eukaryota > Viridiplantae > Streptophyta > Magnoliopsida > Asparagales > Asparagaceae > Agave > Agave tequilana. Next base: position 66,774 of record JAVJIF010003757.1, read on the forward strand.
GCAAATCTTGCAATGTCATCTCCATCTTGCCAGACGATGACAATCTTATATCAGCTTCTCTCAGCGATCTGAATGGGAAAAGCACGCTTGCACGACACAGGCTGATGTACCTCAGCCGACGGTTACTCGATCCGGAAAATCATACTTAAAATAGTATGAGAAAACTACTGACGAGACACAACAGCAAACGACGTCAGTATCAGCACCTGCTCCGGTTCCAACCAAGGAAAAGGAGAAGCCTAAGGAAGTCCGGTTCGACCATGTCCTGAAGAAGCCTTCAGACCCAGGGCTCGACACGCCCTTTCGTTTTGACATATTGGCCTAGCTGGCTAATATTCCGGCTCGTATTACCATACACGAGCTCCTTCGTCTCTCAAAGGAGACAAGAGAAGCACTCAGAGATGCGCTGGCTGATTCAGAATCATTCCTGACATATATGCCAGAGATCCCTAAAGATGACGCTCAGTCTTCTTGCGCTGAATGCCATCATGTACAATCAAAGGTACCGGCTATTACCTTCACAGCGGAAGATATGCTTCTCAAGGATAACAAACATGATCGACCTTTGTACTACACGGGATACATCGGTTCAACATGCATTGAAAGGGTACAGGTTGACCCGGGGTCTGCACTCAGCATCATCCCAAAAAGGCTCCTCTACTTTCTCGGCATACCACTATATAGTTTGTCCGCAATGACTACTATAATATACGGTCTTAATGCCGGGAGTAGTCATCCACTAGGGAAAATTCGACTTCGTTGCCGAATCGGGAGCCTGAAGTCAGAAGTGACGTGCTATGTCATTGACGCTGACACATCATACAACTTCTTACTAGGACGACCGTGGATTCACGTCAACTGGATCGTTCCCTCCACTCTGCACCAGTGCTTCAAATATGTTGAAGATGATGCAACAGTACGAACTGTCTTCGCTGAGAAGCAACCATTCAAGGGGTGAAAAATTACTTCACTGACGCTCTCCTGTATCAAGAGATCGGTGAAACATCGAAAGAATCATGTCGGGCGATGTTGATAGTGGCAATGAGGCGGATTTAGAATCTGAAGCGGACATGCCAGCCATTTTGAGTGGTGAACTGATTATAGCATGTCTTAATAATCCCCAATGTAACGCTCCTTCTGAAGATGAGGGCGAATGGGTAATTAATTATAATATTTCCTTTGATTATCCTGTGAGTGTTGGGTTTTTTGAATCCATTACGGATAGCTTTCTGCACATGCCTTTACATAGACCAAGTGCATCCGGCACACCCATGGAATCTGTAGAAGGGGCCGTTTTAGTGATCCCTCCATCCAAAGAAGGTCAGTTACCAATAATATTCGTTAGAGCCCAACCTCGAGGGTCCACTGCCACAGATTCAAGTTCAGACTCAGACACCCCATAATTTTTCCATTACGCACGACCAGCGCGCCATATGATGAAGAAAATGGGGTACAACCTAAAAGATGGAGAGGGCCTGAATTTCGAAAAAGGAAGGCGTAGTTTGCTGCGCAACTTTGTGTAAAAAGGGAAACCTGCAAGTTACTATGATAACACACGCAGGGGGTTGGGATATATTACACCCACACCACCAGCAACAGTTCAATTCAGGGATGGCGAACTGATTCCATCACATTCTGCCTCTTCCTCCGAGTGGGACTCAGATGTCAGTGTGGGAATGATGTTCAAGAATCTCACCGTTAATATGACTTCAAGCAGTCAATTGGAGCCAGCGGAAGCTACTGATGAGGAACCATGGGTTCAACAATTGGAACTCCAATGGGAAAAGCGATTCGAACTACGCGAACCACCTACTGAAGACAAGGTGATGCAGGTCAACTTGGGCAGTCAAGATCACCCTAAACCCATCTATAAGTGAGAGCTTATCACTTATGAAAAAAGAAATTAATAATACTGGTAAATGAGTATATAGACATCTTCGCATGGAACTACGAAGACATGCCTGGACTCGATCCACAAGTAGCCACACATCGCCTAAATATCAAACTTGACGCCAAGCCAGTTAAGCAGCAACAACATCGGTTTCGTCCGAACATTATGGAGGCTATTGAAGCTGAAGTTCATAAGCTCATTGCATGTGGCTTCATACGAGAGGAACAGCATCTAGATTGGGTTGCTAATATCGTTCCCGTCCTCAAGAAGAATCAAAAAATACGGATCTGCATCGACTATCGTGATCTCAATACAGCTTGTCCTAAAGACGAATTCCTACTGTCCATCACCGATATCATGATTGACAAAAACTGCGGATTCGAAAGAATGTCTTTTAGGGACGGCTTTTCAGGGTACAATCAAATTAAAATGTATCCCGACGACGAGAAGCATACCTCGTTCCGAACACCATTGGGGGTATACTGTTACACTATCATGCCCTTCGGACTAAAGAACGCCGGAGCAACCTATCAGCGGGCAATAAGTACAATCTTCCGCGATCATCTTCGAAAACGGTAGAATGCTATGTCGACGACATTGCTGTTAAAAGCCGCAATAAGAATGACCATCTTCGTGACTTGAGAACGATGTTCGATAATGCGAGCTCATCAGTTAAAGATGAACCCGACGAAATCCTTCTTGGGAGTTTCGAGTGGCAAATTCCTTGGGTTCATTATTACGTCAAAAGGGATTCATCTTGACCCAGACAAAGTCAAAGCCATTCAGGATATGCATCCACCAATGAATCTCAAAGAGCTTAGAGGCTTGCAAGGTAGACTGGCTTTTATTAGAAGATTCATCGCAAATCTCTCAGGCCGCTGTCAACCGTTCACTCACCGACTCATGAAAAGGGTGCTTCCTTTGTATGGATCAAACTTGTCAGGAAGCTTATGAGGATATCAAGAGATATCTCACAAAACCTCCAGTCTTAGTGGCTCCCACATCAGGAAACCATTCTTGCTTTATGTGAAAGCTATGGACCATTCTCTTGGTGCCCTGCTTGCTCAAAAGGACGACAATGGTCACGAGCATGCCATTTATTATCTGAGCAGGACTCTGATAGGGCGGAATCTCGCTATAATCCTATCGAGAAAGAGTGCTTAGCTCTTGTCTTTGCCGTTCAGAAAACACGACATTATTTGATCAGCCAAACCATACATGTTATCTCCAGTGAATCCTTTGCGTCTTCTCGTGACGAAGCCATGATCATTGAATTCAAGATTAGCTAAATGGGCGCTTCTTTTTGTCTCAATACGACATGCTCTTTATCCCTCAAAAGGCGGTTAAAGGCCAGGCCCTTGCAGAGTTCCTGGCTGCTCATCCAGGTCCGAAACACTCGAAACTTCATGAAGATATTCTAAATGAAGTCTTCGAATCTAATATAACTTCGGAGGATGAAGTTTGGCAATGTTCTTCGATGGAGCATCACGAAGGCCTTAAAGGCAGAATCATTGCCGGCATGGGGGTTGTGTTTATCTCTCCACAGAATCACGTCCTTCCTAGAGCATTTTTTCTGACGGAATCATGCTCCAACAATATAGCGGAATATAATGCTCTACTCATTGGTCTTCAGCTCGCCCACGAAATGAGGGTACGCTACCTTGAAGTTTACGGCGATTCAAAACTGATTATCAATCAGGTTAAAGGCGAATATAAAGTCCGTCATGAGGATTTGGTGCCTTATTATCAACAGTCATCGAATTGGCTAATCTGTTCGATGGCTTTTCCTCGGGCACATATCTCGATCTTAGAATACTAAGGCGGATGCTCTTGCTGCATTAGCAACAAACTATAGCCTTGCCAGTCGACACCGGTATCACCTTACAGTGGCGACTCGACACCTTGTCTGCTCTAAACATATGTTAAGAACAAAGAGGTTTATAATATCTCGACGGATCTTGAGCCGAGAGATTGGCGTTTTCCTTTCATCGACTATGCTCTACATGGTCTGTTGCCAGACAATCCTAAAGAAGCAGCATCTATCAGACGAAGGTCTCTCCATTTTTACTACGATCCAACTCTAAAGACACTTTACCGTCGTTCATATGACGGTGTCCTCCTCCGTTCCTTTCTAATTCAGAGGCGCAGGAAGTGCTTAAAGAAGCATACGACGGCATATGCAGAGCTCATCAGCCAGCCAGTCCAAAGCTTAAAGACAGATTGCATAGGCTTAGATATTATTAGCCAACTATGATAGCCGATGCCATCCAATATGCACGAAGGTGTAAAGCATGCTAAATCCCCGCAGACTTCATACATCAGCCCTCAGAGTTGCTCTATAGTCCAACCGTTACTTCATGACCATTTGAAGCATGGGGAATTGATGTCGTAGGGCCAATCAGCCCTCTTCGATAAAAGGGCACGGTTTTATCCTGGCAATAACCGATTACTTTTCAAATGGGCAGAAGCCATACCACTGGTTGAAGTCAAAACTTCTAACGTGATCAATTTCATCAAACACCATGTCATCCATTGTTTTAGTGTCCCTAGGCGGATCATCCATGATAACGGTCCCCAATTTGCAAGCCAGTGTTCTATCGGTTCTGCGATAAATATCGAATTCAGAATGTGGCTTCAACTGCTTATAATCCCGCCACTAAT
>JAVJIF010003758.1:0-385016 GCA_038442645.1 Agave tequilana
TAAAAAGGAGGTCGCCATACAGCGCGTCTAACACAGCTGCGTCTGCCCCGGTCGAAGCGCTCATATCGCCCTTTGACCCTTCAGGAAAACCCTCCGCTTCTTTCGAAGCTGATGCACCTTGGGGACGAATACCTGCAACAAAACCAAGGTCAAAAAGGAGATGCAACAAATAGGCGAGGACCAAGAGATCTTAGTATTACCGAAGGCCGATGTCACCTCGTCAGCCGCATCAGAATCCAGGGTCCCATCGGAAAGTTCTTACCAGACTCAACGCGGATGGCCGGCCCACTCGACGATCCTCCGCAGACCACCCGGCAGAGCTGGATGCCATAGGACTTCCTCTAGAAGTCCAGCGCCCGAAGGGCCAATACCGGCCGCATGACCTCCAGACTCCTCCGAGCGAGCAAAGGAACCAGCTGCACTTCCATAAGTGAACAGGGGATCGTAGTGCTCCCCTTGCCCTCCAATTGCTCAGCTCCTGCAACAAAAAGCAAATGATGAGTTATGTAAAGCGCGCTGAAGACATATTAGACGGGGCCAATCTTACCAGTAGTCGGTTCAGCAACGACGGCTCAGCCACTAATAGAGCAGCAGAAGGAGGCGCCGTAGGGAGTTCGCCCTCCACCACAATGGTAGGAGTTTGGCGACGGGGCTTCTTCGCCGACGACTTCCTACGGGATCCACTCCCACGCTTCCTTTGAAGTGGACCTCAGAGTCCTCTTCCTCCACTTCTTCCACATGCTGTGGGGGAGCTGCTCCCACTACACCAGACCCGCTTCGCGAGCACCAGCTTCGTGGGCATCAGCCCTTGTCTCTGCCTCAAAGCGAGGGCTCCCCGCATCAGAAGCCTCGCTGTCATCTATAGCGATGAACTCCTCTATGCCAGGAACACGGACTCGTTTGCCCTCCATCTTATCAGAAGCCTTCTGCCTCATCCGATGAGAAATTAACCTCACACCCGAACGGTTGACGTTAAACCTAGCAGGTGTAGAGTTCGAAGCCGCATACCATTGGCAGAAACACAGGGTCGTCCATAGGCCGGGATCCCTCAACGGCGTGCGTAGCCACGCTCCAGTGTCATCCGCGGTAAAGAACCGCCAAGCACGAGCCCCATCAATGAGGCTCCCCATGAAAGCCAGGTCCGGATTCGGGTTGCCCACATACAACTGGTCATACCAAATTGGCGGGCGAACCGGCTCAGGATGTAGGGCTCATGTAGCAGGTATCCCCACTCCGGTACAGCAGATGCGAGGGCCGGATACACACCAGCCACTCGAAAACACCCCGACTCATGGGGGACCGACCTGATTCCACATCACGGAATTCCTCGTTGTATCCTGCACCCCGCAGGCGAGGAAAACAGCGGAACAGGCTGTAAGCGTCATAACGACGCACTAACTTACGGGCCTCGGCCACATAAGTTTTCTGCCACAAACAGCCTTCAAGACGACGGAGAAGCGCCGTTTTGAACACCCGGCGGAGGGTCCTCCCCAGCTCCAATTAAAGTAGGGCAGTGCAAGGCGAACCACGCCATCAAGTAGGTGTACGGTAAACCTACCCTAGGATTGGGCCCGTCACAAGGCAGGACGGCACCCTTCCCCCGCCTTGACGCCATCGGCCTGCAGAAAGCCTCCGTCAGAACACGAAGGCCCCTCTGAATACAACACACCATGGCCGGGAGAAGACCCAGACGGTGGCCATGGACCAAGCGAACGGCAGGCAGCAGCACATTCGGGTGAACAATGTCACCCGAAGAAGAAGGCACGACACACTTCTTTAACCAGATGGTCAAGAAGCCAGCCAGCAACGCCTTGCGAGACATAGGCCGACGGGCCTGATGGTGAAAGCTCCGAAGAACATCACCCTTCTCGAAAGGACCATCATCTTCTGTCACGACGATGTCCTTTCAGCATGCACCTCCATCCTTGCCAAGATGTCCTCTTCAGCAACTCCGCAATGAGCTGCCTCGGGCGCACTAGTCATATCCGGGAACAAGTAGTCCCCCAGCTCTTCAAGCTCTTCGAGCTACCCTGCCACCAGTGTGGATGCTGGAACAAATGTGCAGGTGGCACATCAATTCCCGATATGTCTCAAGCAAAGCAGGCTCTTGCTTCTCCAAGAGAGCCAACTCCGTCTCACACGGAAAATACTCTTCATATGAAAGAGACCCGAAGGGCAAAGCAGAGATCTCTCGCATCTCATGCAGGGCCATGCCCAATTCACCACACCGGGGGAAGAAAGTCCCCGAGGCTGGGCAGTACAACTCAAGGATGGCGTAGAAGCACGCCACCTTCATCTCAATGCCGTAGCAGGTCGCCCTGACGGCCTCATAGAGGTTCAACCTCTCTAATTCCCCCTCAAAATGATTGAGGATATAATTGGTCAACTCCCACAATGACCTAGTAGGGTGGACCCAACCAGGAGCCCTGAAATCTGTGGCGGGGTAGTTCCCCTCAGCCTCGCAGAACTGAGTACCGAAGGTCGGCGCCGCAGCTGGATTCTCTCCTACTGGAAGGTCCCGCGACACCTTCCCAGGGTATAGCCCTATTATGCTACGAGGAGGGCCCGCCCTCGAATAGCCGGTCTGGAATGTCAACCTCCCGACACTTATAGACTCGGCATTTAGGCTCACGCCCCACGCCATCTTCCGAGCCTGAGTCACGCTCGCGAAGGAAGACAAAGCGAAATGCCGCTTAGTAGACGGGAGATAGAATCTCTCGCCATCCAACTGGAAGATCCACTGGCCTTCGCCGGCCTGCAGCTGGCGATCGGGATCAGGTGCAGCATCCCCGAAAATGAAGTCAGGCTTTTTGTAAGCCTGACGGTCGATATCTTCAAACGAAGCCGTAGTCAAGATGCTCCGCATGGCCTGAGGGCCAACGCTCTGAATGAGCGTATCCCGTACAAGGGGGCTCGGCTCACTGAACAAGGAAGCCTGCCCGATGAACTGCAAGCTGATGCTCCCTGCTCGACTGGTTACGCCAAATAGACTGTTCTGAAGGCCGGAGGCGTAATGTACTGCAAAAAAAAAAAAAAAAAAAAAAAAAATGAACTATGATTAGTTCACCAATCAAATGGACGCGAAGACATAAAAATTCGCTAAGGCATAGCCTCGCCCAGTAAGCAGGAACAGCGGGATAATAGCTTTGATAAAAAGCTTCGCTTCACAGATAAGACTGCATCTTTGCAGGAACTGGCATAGCCCTAAGGGCTGACGTCATCAAAAGGACTTCATGACCAACAGTCGTCCTTCGTGGCCACGACTGAAGGCACACGACCCATATCCTGTTCCTCAACAGGATGAAGACTGCCCCAAGTAATGGCTTCCTATGGAAGCCCAAGGGAAGAAACTGTTCAGTTCTTACTTCCCTGGTGCAAGTAAAATAGGGAAGTTAAGGAAACGAGTTCCCTGATAAGGACAGATCATATTCGATCGTCCTAATAGCCGAGTATCGACTCCAAAGGATGAAGACCACTCTCTGATCAAATTGGAGAGTCTCTTACCAGCGATTGGCGCTCAATGAACGGAGGAGGAGGACCCTCCGCTGCAGAAGTCGCTGCTTCCTTTCCCGCTCGTCTCTTGGGCGCCATTGAAGGAATGCAAGAGTGCTCAAAGTACTCTGAAGCAAAGGAGGAAGAGATAGAAAGTTCTCTAAAAATAAAGGGAGATCTTCCCATATTCAGCCCAATCGGGCTTTTATAGGCCAATCAGCGCCTAAATCAAGGCCTCGAAAAAGGGCACATGCCGCCGTTTCGAATTAATTCGAAAACAGTGCCCGAAGCGCCTGAGGCGCTTTTCCCAAAGTGCGACGGTTCAACCCCACTAAAGGGTTAACTCCGCGCAGGAGCAAAGTGCGGGCTTCGCACAAACTTTCAAAGACTTCGCCAGGAGGTCTACCTTAGCCCGCCAAAGAGGCTGCTGTTTGCGGGACATGCCGGTCTCGCGAAGATCATTCGAAGAAAGGACAATGTCCTTAACTCTGCATACAGTTCAGCCCAGCTATGGCCAGACTCTCAGTGAAAGCAAGCAAATCAGATGATCAGACAATGAACTTTCATTGATTCAAAAGCAAGGGTACATTGATATTACATCGAAGTTGTGTTTCATACAACACACTCAGTTGCCCAACAAAGATCTTTTGAGGCATACAAGCGGTTTTATCTGCTACCAAGCCAGATCAACGGGACAGGAAAGGCCTTCCTCCTGCACAAGGCCGTAATCCTTCGCACATGAGCAGATGGTGCCGCGAGGACACGGTCATTTTTCTTCACAAAATGGCAGATCTTACCAGGCCATTTTTGTTGAAGCCTGGCAATAAAAGCTTATCGCCGCCAACATGTCAGATCACCTATAATGGGAACTAGTTTTGATGCTAGTGATCTGACGGGTGTGAGGCCCACTCCCATGAAGTGGATCGTCCCCGACGAAGGCCACCAAAGTTGAAAGTCGGCAGCCAGCCTCACCTCAGATCGAATCATCTCGGATAAGAGGCTGCCAACAGCCCCTGGGACGCGCATCCGCTGCCCCGAATGTTCCTCCTGCTTAAAAGTAAAGCTTCAACCGGGGAAGCATAAGGCAATTTATGGCTTCTTCCATCAAGTCACCAGACTGGCAAGCATAGCTCGCTGCAAGGCAAATTGAAGCAAGTTAGCAGTTAAGCACAGAAAGAGCTGCAAAAACATTAAGTCAGATTCTTCAGCGGCAAAGCAATCCGACTTCAGCAGAGGACAAGTTCCACCTGCACAGCAACCATGGGCTGGCTCAGCAAACGCCAAGTCCTAGCCTCGCCTATACGGCAAAGTCAGACTGATCTTGTAAAGAACAGTCTCAACCTCGCCAATATGGCAAGACTGGCTCAACTATTGAAGAAGCCAAGTCCCAAGTTCTGCCTGCGCAGCGGATTAACAAGCAATGGTCTTTCTGATCAAATCAAGATGATGGTTTCGCAGAAAGCCGTGATGAGATCCTTCTCTGCAGCAGCCAATTGCAAGATGAAGAACAAGGGAAGCTAATCTCTGAAGCGAGCTGCCAAAGCTAAATCAAGGGAGATGAGTTCCCTAAAAAGCGGTGAAGTCTTTGAATGATCAAGACTTACTGGTCCTTGGCCGGTTAGACAACCAGGGTGGGCTTCCCACTAATTCTGAGATCTGAGTATCTCTCACAACCAAGAGAAGGGAAGAAGAAAGGCAAGGCACTCTCTTCAGAAGACCTCGAGTGTCCTATTTATAGGCCCCATGGCCTGAGCACAACCACCTCAAGCGTGGAAGCACGAGCGCACTTAAGGCATTGATTGCGCCTTGATGACAGGGACGGTTCCCATTGGAACGTACAAGGGAAGAAAACGTCTCCCTCATAAAAGGCACTTATGGCGCCTTGAATAAAGGGAATATCCTCCCTTGGAAACGTGCAAATCGGAGAACATCTCTCTCGATTGGCGCGAAAGAAGGAATGATCCTCCTCGTAACCGCCCACGGCAGTTGGCTTTGAAAAAGCAACAGGAGTTCCAAAGCGAACTTATTTCTTGAAAGCCCAGATGCGGAGCTACCCCGACGCGAAGCTATTCGCGAACCAGTGCAAACTCTTTTGAAGGCGAAGCTGAACTCAACCATCATGGCGACGTTCTACTCCACATACCATCACAGCAGTTCAAAGTATTTCGGAGTCTGAGCTATTACAGACTCTCGAAAACTTGAAGGGGGTCTTGTTGGCACTTAAAAAGACAAGATTCTCATTGGTCCGAACGATGTCTAAACTTGTTGACATTTACAAAAGACAAGGGACAGACGAGCTGAAGACCAGTTTTTCACCCAACTCCAAGGGACGAGGAAGCGGTTTGGACTCCACTGATCCAGCAAGCAGAACAGTGAACCCGGATTGTTTCTAAACAGACCTCAGCAGGTCTAAAATGCTAGCATTTAGCATTACATTAGCCCAAAGAGATAGCCTCGTTGAGAGGCTAACATCATCCAGAGCATCGCCAGGAAGCTAACTGACAGCTTCGCCGAAAAGCCTCTTTTCGGACTTCGCCAGGAATTGCCTCTAGCTCCGCTATGAGCTTCAAAGCGGGCAGCTCCGCCATCAGCCTGCTATGGTCAACCCTTGACCAATCAAATCTCCTGATAAGATCGGATTCAATCTAATCAAATCCAATCAGGATTCAAATATGGCAGGTGATTGCCACAATCTCTTGACTCTCTTGAAACGAGTAAGTGGATCAAGGAGAATCAATCAACGATATGGAAAGGATCATAACACATCGGAAAGATCAACCGACTTGCCATTTTCTAGCTCCGCGGAAGCTATTATAGCCTCGCAGCAAGGCTACTTTCCAGATTCAAACAGATTCGGTTCAATCTGTTTCTATATCTTCAAAGGGGACGATTATACCCTTACTTCCCTATAAATAGCCCATCAGGGGCACAAGGGAGAGGGATCGCATCGCATCGCATCAGATCGAGGAGGATCATCAATTGATCATCGGCGAGATTGGCGTCTTCTCAAAGATCGGACTTCTTCATCAACGCACCGTGCAATCTCTAATTCAGAGACCTTTCAAGAGAAATACTTCTCTTCTCAGGGTGGCGATACCCTAACAACCTCTTTCATCAAGGAATCTCCGGAACCAGGCGAGAAGGAATTCCTCACAGAAGTGGTTTTGAGAAGTAGCCAGAGGATTCTACCAATCCTCTATTCTCTGATTCCCGGAACCAGGCGAGAAGGGAATCTCATCGCTCGCATCGTCAAAGGGACAAAGTGGTCGCGCGCTGACCAGACTCCTATCGGCACATTTTCCCAGAATCTCTGAGGAGATCTACTTGTAATCTTTTGAGAATACTTGTAATTTAGCTCCTCAAACCTTTTTTGTAAGTTTTCCCCCTTTGCAAACATAATGGAAAACAAACCCCTCTGGCTAATTCTTCGAAGCAAGTCTCTGTTGAGACAGATAAGGCTCTCCGCAAGCCTATTACGGTCTTCTAGCGTAATAACGAGACGGTATCGCAATGCGAGGGTCAGAATCTTGAGCCTGTTACCCTCGAAAACCTGGTCGTTCATTTCAACCAAAGAAAATTCGAAGAGCTCCTCTTTGAAGGTAGTCCAGTGCTCCACATACGGAAACATAGAAAAATCTCAATGGCCAAAGTTTTGGAGCAGAAAGCAGAAGGAGACTCCTCCCAACTCTTCTCAGCCTCGCGCGTGGCTAGCCAGGTTCTCTGCGAACCTAAATCTCCCCTCCCAAAGCAGATGTGGAGGCCAAAACAAAAAGCTTTATATAAAGCTTCAGGCGTAGCTACGCCACAGGTTCGCCTGTCCCACGAAGACAAAGGCAAGATGCCTGCCTGCTTCGTTGAGACTATCAGCCGTGAGGCTAGAACGGCGACTATACCTTCGCCTAATACAGGAGCAGTGACTCCTCGCGCCTGTTGGCCCAAAAGTTTACACTCTCTATTTGTTTAAGTTTAGATAATAACAAAACATATAGAAGCTATTTGATACTAATAAGTTGTTTTGAATGAGTTCAGGTTTGTACTAGTCATGATGGCCTTTTTAAGCTATTGTAAAGAATTATGATGCTAAAAGGCAAATGGCGCAAGAGGACGTTTTCATAAAAGAGATGGCTCTAGCTTGGTGTAACGCGGCTCAGAGACTTCCTTTCTCAGTTTTTATAATTTTTAGTGTGTTAAAGAATAGTGTATAGTGTTGAAGCTCAATATCCCCAACACAAGATTTTGCACATGATTTTTCTAAAAGATGTTTCTCCTATATACAAAATATTTTAAACATATTCTAATACTTACAAACTCTATTTTATATAGTATACCAAGTCTTGATCAAAATTAATTTGAAAATTATCAAGATCTTCAAAATCATTTTCAAAAGAACTATTTTGGCCTGTTGCGGTCGACTGGACGGTCGACCGGCACTGTTTCAGATCAGAACGGTCGACCGGGCGGTCGACCGCACTTCTGACCGTTTGGGTGCGTGCATATGTGCACGTTTCCCGGTCGACCGGGCGGTCGACCGGACCCCATATCGGTCGATCGAGCTTCGGCCGACTGAAAGCACCCATGTTTCTGTTTGTTACGGTCGATCGGGTGGTCAACCGTGGGCTGGCAACGGTTATATTTTTTGAAAACCGGTCGACCGGCGGTAGACCGTGAGCTTAATTTCAGCCCAAACGGCTAGTTTTTAAACACGTTTTAAAACGTGATTTTTTCTCTAAACGAATTTCAGGGCTAGATTTGGGTCTAATCTTTCCTAATTTTTCATTATAACAGTTTACTCTTTAATCCCTACCTTTATCCTATAAATAAGGATGATTAGGGTTGAGGTGATTACAACAATCCTTTGCAAACTGAAATCAAGTTTAAGTCTTTCAAAAGAAGTTTTTGCTCTCAGTTTTTGTGCTCAAAATTCTCTCTTTTTACTGTAGTTTTGATTCAAAACTCTCTTCAACTTTATTTTCTTTTTCACTTACGATACTTGAGCTTCAATCCTACACATTACTCTCTAGGGTTTTTTTAAGGGAAAAAGTTTTCAAGAGAGAGTTTGTGGTCTTTTGATCACCAAGATATCATTGTATTTGTGGCTCCACTACCTCTGGACTAGAGGAGTGTAATTGAGGAGTTGGGTACTCTCTTGTGGTTGTAATCCTTTATGAAAGTTATAGTGGTTCTTAAATCCTTCTGGGTGAAGGCGGGGACGTAGAGCTGGGTGCTCGAACCTCGAAACAAATCTCTGTGTTTGCGATTGGTTTATTCATGTTATTTACTTGCTTATATTCATTGCTATATTGTCGATCAATACTCATACAACAAGATTGTATTATGCACCTCAAACTCTTAGCTAGAGGAATCACGAGGAAGGAGTTCAGAGCCCTTCACGGGGTATTCGGCTTCTAATCTTGCTTTGAGTGATCATTGCATTATCTCATTTTAAATTTGTGCATTGATTAGCATTATCACCTATTCACCCCCCTCTAGGTGATTTCAATTGGTATCAGAGGTAAGACTCTAGTTTTTAGCTTCACATCCTTTGACAGATCCTAAAATTTGCTAATCACTATTTGCATATTTTCATTCATACACTAGTAAAGATGGCCGATAACATTAAGACCCCTCTCAAATTTGATGGACTCAACTTTCCCATATGGAAAGTTAGGATGACTATTTTTCTACAATCTCTAGGTAGTCTAGTTGCTAAGTCCTTGACCATGCCTTATAGTAGACCCGAAAGTGAGGAGGACACTTGGTCCGAACTCACCTTCAAGGAATTTGATGCTAATTCAAAGGCTCAAAATGCCCTACTTTTAGCTTTGAATGAGGATGATCTAACACGGGTTATCCATTGCAAATCCGCCTATAAGATTTGGTAACACTTATTGGTCACTCATGAGGGAACATCACAAGTCAAGAGAGCTAAAATAGATCTCTTGCGTTCGCAATATGAAAGTTTTAGAATGCTAGAAGATGAATCTATTGATGATATGATTACCAAGTTTACTAAGATTGCCAATGCTCTTTCTTCTCTAGGTGATGATATAAGCAACGACCAAAAGGTGCGTAAAGTGATTCGTGCTCTTCCTTCGTCATGGGAAATCAAAGCTACCACCTTGAAGGAGTTGAATGACAAAGACGAGATGGAGCTCATAAGTCTTATCGGAAATCTAAAGACTCATGAGATGGAGAAGAAGGCTAGAGAAGAAGCGGTACCTCAAAAGAAAAAGTCCATAACTTTCAAGTCTTCCTCTACCAATTACGATGATGAAGAAGATGAAAAAGATGATGAAGAGCTATCTCTCCTTGTGAGAAATGTAAAGAGAATGTACCGCAAGAATAAAGTCAACTATAGAAAGCGATGGGAAGGGAAGAAGGAGAAAGGATCATATCTACAACTGTCTGAAACCCGGACACATCATGGCCGATTGTCCAGATTTCAAGAAAAAGATGTCCTCCTCCTTGAAGCAAAAGAGGCCGGTTGAAAAGAAGGTATACAAAGCCACTTGGAATTCGAAAAGTGAATCCGAAGATGAAGTCGACACGGCAAATGTGTGTTTCATGGCAAACACACCCAAGGTAACTACTCAACCACTTGATGATGAAAGTGAAATAAGTAGAGAAATGTTAGTACATGCTTTTTTGAACTTTCAGAAAGTTTTGATGATAAAAAGGTAGAGTGTTCAAAATTGAAAAAGGAAATAGAGATGCTTAAAAATCAACTTGCAATTTCTTTAAAAGAAAAAGATGAACTTTCTTCTAATCTTATTTCAACAAAAAGAGATTTTGATGCTTATAGAGTTACTTGCAAAGCTAAATTTTCAAAAATTGATGAAAATAAATTATCCTTGTTAAAAACTAAAATCAATGATTTTGAAAATGTTTTAAAAGAATGTGCTTTTAACACTAGTAAATTAGAAGAAATATTTTCAAAGAAGCATATGCACACTCCACATGCTAAAAATGATAAAACAAACCCATGCTCATCATGCCAACACATCACGTCACTCATGTTAAAACTACTCATACTCACAATTCACATGTTCGTAAGCCACATGCTCATTATACTTTTAAATATGGAAGAATTTATAGATGCACTTATTGTGGCCGGAATGGCCATTTAGCTAAATTTTGCTATGATCATATAAATAGTACAAATAATCTTGTGTGGGTTTGAAACACTAACTCTTCAGGACCCAAAAAAATGTGGGTACCAAAATCAAGACGTAAGGAGCGATTGTACCTTGATAGTGGTTGTTCAAGGCATATGACATGGGACATCAACAATTTCACAACCCTATCAAGGTACGTTGAAGGTGGCACCGTCACCTTCGGAGATGACTCCAAGGGCATCATCATCGGTATAGGTAACATTAAAATTGGTGCATCTCTTTTAATAGAAAATGTTGTTCATGTTGATGGGCTTAAACATAACTTGCTTAGTATAAGTCAACTATGTGATCGTGGTCTCAAAGTTGTATTTGATGAATCTTCTTCTAAAATTTTTGATTGTAAAACCAATGATTGTATTCTCACTGAATTTCGTGAAAATAATGTCTATATTATTGACATGCTTAATTTGGATTGTTCTACTAAATGCTTGAATGCTTTTGATGAGATTTCATGGTTATGGCATAGAAGATTAGGACATGCATCTTTTGATCACCTTGCTAGAATTAATTCTAAGGAATTGGTGAAGGGTATTCCTTATTTGAAGTTTGAAAAAGACCGCATTTGTGGTACGTGCCAACTTGAGAAACATACCAAGTCTTCTTTCAAACCAATCAAGGATATCATGTCAACTAGGCCATTAGAATTGATTCACATGGATCTTTTTGGACCAACTAAAACTAAAAGTTTAAATGGAAGTAGATATGTTTTGTTTTAGTTGATGATTTTTCTCGTTTCACTTGGGTTTTCTTTTTGGAGCATAAAGATCAAACTTTTTCGCATTTCAAGATTTTTCGAAATAGGGTTGAAAAAGAAAAAGGATTTTCGATTTTACGGATAAGAAGTGATAGAGGTGGTGAGTTTGTTAACCAACTCTTTATGACTTATTGTGATGAAAAGGAATTAAGCATGAAATGTCATGTCCTAGAACTCCACAACAAAATGGAGTAGTTGAAAGGAAGAATAGAACTCTTCAAGAAATGGTTAGGACTATGATAAGTGAATATGGGCTCCCTCAATACTTATGGGCCGAGGCCGTAAACACCGCATGCTACATATCAAACCGTATTTATTTGTGCAAAAATACTTTCAAGATCTCTTTTAAAATTTATCATTTAAGAAAACCAAATGTTTCATACTTTAAAGTTTTTGGATGCAAGTGTTTTGTTTTGAATACTAAAGATAATTTGGGTAAATTTGATGCTAAGGCTTATGAAGCAATCTTTGTTGGATATTCTAGTACTAGCAAAGCTTATAGAGTATTCAATAAATCATCTCATACTAATGAAGAATCTATGCATGTTAAATTTAAAGAATCTAATATTATTGTTGAGAATGTTATAGAGATTGACTCATTAGGTGAGGACATGGAGAAAATATCCTTGAAGGACTCACTCATCTAAGAAGATAAGCAAGAACCCATTGGTGAAATTCAAAAGGATGAAGTGAAAAAATCTCAACCACTTCCTAAAGATTGGAGATACGCTACAAATCATCCCAAAGATCTCATCATAGGTGATGTGTCAACAGGGGTAACTACTCGCTTCAAACTCCATGAATTGTGTGAAAATTTTGCATTTATATCTCATTTTGAACCCAAAAACATCCTTGAAGCCGAGGGTGACTCATATCGGTTGCTAGCTATGCAAGAAGAGCTCAATCAATTTGCGTGCAACCAAGTTTGGCATCTTGTTCCTAGACCCCATGATAGACCAATAATTGGTTCTAAGTAGATTTTTAGGAACAACTTGAGTGAGTCAGGAAATGTTATTAGGAATAAGGCAAGGTTAGTGGCCCAAGGTTACACTTAAGTTGAAGGAATCGACTTTGAGGAGACCTTTGCACCCGTAGCATGGCTTGAAGCCATACGGATCACTCTAACTTATGTATCTTTTAAAAATTTTAAACTTTTTCAAATGGATATAAAAAGTGCATTTTTAAATGGTTTTATTGATGAGGAAGTTTATGTTGAACAACCTCTCGGTTTTGTACATCATGTCCATCCAAATTTTGTTTTCAAACTTGATAAAGCATTGTATGGTTTAAAACAAGCTCCAAGAGCTTGGTATGAAAGGCTTTCTAGTTTTCTTCTTTCAAATTATTTTGTTAAAGATAAAGTAGACACCACTCTATTTACCAAACATGTTGATAGTGACATTCTTATAGTTCAAATATATGTTAACGATATAATCTTTGGTTCTACTAATGAGTTACTTTGTAAGGAGTTTGAACAATGCATGCAACGTGAATTTGAGATGTTATTAATGGGTGAACTGAACTATTTTCTTGGACTCCAAGTCAAGCAAATGCGTGATGGGATTTTCATATATCAAGCCAAGTACTCCAAGGAACTGATCAAGAAATTTGGACTTGAAGACTCAAAAATTTGCAACACTCTCATGGCTACCACCACCAAGTTTGATAAGGACGACCAAAGAAAGTGTGTTGATATAAAATTATATAGAAGCATGATTGGTAGTTTGTTGTATTTAACGGCTAGTAGGCCGGATATTATGTTTAGTGTGTGTCTTTGTGCTAGATTCCAATCGTGTCCCAAAGAATCTCATTTAATTGCGATAAAACGCATTATTCATTATATTAAGGGCACTATTGGAATGGGTCTTTGGTATCCGAAAATCGGAGATTTCTCAATGACGAGTTTTTCGGATACCGACTATGCGGGTTGTAGAGTGGATAGGAAGAGTACTAGTGGAACATGTCAAGTTCTTGGTAATTGTCTTGTTTTATGGTCTTCCAAGAAACAAAATTCGGTAGCCCTCTCAACCGCCGAGGCGGAGTATGTTGCGGCGGGGGCTTGTTGTGCACAAGTCCTTTGGATGAAACATACTCTTCTTGATTATGATTTGCATTATGACTATATAAAAATATTTTGTGATAATACTAGTACTATTCATATGACTAGGAATGCAAATCAACATAGTAAGACCAAGCAAATTGAGATTCGATATCACTTCCTTAGAGATCATTTTGAGAAAGGTGATATTGATATTGATTATGTTTCTTCCGATTTTCAACTTGCCGATATTTTCACTAAACCACTTGACTATAATAATTTTTCTTTTATATGTGGTGAACTTAATGTTTGTGTTGTTGAATAAGGAAGTTTTCTTACTAATATATCCCTTTTTGATATGTGACAAAAGGGGGAGAAATATGTGTTATGATCTGGTGTTTTATGGTGTTTTATTGATGGTGTTATATTGATGCTTAAATCAAATTTGTGTTTTATTGATGCTTAAATCAAATTTCAAAAATTCTCTCATAATAAATTGTTTTATACTTGTTTAATATAGCATTATTTGAGGGGGAGTTTTTACCTCCCTTTTATATCTTGTGTTATAGCCTATATGTTTTGTCATCATCAAAAAGGGGGAGATTGTTGGCCCAAAAGGTTACACTCTCTATTTGTTTAAGTTTTAATGATAACAAAAAACATATAGAAGTTATTTGGTACTAATAAGTTGTTTAGAATGAGTTTCAGGTTTGTACTAGTCATGATGGCCTTTCTAAACTATTGTAAAGAATTATGATGCTAAAAGGCAAATGGCGCAAGAGGACGTTTTCATAGAAGAGAGGCTCTAACTTGGTGTAACGCGGCTCAGAGATTTCCTTTCTCAGTTTTTATAATTTTTAGTGTGTTAAAGAATAGTGTATAGTGTTGAAGCTCAATATTCCCCACACACAAGATTTTGCACATAATTTTCTAAAAGATGTTTCTCCTATATACAAAATATTTTTAAACATATTCTAATACTTACAAATTCTATTTTATATAGTATACCAAGTCTTGATCAAAATTAATTGAAAATTATCAAGATCTTCAACATCATTTTCAGAAGCACTATTTTTGGCCTGTTGCGGTCGACCGGACGGTCGACTGGCTCTGTTTCAGGTCAGAACGGTCGACCGGGCAGTAACCGCACTTCTGACCGTTTAGGTGCGTGCATATGTGCACGTTTCTCGGTCGACCGGGCGGTCGACCGGACCCCATATCGGCGACCAAGCTTCGACCGACTGAAAGCACCCATGTTTCTATTTGTTACGGTCGACTGGGCGGTCGACCATGGGCTGGCAACGGTTATATTTTTTGAAAACCGGTCGACCGGCCGGTCGACCGAGAGCTTAATTTCAGCCCAAACGGTTAGTTTTTTAAACACGTTTTAAAACGTGATTTTCTTCTCTAAACAAATTTGAGGGCTAGATTTGGGTCTAATCTTTCCTAATTTTTCATTATAACAGTTTACTCTTTAATCCCTACCTTTATCCTATAAATAGGGATGATTAGGGTTGAGGTGATTACAACAATCCTTTGCAAAAAGAAATCAAGTTTAAGTCTTTCAAAAGAAGTTTTTGCTCTCAGTTTTTGTGCTTAAAATTCTCTCTTTTTTATTGTAGTTTTTGATTCAAAACTGTCTTCAACTTTATTTTCTTTTTCACTTACAATACTTGAGCTTCAATCCTACACATTATTCTCTAGGGTTTTTGTAAGGGAAAAGTTTTTCAAGAGAGAGTTTGTGGTCTTTTGATCACCAAGATATCATTGTATTTGTGGCTCCACTACCTCTAGACTAGAGGAGTGTGATTGAGGAGTTAGGTACTCCCTTGTGGTTGTAATCCTTTGTGGAAGTTATAGTGGTTCTTAAATCCTTCTGGATGAAGGCGGGGACGTAGAGCTGGGTGCTCGAACCTCGAAACAAATCTCTGTGTTTGCGATTGGTTTATTTGTGTTATTTACTTGCTTTATATTCATTACTATATTGTCGATCAATACTCATACAACAAGATTGCATTGTGCACCTCAAACTCTTATCTAGAGGAATCACGAGGAAGGAGTTCAGAGCCCTTCATGGGGTATTCGACTTCTAATCTTGCTTTGAGTGATCGTTGCATCATCTCATTTTAAATTTGTACATTGATTAGCATTATCACCTATTCACCCCCTAGGTGATTTCAGCGCCAACCTCATTCTTCCGAGTGAAGTTACTGATAGCACGGCAGGCACAGCGCCAGTACCTCAGGGTACGCGCGAGTTCCCAGCCGCTAGGCTGGGGCTAAAGCACCTAGCAGTGCTAACCACTTTCGTAACAAGGTAGCGAACAAAGCACCACAGCGTGCTCCGCTCCCCG
Organism: Agave tequilana; assembly: GCA_038442645.1. Taxonomy (NCBI): domain Eukaryota; kingdom Viridiplantae; phylum Streptophyta; class Magnoliopsida; order Asparagales; family Asparagaceae; genus Agave; species Agave tequilana. The sequence goes on from JAVJIF010003758.1 coordinate 15,813, forward strand.
GTTCCTCAAGCGTTAAGTTCGCCCTTCGTGGGGAGCTAAGGGATTATCCCTGGGTGCTGATAGCGGTACTTATGCAGCTTCAGTGCCTAAGGGTGCTCCCGAAGTTCTTAGCCGCGAAGCTAGAGCTAAAGCACTATCTAAAGCCAATCACCTCTGTGGTGATGAGAGGAACAATGTATCAACCTGTGTTTCATTTTCAAAGCTTGCAAGAAAGAAGGTGGTATCGAAATTACCTGAACGTATCAATGCGCGATCCACCAGAGTCTCTTCGCTGAGTCGCTTAAACTTGGCTAGGTCCGACTTGTGAGAGTTCTTAGCAAGCAAACGGAAGTCAGAATCTTTCCAGACTTCTTCCTTCTGTTGTCAACAAGTGGGATGTCAGTTGGTGACAGTCTACTTAGTCCGTTACCGGTTAGGACCAATCCCCGCCACTCCTCCAGACTGACGGTCAGTTTTTGATCGACTATTAGTACAAGCTCCGGTGAAGAATCACAAAAGGGGTATATCGCGAAATCTACCAGATCTGCTCTCTGCATCCGTCAATAAGATCAGAAGGGGGCGGGAGCTGCGTAGGGGCAGACGAGCGCCGCATGCTGCTAACTCTCCTCCCTCCAGTTCTCCAGATCCGAATTATAGTCCGAGCTTACGCCAAGTCTTGGTGCACGAAGAAGGTGTCTTCTGAAACACCAGATTTATGGTTGCAATACCTTACAGTTATGAGCAGACATCCTCCTCAACTGCAGTAACCTCAACAAAATCAATGAAAGGATTATTCCAATGGTTAATGAAGAGGACGAAGATAGTTGGTATGCCTCTTCGGCAACAGTCAGCTTAGTACGAACAGATAGAGTGTCGGTGAATATGGCTAATAGCGGTAATAATGACCTCCGTCGATGGTTGGAAGCTCAAGAGCAAACCTTTAAGGCTCAGCAGGAAGCCTTAGACAATATTCAACAGATGCTCGCTCAACTCCTCACTAACCGAAATAATAATGATACCGGGAGTAACCATAATGAGGAAAAACATCATAACGATGAACAACACAAGACTGAGAAGTCAAAGGAAAGTTCTTCTATGGATGCTGAAGTTTTAAAGGCATCCAAGCTCAGATTGCATCCCTAATCCAGAGGGATGAACTAAAGAAAGTAGGGGCAGTCCGTCCTTACCTTTTGGAATGGGATTCAGTACCATACCCACCGAAGTTCAAGCCACCGACGTTACATACATATGATGGTAAGAGCTCGCCAAACCAGCACATCTACTACTTCCGGTCTCAGACTGGTAATGTTATAGACAATGATGTTATTATGGCCAGACTGTTCATTGGCACCCTGAAAAGGGTAGCATTCGACTGGCTCCGAAGCCTTCCTCCGGGCTCTATCAATTCTTAGATTGACCTAGAAACTTGATTTCTTTCTCGTTTCTACGAGGATGATACTGAGGTAACCATGGACAAACTCCTCTCTACCGTACAAAGAAATGGCGAATCTAATTGAGACTACATTGAGCGGTTCAGAAATTTGTCTCTGATGTGCCCAGCAGAGATGCCATTACCCATGCTCTTGCAAACATGCAGGCATAACTTCCTCGACCAAGCGGAGATTCGTATGGGGGCTATCAAAGCTCACACCTGGAAGGAACTAGTCGAACAAGCTGATATAGCCAAAAAGTCGGCTAAGAAGTTCGAACCATCTACCCCTAAAGACAAATAGGGTATGAATAATAAGGGGCACAGCGACATAGCGCAGTCTTCCCAAGCTAAAGAGAAAGAGACTATGCCCGTTGAATTATCAGGAGATGCTCACTCGAAGGCCAAGAAGAGCGGCTTCAAAAAGCAGGAGTCTAAGTTTCCTCCAAAACAGTACACCTTCAAAGATGAACAGGTGGTCGCAATATTTCATTTACTCCACAAAAGGAATAAATTGAAGCTGTCAGATGTTCGGCGCCCTAATGAAGTGGGACGTACGAACGATCCCAACTATTTCCTCTTCCATAGGATGGTTCATCATCCTACTGATAAGTGCTTTATCTTCAAGGATAAAATTCAAGCTTTAGTCGACGCCGGAGTTCTGACTTTGAAATCAGAACAAAAGAAAGTCAATGCAAACATGATGACCCTCGAGTTCGGCAAAACCCCAAAGGTCACAGTTCCTGATGGGACCTTTCCGAACCCTGAAGCACGGCTAGAAGTAAAGCATCCTTCAGTAAAAACTCAAGAGAGTAAGGGCCTTATTCTCTTGACATTGGAAACAGGAAAAATCATACGGATACACCCAGACTTTGTCTAAGACGAACAATGAATTTCGAAGAAATTCAAGTCAAAGGGTAAATCTTGCAATGTTATCTCCATCTTTCCAGATGATGGCAGTCTCACGTCAGCTTCTCTTAGCGATTTTGAAGGGAAAAAGCACGCTTGCACAATGCAGGCTGATGTACCTCAGCCGACAGGTACTCAATCCAAAAAATCATACTTAAAATAGTATCAGAAAGCTACTGACGAGACACAACAGCAGATGGCGTCAGTACAAATATTCACACCGGCTCCGCTCCCGATGACGGGAAAAGAGAAGCAGAAAGAAATCCGATTTGACCATGTCCTGAAGAAGCCTTCAGGCCCAGGGCTTAACATACCCTTCATTTTGACATATTGGCCCAGCTGGCTAATATCCCAACTCGTATTGCCATACACGAGCTCCTTTGTCTCTGAGACAAGAGAAGCATTTAGGGATGCACTGGCTAACTCAGAATCATTCCTGACATATATATCAGAAATCCCGAAAGATGACACTCAGTCTTCTTGCCCTGAATGCCATCATGTACAATCAAAGGTACCTGCTATTACTTTCACAGCAGAGGATATGCTTCTCAAGGATAACAAGCACGATCGACCTTTGTACTACATCGGATACATCGGCTCGACATGCATTGAAAGGGTACAGGTTGACCCGGGATCTGCACTCAGCATCATGCCCAAAAGGCTCCTCTACTTCCTTGGTATACCACTGTATTGGTTGTCTGTAACTATTACAATAATATACGGTTTTAATGCAGGGAGTAGTCATCAACTTGAAAAGATTTGACTCCGTTGCCGAATAGGGAGTCTGAAGTCAGAGGTGACGTGCTATGTCATTGACGCTGACACGTCATACAACTTGTTCTAGGGAGACCCTGGATCCACGCTAATTGGATTGTCCCTTCCACTCTGCACTAGTGCTTCAAATATATTGAAGATGATGCAACAGTACGAACTATCTTCGCTGAGAAGCAACCATTCAAAGGGGTGAAAAGCTACTTTACTGACGCTCTCCTATATCAAGAGGTTGGTGAAACGTCAAAAGAATCATTGCCTGACAACAATGACAGTGGCAATGAGGCAAATTCAGAGTCTGAAGCAGACATGCTAGCCATTTTGGTCGGTGAACCGGTTATAGCATGTTTTAATAAACTCCAATATAACACTCCTTCTGAAGATGAGGGCGAATGAGTAATTAATAACAATATTTCTTTTGATTATCCTGTGAGTGTTGAATTATTTGAATCTATTACGGATAGCTCTCTGCACATGCCCTTACATAAACTAAGTGCATCAAGTACATTCGTGGAATCTATAGAAGGATCCGTTTTAGTGGTTCCCCCATCCAAAGAGAGTCAACTACCAATAATATTCGGTAAATCCCAACTACGAAGGTCTACAATCTATAGAAGAATCTGTTTTAGTGGTTCCCCCATCCGTTTTAGTGAGTATGATTTTCGTGATCATCTCCGAAAAACGATAGAATGTTATGTCGACGACATTGCTATTAAAAGCCGCGATAAGAATGACCATCTTCGTGACTTGAGAATGATGTTCGACATAATGTGGGCTCATCAATTGAAGATGAATCCGACAAAATCCTTCTTGGGAGTTTCGAGTGGCAAGTTCCTTGGATTTATTGTTACATCAAAAGGAATTCATCTTGACCCAGATAAAGTCAAAGCCATTCTATGCATGCATCTACCTAAGAATCTCAAAGAATTTAGAGGCCTGCGAGGTAGACTGGCTTATATCAGAAGATTCATCGCAAATCTCTCAAGCCGTTGTCAACCATTCACTCAATTCATGAAAAATGGTGTCTCTTTTTATGGGATCAAGCCTGTCAAGAAGCTTACAAGGATATCAAAAGATAACTCATTAAACCTCCGGTCTTGGTGGCTCCCACATGAGGAAAAACTTTCCTGCTTTATGTGAAAGCTATGGATTATTCTCTCAGTGCTCTGCTTGCTCAAAAAGATGATAATGGTCATGAATAGGCTATTTACTATCTGAGCAGGACTCTAATAGGGCCAGAATCTCGCTATAACCCTATTGAGAAGGAATGCTTAGGTCTTGTCTTTGCTATTCAGAAGACACGATATTATTTGGTCGGCCAAACCATACATATCATTTTCAGAGTGAATCCTTTGTGTCTTCTCATGATGAAACCAGGATCACTGAATTCTAGGTTAGCTAAGTGGGCCCTCCTTCTGTCTCAGTACGACATGCTCTTTGTCCCTCCCTTTCATGCACATGTTTAAAAAGATTTTCAATAAGGGTATACAAGGCATGGTCGCCGATCCAACCGCCCTTTAAGGGGAAAGAGTTTTCAAAAATAAGATAAATAATTTTAACATAGTTTGAAAAATTCTACCAATTGAAGAATCAAGAAACTAGTTTGAAATAGTTTTTGAAAAACTAGTTAAAGATCATTCATAATATGAAAATCATCAAAACTAAAATTTTCATCAAAATTTAAATAGGCTTCAAGTTTTATGTATGTTTTGTCGAAGCTAAAAGTATATATACATATCCCAGATACAAACGAGTCCATAATAAAATTTTTCATGAAAACAAGTGACTCAAGGATATACATGTACATCTATTAGTTTTAAACAAAATTAACATATACATGAAGCTAAACATGTACAAAAATAGGGAAATAAGTATAAATGTAAAAATCATCAAAACTAGGTTATACAAGTACATGTAATGAGTATAAATGAGCAATGAAGTATAAACACATAATAATCAAGTGTAGCTCACTACTTATACAAGTATAAACATAAGTTTTAACGAAAAATACACCTAAACAGGTAATCATCACATAAAGTACAAAACAAACATGATCATTAGGCTAAATGTACGTGTTTTAGAACTGATATATACATGATAATTAAAAAATAGTGAGAACACAAAAATATGAATGCATATGAACATAGGTGTATCTCAAAGACTATATATATATATATATATATATATATATATATATATATATATATATATATATATATATATATATATATATATATATATATATATATATATCACATGTCAAATAACATTGCATTTAACATAATAATCATTAAAATTGTAACATGCTAAAAACATTAATACAAAAGCATGTAAACATAAATTGGGAGTTAGAGATAGTTACCAAATCGAGTGGACTAATTTTTATGTCTTCAAACCATGATGGTCCTTCACCAAACTTCCTTGATAGTGATGCATCAATTTGGGTATGCCATCTAGCTTCACATGCATCCACCACCAAGGCATCAAATCTCTCACGTTTTGTGAGAGCCCACACCTACATTAAATACAAGAGGTGAGAATTTTAGTACCCATATTTTCTTTTAGGGTCCATGAGGGTTCGTATTACAATGAACCCAAACATCTTTATTTGCAAAATTTAAATAATTTATTCTATCGAAACAAAATTTTGCTAAATGGCCTTTGCCGTCGCAATGTGTACATGTGTACACTCTAGCATACATGTGTGTGTAAGTGTGATCATAGGGAGCATGTGTATACCATGGGGTATGTGCATTAACATGTGAAATTTATTTTTGTGAAACATAGATTCCAACTTAATAATGATTAAATGCACATTGGCTCAAAGTGGAGCCCAAACAATCAATGTTCTTCTTCATAATAGAAATATTATTAGAAATTTTGGAAGAAGATACATGAGACACAAAATCTTTTTTCTTTTTAGAAATAGAAGTATTTTCTTTTTCTTTCAAAATATGTTTCCTTTTCAAAGAGTTTTCCTTTAAGGCAATCTCCTTTTCTTTTTCAATTAAAATCACTTAGTTTTTCAAAACTTCATTTTCTTTTGAAACAATTTTAATTTTAAAATAATCTTTTTCTTTAAAATTAAATAATTTTATTTTTCAAACTTTTTTTTCATTTTTAACAATTCATATTTTTAAGAAGTTGTTGACAAAACACAGAAAGTTTATCATATGGCATGTCAACATCTTCATCAAGCTCGAATTCGGAGGTTACCTCAAGGGGGTCATCCCCTTAGACCATATAGCACATGTTGGAAGCATCACTTCTATCATCGGAGTCACTCTCTTTTTCTTTGACATTTATTCCCTAAGAGAGCAAAGAGTGTTTCATACTACAAAAGCCGAATCAGGATTAGAAACCCTAGATAAATAATCATCATTTAGGGTTAGCTTAAGAGCATAAATGGATTTTGCATTAGCCTCTAGATGTTTGTCATTTATAAAATAAGAATCTTTAATAGTAGAAAAATAAACATGAATTCCTAGGGTTTTAAGGTACATAGACATCTTAACTTTTCAAGTTTGGATGTTAAGAATGTCAAACATGGGAGGTATCATGAAATCCATGTGTGCATGCAAATATTGTGATTAGCTATATGAGGATCTTTAACTCAAGGTTGTTAGACTCAACTCAAGAGTAACAAGCTCTGATACCAATTGTAGGTCACCTAGATGGGGGTGAATAGGTGAGAAGCTAATCAAATACAAAACTAATGCAGAATTAAAAACTATTTATGCAAACTAAAACTATTATGTAAACACACACAAAGTATAATACAAGAGTGTAGCCGAATTTTCGGTGAAGGACTCTGGACTATCTCCTCAAAATACCTCTAGATTACGAGTTAAGGTGCCACTGTGGCTCTCTTGATTGAATACAAGTGTGAACAAACAATCCCAAGCATATATATCAATTAAGCACAAGATATTTCAAGAAAATAAGGATAAGCACAATAAGTACATGCAAGATATAAAGACAAGTGAGAGAGAGATGAGCAATCGCAAACACAAGAGATTTGTTTTAAGGTTCGAGCACACTTGCTCTACGTCCCTGCCTTCAACACTATGAAGGATTTTCACTAAAATTATTCTACAAGATCACCCAGTCCCTCACTTGTTCCCGCAAGAACAACACACACAAGTACACTAGCTTGCCAAGGCTGCACCTCTTACAACTCTTCCAACCCCAAGTTGGAACACTTGGTGAACACTTCACTTGATCACCACAAAAACACTCTTCACCGAGGCCACAACCTTTACAACTCCTCACAATACAAGAATGAAAAACTTGTGATCACTTTTCTTGATCATAAAAATAACTCTCACAACAAGGCTCCCTAGAGGATTGATAGCAATGGATGGCTCAAGTTTGTGTAAGAAAACAAGATAGATTTGTGGAGAAAAAACTTAAAAAAATCCTTTTTAAAACACAAGAGAAAACACTTGGTAAACTCTCTTTTAGATATGGAAATGAAAATCTAAAAATCTTGTTGAAAACTTCTGTGGAAAACTGAAAAATAGCTCTCGAAAACATTCCCAAAAATCTTACTCAAAATTGGCCCCAATCCTCCTTTTATAGAAGTTGTCAAAAACTAACCGTTGAGGCCAGATTGACCTGTCGGTCGGCCGGCCGACGATCATATTTATGACTGTTGGGGCTGCCGGTCGACCGCACGGTCGATCGAACGCAGATCTTGAGCTGTCAGTCGATCGAGGTAAGAACCAGAGAGCATTGCTCTCTGGTCGATCGACCACTCGGTCGACCGAGGCTAGATACAGAGAGCAAGCTCTCTGGATCGGTTAACTGCCCATCGACCGGCCTTCAAGCCAGGGCTATGTGCACGTTTTGTGCACATCAATCGACCGCTCGGTCGACTGACTTTTGGTTCGGTCGACTGCCAGAAACCCAAGGTCAGGGTTTAGAGATTAAAAGTTGGTCTTTTAATATCCTATAAAATCTCATAAAATCACATAAAATTCACAAAAATAAGTTTATTAAAATACTTTGAAATCTATATATGCGTGATCAAAAATCAACATATATTACAAACAAGTTAAACTATTTTTGCGATATAGAAATACAGCCTTAAACCAAAACCCGTATTTTTCAAATTCAACTTTGAAATAAAAAATGATTTTTTTCAAAACTTGTTTAAATACAAAAATAAGATATTAAAACTCATTTGAAGTATAGTGTATATGGATATGATCCAATACACATATAAGATGAAATATCTATGTTTTTGACATTAAGCTCTAAAATAAGTTTTGACTTAAATAAAACTTAAACACATGATATAAAATATCAAATAAGTTTTTTTAAATATTTGAATCAACAATCTATATGGATGAAATTCAAAACACATATAAAACATGTAAACTTATTTTGATGAACTCTGTTCATGAAACACAAAGATATCTACTTTGAAGCTCAAAATCAAAACAGTATTTTCTAAAATAAAAATTATTCTTATGAAAATACATATAAATTTTGTGTGTGTGTATGATCTTGAGAAATTCACAACTAATCTATCCTTACATTTTATCTAAAAATAAATTCTTAACACTTACAAACTAAGACTCAAGTCTTGAAAATCTTCTCTTAAAAATCTTCTGCTTCTTGACTTGGTCCAAACATTAATCCATGAGGTAGACTTTTCTTGAGTACTTGATGCGATCTTGATGCACGAGCTCTTGAATCAACAAGTGCTAGCTTCAAAACTTGACTTCGAATCTTTTCTTGAAGTTAAACACCGACTAAGATCTTGATCAAATATCTGAAACTATATAAATACAAGATCATTAATACTATAACTACATGAGTTAATTATCATCAAAACTAGAGTGATGGGCCTTTGGGCCAATACAATCTTTATTGGATCCTATATATATCTATGCATATATTAATTTACAGTACGTGATAGTCTTTGCTGATGACTATCTTAAGAAAGTTGTTAGCTTTTGAAGATTTGTGGATCATCAATAACACAGTTTCTTGTAGTTGGTGTAAATATCTAAGGCAGTAATTAGCCTATGGTTATGCATGACCTTATTTAGGAAACTATGAGATTTGTGTGATGAAATTGTGAATTATTGGAGAGTTATGAAGTTGTGAACATATTAACAAGAATCTTGAAATATGAGGGAAAAAATAAAATAAAATAACCTTATGTGTTCATTAGATATTCATACTTGAACTTTTTATCTACTTGAAGAATGTTTGTGCAATCATATAGAAATTCTATGATCTTTTATGTGTATCTATTGGAGTGTGTGTGTGTGTGTGTGTACAGACTTGTGTATTGATAGAAAGTTGCAAACTTTGAGTGTTCGTTGGATATCTATTAGCTTAGGCATTACTTTGGGACTTGGGAGTTTATGAGAAACAGATAATTTGTTTATTTATTAGGAAATATGAACTTGGTGCGCCTCTTGATATATATGAATAATATATATCGAGTAGCAAGGTATGATTTTTATCGATCTAATAGCAAGTGAAAAGCTTGTTTGTCAATTAAAAAATTGTAGATTTGATCGATATTATAGAAAATCAAATTTTATATGAACTTTGGAAAGATATAAATGCATTGATCTTGTTAACCCATCAAAAAATTTTGAGCATGGATTTATTTGGATACACGAAAGTGTGAAATCTTTAGAGTTCAGAATGAGATTATTAGACATCAACTAATCATCCCTGTGTTTCTATTCTATTAGGATGTTCATCAAACTGGTCAGAGTAATGTCTTGTTGGGTGTAGTAGAAGTGGTTAAAACGACTATGACCCTTTTACATAGTTGTGGAAGTGTATTATATGGGTTTTTGTACGTGTTGGGATTTGCACTTGTACGAGTTGCATACCTACACAAGCTAAGGGTGATAGATTGATTACTAAAGTATAGTTATAGATCAGTTAATCCAACTACTAACTTAACCATTATCTGGAGACAATAAGGAAAGTATAAATAAAGTACATGCATGAGCGTGTGCATATATATATATATATATATATATATATATATATATATATATATATATATATATATATATATGTCAGTACACAAGTGTTAGAGTACTCATATAATAAGCATAACTAGAGATGAGTTAATAAGAGGTTATTAAAGCTCATTTTCTTACACTGATTTCTTTCTTCCATTCTATTATCAATTTACATAGAGTAAATCATCTTGAGATAACATAAATCTAGGCTTGCAGCCCACATGTTTATACTCATTCTTGAGTAAGAGATGCTTATTTCACTCCGAGTCTTGGTCTTACATAATCTCCACTCTCTTAAGTCTGAAGTAAACTTGATAAACATGATATCAAATTATAAACTATTAATTATGATTTTGGAAATATTTCTCAATTTATATTTTCATGTTGATGTAAATTATTGAGATGTGTGTGTGTGTGTGTGTGTGTGTGTGTGTGTGTGTGTGTGTGTGTATTGTATAAAATTTGATGAAATTGGGTTACTAATAATGGGTTATGTAACATAACATCCAGTTTGAGTAACGGGTATATGTATATAAATTATTACAAAAGCTTCCTTGGAAACTAAAAATGATAATTCTTGACAAAGATGACTCTGATATGGAATTTATGAACTATTCATAACTTGTAATTTGGACTTAAATTTGTGAACTACTCACTCCTTAATCTTAAGTAATAATCTCAATAAAATGGAATGGAAGATGTAGCTTGATTGGGATTTAGTGAACTATCTATAATAAATAAGCATGATAAGACTCCGAATAAGGAATTAAAATTCGTCAAATACAATAATTGAATGTTGAATGTATAAAATGAGAATTTTATCTAACTACAATACTTAATTATACGAGTTAAGAATATATGTGTTAGAGGTGTAAATAATTGTTGGATGAATTATTGAGTGATTGATATTATATGTATATCATGACTGTTGCATACAGATGTCGCTGAAGTGGGACATATTAGAGTGTGAGTGTGTGTGTGTGTGTGTGTGTGTGTGTGTGTGTGTGTGTGTGTGTGTGTGTCTAGATGAGTAATGGATGCAATAAATAGTTAGTTAAGACATCGTAAATTCTATTTGTAACAACCCAAGCTCATAAATTATTTCTAATTACACTCTATTTATTATATACAAGTAACAAAATAAAGAAGACTGGACACTGGTAATGTGAATAAGAGCTCAACTTATATAAATGAAGTTAGTAAATCACTATAGTGCTACTTTGAAATGTGTGTGTGTATTTGCATGCACATACAGTGAGCCACATGTAGTTCTTCGAAACTAGAATTGAATCAAACTATTATAATTAGTTGATACTTCGTATTGTGATGAATTATTTATTATCTGTGTGTATATGTATATACATATATCTGTAGCATTTATGCACATTGGAGGAAGAGGCCGAGCGAGAGTTAGGAGGAGGAAAAGACAGTGTTATTGTTATCTTATATATATATATATATATATATATATATATATATATATATATATATATATATATATATATATATATATATATATATATAACGGAGGAAGGGGACGGGCGGGAGCCGGTAGAAGGAGGAAGACGGTGTTATGGTTATGTTATATATATAATAGAGGAAGAGACCAGGCAGGAGCTGATAGGTGGAGGAAAATAGTGTTTTTGTTATATTATATATATAATGGATGAAGGGGCTGGGCGGGAGCCGATAGGAGGGGAAGATAGATAATCTAATATTTTGCTTGTGATCTGTATTTGCATGTGGATGATATATGATATGTGAATATTGTAAAGTGTGATTAATATATGATATCTGAATGTTGTAAAGTATAGATGATATGTGAAACACACACATACATATTATCTGAAAAGATTAACTATATTTATAACTTTTTTTACTCTAACTGGTACACTACCGTATATAGTATATGAAATATGTATGTTATACAGATTGTGTATACATAAGATGAATTCAGTAATAAAGTAAGTCTCTAAGGATATTTACCTTATATAATTCATGAACCTTGTAAAATGTAGAATAGAAATTCAAGAGAGTTAATAACGAAGGAGTAAAACTATCTAGCAAACTATGGCGATAGTTGCTTTGATTATTTATTTATGATATGTTGTCGATTTTCATTTCTCTTGTACATCTATACTGGTTTTTGTTTTTCGAAGAAATCATACTTTTTATTCCATATGTATATCATTCCTTGATATTTTCTATTCATTGAGCTTCGAGCTCACTCTCTCCCAATTTCATGTCTTTCAGGTCATGACAAGGTGAAGGCAAATTTATGGTCTTGGACGTTTCATTGAGAATTTTTGTTGAAAGAGAAAGTGTTGAAAAATGTAATTATGTGTACTTGTCAAATTTCTCTTTGTATATGTTTATAGCTTTCCTTGATGATATTTGTAGCATAATTTAGTCTTGCGAGATGGATCTGTATGGGGGTAAGTTATTTATGATGATTATAATGAGTTAGAGTTGTAATTAGTTCTATGTTATAGTTTGGATGCTGAGAAGGGTACTCTCGAGCGTATATTATTGTGTTTTTATATAAGTAGGTGATGTCAAGACGAAATATTATTATGATTGCATGAGTGATTGTTAAGTTGGTTTATTTGCTTAGATTGAGATAAGTCCTATAGGCTGATATTGATATATATTGTATTTGGAATAAGTGACAAAATATAGAGAAGATACTGCCAAAATTTTGAGAAATTGGATATAATTATGATAATCTATTAATTAATTAGGAATTTATGTTAATTGAGATTATTAAAAATTGAGACCGTTACAGTTGATATCAGAGCTCAGGATTTAGAATAAGAATTAGATCTAGAATAGTTATCATAAGAAGAGGATTGATTGTTGGGACTGCTTGCTATGATTGCTATGTATGTGTGTATCTTGGTTCTATGTGAATATTTATTTGATACGGATGGTTTAAGGGTAAGAGGGTAAGAGTTCTTGCGTGTATGATTAATATCGAAATATGGGATATTTGATCACTGCCTTATGTTTAAATTATGATACCCACCCGGTTATTAAAACTTGATTTAATATTCTAATTCTTTATTAAAGAGATTATACAGATTATTGAAGGTGATGATTGAATTAAATTATATGATTATGGATTTTTATAAAATTTTTATGGGAAAAATTGAAAGTGAAATGATGTTGGATAATTACAAATACAAGTATGTGGATATTTATTTATGTATATATGGATATGGTGTATATGTATATGTGTAAAATGGTATTTCATAAGAAAATAAAAAAATTAAATAATAATAAATCAAATAAGTGAAAAATAAAATTTATTTTTTAAATGAATGGTGGAGATGAGATCTTGGAATTGGAGGAGGGAGAAAGAGGGTGAAGATTTTATTGGAATTAAAAATGTGTGAGTTGGCAATCATGTAGAATTTATATGATATATTATAAAAATAAATATTACCCTCTCTCTTCATTTCCCTAACTTCTCCCGCTCTCCCCCCTTCCCTGGTGTAGATCGATAGAACCCCCTCCCCGAAACCCAATTCCCTTCCTTAATCTCTCTTAATCAAGCCTTCTCACTCTCTCATCTCTATTTCTCTCCTTCCCTCTCTTTTCTCTCCCCTTCTCTCTGATTTGAGCAACACAATAGCTGCGACAAGTCCACGCACGAGTGCTAGTGGGCGACGGTGATGCGGCCTGGCAAGGCAGCCAGGCGACGTGGTGGCCAGAGATTTCTTTGTGAACCTATTTGTAATCATTAATATTCCAACTTCTTCTTGAAATTTACTATTCTGAGAAGTGATTCTTCTGAAGTTTTGGGTTCTAAATCTTGGGTTGATGGTATGTTTAGACAATTGATAGAAAAATTTGTGTGTAAAGTTTGAAGTTTGGAGATGATGGAATGGACGGGGAAGATGTTAGTAGAGTTGTTCTCTTTATTGGATTTTCTTGTGTGATGAAATTGTTGGCCCAATGGTACACTCTCCGATTTTGTTTCGATGATTACAAATCACATGTAATTATTCGGTACCAATCAAGTTTAAGTATTTTAAGTATTTTAGATTAAAAGGACATTTTGGTATGTTCTTCCTCAAAAGGAAGGTACTCTAGTCTCAAGATCACTCAAGGAAAGGATTCCAAGTTGGACGATCAAGATTTATATTTGGAGAAGCTCTCTTGAAGATTGCTTGAAGACATATAGAATATATGTAAGAAAATAGAATATTTAAAATATAGAATGTAAAATTGATACTCAAGAAGTTACACACAAAAATACAAGTTTTCCAAATACAAGTTTTCATATCTAGTTTTCCAGTTTAGGTATCCTACAAGGTTTGGTGTTTGATACATGTCCCATATTTTTTTTCAAATTTATATAACTTGTTTCTATCATGTATCCCAAAGCCTATGTATTGTCAAATCACTTTTTAAGCCTATACAAAATATTTAAAAATGAGTTTGGTTTCAAAATATAGTTAAAAATAGCTTTTTAGGTCAGGTCGGTCGACTGGCCGGTCGACTGGACATAGTGACCAGTTGTGTGCATGTTGTGCACATTTCTCAGATGATTGATCGGTCGACTGGCAAACCTAGCGGTCCATCAGGTGGTCGACTGACTGATAGATTTTTCTTTACCTTTGGTCTCGGTTATGATCAGTCGACCGGGCGGTCGACCGAAGTCAAACAGATAGTTCAAAATCAAATATTTGAACTATCGCCCGATCGACCAGTCGATCGAAGTTTCTTAAAGCTGTAATGGCTAGTTTTTAAAATCTGGGGTTTTTAACTTATTCTTCAATGGGTATTTTCCAATTTTTTTGGACCTAATCTCTTTCCTAATGACCTGATAAGCAATACTAACAGTGTTTATCACTTGCCTATATATATAATTCATTCGGAGAGGATTAAAATCTCAGAAACCTTTTGAAAAAAATCAAGTTTATTCAAAAGAGAGAGTTTTCTTACTTCAAGTGCTCTCATTTTCAGACAATTTCTATAAGTTTACAGCTCTTAAATTCATTCATTTCAACTGAATTTTTCTTTCACAAATTTTATGAGCCTCACTTCTTATCATATACTATAGGAAATTGTAAAAGAGAGTATATGTGATCTTTGTGGTCACTAAGAGCTTGTAAACCCCATTGGCTCTGTGCTACCTCTTATGTAGAGAATTGATAGTTAGAGTTATGTACTCTAGTCTTGTGTAGACTATCATAGTTCCTTTGTGGAGGTTTCTTTGTGAAAAAATCCTTAGTGGATAGTGAAAATCATCTTGAGACAGCTTTACATGGAGTAAATCATCTTGAGACAGCTTAAATCTAAGCTTGTAGCCCTCAAGTTTGTGCTCATTCCTGAGTGAGAGATGCTTATTTCACATTGCGTCTTGATCTTGCATAATCTCGACTCTCTTAAGTCTCAAGTAAACTTGGTAAACATGATATCAAATTATAAACTATTAATTATGATTTTAGAAACATTTTTCAATTTATATTTTTCATATTAATGTAAATTTATGTAAATTGAGATGTATATATATACATATTAAATAAAATTTTGATGAAATTGGGTTACTAATAATGGGTAGAAACAATGTGTTATATGACATAACAACCTGTTTGGGTGATGGGCATACATATATAAATTATTACAAAAGCTTCCTCGGAAACTAAAAATGATAATTCTTAATAAAGAAGAGTCTGATATGGATTTTTTGAACTATTCATTACTTGTAATTTGGACTTATATTAGTGAACAACTCACTCCTCTATCTTAAGATAACCTTAGTAAAATGGAATGAGGGATGCATGTTAATTAAGATTTAGTGGATTATCTATAATAACAAGCATGATAAAACTCCGAATAAGGAATTAAAATTTGTCAAATACGGTAACTGAATGTCGAATGTATAAAATGAGAATGTTATCTAACTATAATACTTAATTATACGATGTAAGACTATATGTTTTAGAGGTGTAGATAATCCTTGAATGAATTGTTGAGTGGTTGATATGATGTGTATATTATGACTGATGCATACAAATGTCACTGAAGTGAGACATATTAGTGTGTGTGTGTGTGTGTGTGTGTGTGTGTGTGTGTAAATAAGTGTGTGGATACAATAATTAGTTAGCTAAGACATCGTAGATTCTATTCAGTAACAATCCATATAAGTAAGTTATTGCTAATTATACTCTATTAATGATATACAAGTAATAAGATTAAGAAGATTGGATACTTGAAATGTGAATAAGAGCTTGGCTTATATAAATGAAGTGAGTAGATTACTACAGTGCTAACTTGATGTGTGTGTGTGTATAACCACATGCAGTTACGGAACTAGAATTGATGAGCTAAGAATCAAACTATTATAATTGGTTGATGCTTCGTATTATGATGAATTGTTTGTTAACTATATGTATGATATATATACATGTCTGTTGCATTTATGCATATTGGAGGAAGGGGATGGGTGTGAGCCGATAGGACGGAGAAGATGGTGTTATTTTTATGTTATGTGTGTGTGCAAAGGAGGAAAGGGACGGTCGGAAGCTGGTAGGAGGGGAGAGACTGTGTTATGGTTATGTTATAAATATAACAGAGGAAGAGGACAGGCGGAAGCCGGTAGGAGGGGAAGATGGTGTTATTGTTATAATATATATAATAGAGGAAGGGGCCAAGTAAAGCTGATAGGAGGGGAAGACGGAGAATCTAACATTTTGCATGTGATCTACATATGCATATGAATGATATATGATATGTGAATGTTGTAAAGTGTGATTTATATATGATATGTAAATGTTATAAAGTGTAGATAATATGTGATATATTTATTATTTGAAGGGATAAACTATATTTATGATTTTGCACTATAACTGGTGCATTACTATATGTAGTAAATGAAATACATATGTGATACAGATTGTGTATGCATAAGATGAGTTCAATAATAAACTAAGTCGCTAAGAAAATTACTTTATATAATTCATGAACACTATAAAATGTAGAATATAAATTCAAGAGAGTTAATAACTAGGGACTTAGACTGTCTAGTAGACTATGGCGATAGTTGCTTTGATTGTTTATTTATGATATATTATCGATTTTTATTTCTCTTGAACATCCATACTAGTCTTTGTTGTTTGACGAAATCATACTTTTTATTGGATATGTATATCATTTCTTGATTTTTTTTGACTCTACTCACTGAGTTGTCGAGCTCACTCCTTCCTAGTTTTATGTTTTTTAGGTCTTGATGAGGTGAAAGCCAAGTTTATGGTGTTGGACGTTTTGTTGGGAATCTTTTTTGAAAGAAAAAGTGTTGAAAATGTAATTATATGTACTCGTATAGTTTCTCATTGTATATGTTTATAACTTTATTTGATGTATACTTATAGCATGTTTTAGTCTAGCGAGATGGATTTTTATGGAGGTAAGTTAGATTGTAATGATTGGGATGAGTTAAAGCTTGTAGTTAGCTCTGTGTTATACTGTGAATGCTGAGAGGGGTACTCTCGAGCGTATATTTATTATGTCTTCAATAAGTAGGCAATATCATCTAAAATATTATTATGATTGCGTGAGTGATTGTTGGGTTGGTTTATTTTTTTAGATTGAGATAAGCTGTGTAGGATGACATTAATATATGTTGTATTTAGGACAAGTGTAAAATATAGAGGAGATGCTGCTAAAAATTTTGAGAGATCAAATATGATTATAATAATCTATTAATTAATAGGAATCTTTATGTTAATTGAGATTATCAGAAATTGGGACTGTTACAGAGAGTCTCGGAGTGGAGAAAACCTGAGGCATAAGGACTTTAGAGTGGTAAAAGCCACGGAGGAGTATAGGTCTTAGAATGGTATAATGTGGTTTTGGGTCAGAAATGTCTTCAGGATAGAGGGAAGTTCTGGGAAAGCTGGTTGTGACGGAGGATCCAGGATGGACTTTGGGAGTGTTGGATATCTTGGGAGAACTTCTCGGTAATTTGGACACGTGTCATCATCCTGGTGGTGGTCAAATTTTAACCACTACAAATCCCTTAAACCAAGGAACCAAAAGATTTTCTTCTATTTTTGGAATGACACTATCATTGGCTTGTTGCATGAATATATCCCTTATGCCACCTATAACACACAACAGTCATTGAAATAGCAGGTAATTGTCTCCCTAGATTGATGAAAGTTGATTGTAGTTATTTGATTCTTTGTGTTGTACCCTAAGATATGCGAAAAGTGGGCAAGTTGCTCCATGATTGACACACAAAGTGTACCACTTAAAAGATACTTTCCACGCATAATTTTTATCAAGAAGGAGAAAGGATTCGGTTTCATTCGTAAATAAGTCTTAGCATTATCCTTCAAAATGTTCTTCATACGAAGGCTTATTGCAAGGTCTCATGTTGGAGATGGAGGCTATCGGCGATTCTCATTCTCCTTGAGTAGAAAAATGACATAAAAGGCCATGAAGTTGGCAAATACATAGAATGAAACATAGTCTATGAAGAGCATCGAACTATGTTCCATATATGTTCTGATAAATATCAAATGTGTTAAACAATGATTTATATATAGAACAAAGCATTAAGTAGATTAACAAACTAAAAGCAATAATAGGAACCATCAAACTAAAGTATTAGCGGTTTTTTCTTTACAATTTACTATTTAATTACAATCTCTGAATAGAATCCAAATAAGAAAATACAAATTTTAACCCTTACGAGACTTTATAACAAATTTCAGTCAACAAAGTAAATAATATAATATGAACCAAACATGTAACAAAAGTATAATCTTTAATGTAACACCCAGATTTAATTAATCCTGATTTAAAAAATGACTTTTATTAATTCTATTTATTAAATGATTGGATTTTTACAATTGTTATTGAATTTTTTTATTTTTATATTTTAACTCTTATCTATATGACTAATGGGAAACTGAAGTAACAGATCTTATCTTACTGTGAAAACGTGGCTCTGGCTGCGGATCCGCAACAAGATTACCTCCGGAGGTCGTGTGTTTTCTGCTACGATTCTTATTTTTTTGTTACACCATATTTTTAAATAGGACTTCCTCTGGATCTTCAAATTTCAACATATCCACGTTGATTTTTTGAGATAAAAAAGATCTCTAAAAATCTGAATAAATTTGAATTATTTGGGGTATTTTTGGGAATATCTTCTCATTCTCCATTAATTACACTACAACCATTTAGACATTAAAAACAAGTTAAATAGCAGAGTTTATTTTAAAATAAACATGAGAATGTGACAAAAAATATACAATAGTAGTAACCGATCACACCACCACACCTATCTTTCGCTCCTTCTCGAGCAAAACAAATAAAAAGAAAAACAGAGCTAACCAAATCTAACTCACATTTATAGGAATCACGGTTGCACTTAACACATGCAACGAGTCGTTAAACCTCTAGGTTACCCCTAGAGGACGAGTTCTGTCTCGTGAGGATTTTCAGTGAATTACACCCACAAAATTCAAAAAGAAAGAGAAGTGTTAGTATTTTGAAAATCCATTTTGACAAAGAAAAAACATATTTGAAGTATGCTTGCAAAAATTCAAGTAATTGATAAGTCGTAGAAATACTAAACTACTTATTCCTAAACTTAGTCTCTATTTAAAAACTTGTTATCAATCAAGATAAGGATTAAAACTGTAATTCTCATCTAGTTTATTATTTTACCTTAAATCATATGCATCTTATGGCCGTGAATATTTGACTAAGGATTCTATAACTCTAATTCTTATACCTTATT
This sequence comes from Agave tequilana, assembly GCA_038442645.1. Taxonomy (NCBI): domain Eukaryota; kingdom Viridiplantae; phylum Streptophyta; class Magnoliopsida; order Asparagales; family Asparagaceae; genus Agave; species Agave tequilana. The sequence goes on from JAVJIF010003758.1 coordinate 35,662, forward strand.
TTTACATATTATGACGGTAATATCTCTTAGTTCTATCAGGCTTTCTAATTCGCTCATGTAATGAGCCTTTAGTCGGTGACTCCCAAACCCGACGGTCTTAGGGCACCGGGTGAGAAAACACCCCAAGGGCTTAACTCGAGCAAAGAAGACCACAAAACGAAGAGTTTTTATTGATTATATGGACCACTTTTAAGCGTGAATATTTATGCTTTATGAGGAATTTTAATATATAATATATATTTTTTCTCTTCTTTTTTCTTTTTTGTTAAGAAATAAGAATCTTTATTTTTGAACCCTAAGTGTGTAAGTGTATAAAATATGCATATTTTATCAAGGTAAAAATCAAGACTAAATTACTTTATCAATTTTCTTTTTAAAGTTAGAAATCAAACAAATAATCTTATTTTGATTAAGTATAAGAAATCTCAATTATAATTCTCTTAATCCTTAAAATTAACTTAATTTCTTACAAAAAAAATACGTCAAAATATTATTTTCCTTTTCAAAAAGGTTTAAAAGTAAAGTTTTATTCTTTTATATATAAAAGAAAACCTAAAAGAAACTTATGTTAGAACCCTTGATCGGTCACTAATATTGCATATTTATTGCCACATTCTCATATTTATTTCATAATAAACTCTGATTTTTAATATTACTTTTGTCTAAATGATGTGCAGACCTTTACTAAAGGAGATGGAAAAGAAACGAGCCTAAAAGCCTATTTGAATTCTGATTTAAATGAGTTTAAATTAAAATCAATAATTGGGACAAATACTTAGGAGATGAGGTGAAGATCAGAGCAAATTAGAAAATCACACCAAATGAAAATTGGTTAAAATTCGGATTTCTATAAATCCATTTGATTAGCTGCAGTTCAACAGAGGTAGTCATCAAATTCAGAGACCAAACTAAAAAAACAATTTGGATAAAAGGAGATGACAGAAGATTTGGAAGCCATGCTCCCCGATGTGAACATCTGGCCACATCCAGACCGCAAAAATGAGGCCAAAGTCACGTTTTCACAGCTTAATTAGGGAGTTAGGGGCAGTGTTTGCTCCCCTATCTTCTTACGCTTTCCTCTCTTCCATTCTACCTATAAAAGTTAGAATTTCTGAAGGCAAACAAACACGACTGAGCAGAGAAAGATTTTAGGCTAGATTTTGTTCTAGTTTAGTTTAGAATTTCAATTTTTTAATATAATTTTTAACTTTATTTATGTAATTTAGAAGAGAGAAGAGTTTCATGAGAGAATGAGATTGAAAACTGTGCAGAGAGTGACACCACTGTAAGTGTTCTTCTTTTCTTTCATTGTTACTTGATTTAATCGAAAGTTACATTTTTGTTCTTTACTTTTATTTTTCTGCTACTTTCCTCTGAGGTTCTTGTAAATCCAAATGACTCTAATAGCCTCGAATTTACCTTGCCCTTACAAGTGCCATTGATGACTTATAATAATGGATATCTATTTCTATATTAGTTTATCTTGCACCTTAATTTCTTAGTTTAGAGTGAGAATAGGAAATATCCTATATGTCATCCTTTAATCGCCTTCAAGCCAAGGTAAACGTGCCAACGATCCATTCTAAGTCATCGGTCAAAAGAGGTAAGTAAGTATTTTTAGTTTTCTTTCTTTCTTTTCATTATTTAGTTTAGAATACTTTAAAAATCATCTATGCTTTCTTTACTCTTGTTATTTCTTTGTTTAACTTTCTTTTCCTTTTACACAATCACCGTCTTCTTCTATCTTCCATTGTTTTCCAACTTAACATAGCTTTCATTTTTCTTTTCTTTTCAAAAATAAAAAAAACTTTTAACCAGTTTTTGTAAACTTGAATAGAACTTATCAACATGCTTTCATCACAATCCCTCCTTGGGGATCAAGACCCGCATAGCCACTTGCTATAGCAGTAGAATTGAGAACCTTGTATGTTTCTAAATTTTGTATTTTTCTGTGCAGGTTTTATCTCAATTAAATTATTATATTGTTGCCGGAGAGGTACGATAAGTTTTTCTTTTAGTTTACTTAATGTTAGTACTTCTTTTTTATTTTTTTGTGCAGGGACTAATTTTAAAAAAATGCTGTAGTGGGCATATAATGACCCTGAGTCCCTGCTCTAGAAAGCAGAGCTCAGGGCACCACAATATTTCCGTAGAAACACGGTCAAAGCCGCATTTATGTGGAATTTGTAGGGGACTACTAATCTTCTTTTCTGTAGGTCGCTTGAAAATAAAAGATCAGTCTTCTGCATCTATTATTTTTCCTATTTAGCCTACTGTACATACTTTATTAACCTCAAAAGTAACTTGTGATTGTAAATGCTAAGAAATGGTTAGACTGTTGCATCTGAGGGCACATGTCGAATTCGTTTATCTTTTAATTATTATTGAAGAGTGTTGGAGTAAAGGTATATATGCATTACATATAGTTTAGAAAATATGTTTTGAGTGATTTATATTGCTTCTACTATATACTTCACTTGCACTAAAATGATTAAGGGCTTTTCTTATAAACAAGATAAGGTGGGAAGTCATTACCCTCCCTTAGCCTACAAACCATCTCCTCACTCACTAACCCAGCCTATTTAAAACTGAGTAGACGTTGGTCTTAGGGATATTTTGGACTCATTTAGGAGATTGACCTAAGGGAAAAATTGTTAGAGTTTGACTATTATCAAATCAGTGTCAAAGGTTACAGATTGAGAGGCGAAACCTCAAAGAATAGTAGTTTCGCATAATTAAGCCTGTTGCTAAGGCACGAATATATCCCACCGGTCTTGCCCCTACCTGATCAATTAACTTGTGGTTAGATTGCTGCAACATACCTCCTACGGATAGTCTATCCAGTTAGGAGTCATCTAGGTCTACGATCTACCCTAATTTAGACTAGATTTTTTTCTTTTTGTTTATTTATTTTTTTTGTTTATTTTTGTTTTTGACATTTTTGTGATATGGATTACAGTTATAATTATTTCAATGCTTATAGTGATCCATACTTCACCCTGATCTCTTTTGATTCGAATATTACCAACCCAATATTTCATTACTCCAACAACCAAGTATGTCGAATTGGTCTTATCTGAGTCGATATATGCCCCAATCTCAATATTGTGAACAAGATTGGAAGAATCATCTCCACTCTTTACAGAGTCCGTGGGAATACAACTCTCCCGAGTCATATGGTCAACTACTTTACCAACATCCATCTTCAATACTTCTTATTAAGGTCAATTCATAGAAGAAAAATCAGAATTGACTAAGAGTATAGAAGCCTTTATTGAGTCCCAAAACTAATTTCAAGACATGATGGACTCACAATCTGATCAAAATTTTCAAATCCAAGATCCCTACTTTATTTTTCAAGTCCTACAACAAGCAGAAGAACCTATTGACTTATAAAAGAGTATGAAACCCATGTTTCAGTCCCAAAATGATTCTTCAAGAGGTTAGAAGCATTAATGATTCAACTGAATAACGTTTATAGGGTAGAGGAACTCTTCCTTATCAAAATTTGACAAATTCTGATTGCCCTAACCATATTGATATCAAGAATCATGGTGTCTTGAAAACTTTAACGAAAATTCAAATTCACCATAACATCTTGAACTTGATCAATACCAAACATTGACAAATTGACAAGTTTTCATTTTGAACTTGAACATGAATGTGTTGGCCCAAAGGCCTTCCACCCTAGTTTTGATGATGATTAACTCATGTAGTTATGTTTACTAATTATCTTGTGATTTTAATTTCAGATCATTAACCAAGATATTAGTTAGTGATTAGCTTCAACAAGGAGTTTAGAAGCTTTTCATGGTGATTCCAGGGCTCAAGCTTCAAGATCACACATTGCCTAGCCCATGGATGGAGTTTTGGATCGGGTCGACTTGAAGATGAAGATCGTCAAGAAGACTTAGGTATCCTAGTTTAGTTTATTGTGTTTTAGATCCATTTGTAAAGCTTAGTATAGTTGATATGCTCAAGTGCACATAACACACACGTTTTATGTTTGGTTTTTTGTTTTCATGAATAGTTGATCAAAACAAGTTTAATTAATATATGTATAGTTGTTTCATTCTATACATGCATGCTTAACTTTTAAACAAACTTATTTTGACTTTCCTATTCATGTATTGAAAAATCCAAGTTTGATAAAAATACATGTTTTGGTTTTTGGTAAAAATGATAAGACACAAAAATAGTTCATATTGATTGATATTTGAGCTAAACTTTTTATCACATGTTTATATATCAATGCAAAATGATAAAACTATTTTGGGTATTTTTACAGGACTTAAAAAGATTTTCTAAAATATTTTAACTTATGTTTTTCTGCCCTGAACTATGACTGACAGGCCAGGTCGGTCGACCTCATGGGTCGACCGCACCAAGGGCCGGTCGACCCGTGAGGTCGACCGACGTGCACAGAGCCGTGCACGTCTGGCAGACACAAGGGCGGTCGACCCGGACAGTCGACCGTAACTGAGAGCAGTGCTCTCTGTTTATTTAGGTTGGTCGACCGGGTTTGCCCAACGGTCACATTTTTGACCATTGGCGGTCGACCGGGCGGCCGACCGCCAAGCCTGTCAGGATGCCACATCAGCCTAACGGTTAGTTTTGTTTTGGGGCTATAAATACCCCAACTCTTGGGCTGTTTTGATAAGATTTTTAGAGCTAAAATTTCCTGACTTCTTCAGTGTTTTAAACAAGTTTTCAAAAGAGTTTTAAGTGCCAAAAGATCAATCTTATTTGTTTTAAGTATTTTGTTTATTTCAAAGAAATTAGGGTTTTGGGAATTAGTTTTTGATCTAAACTTCTATATCTTTTTGGTGTTTTCCCAAGAGAATTTCTTTGATCAAAACACTTGTTTTCCACACTTGAGCTATCCTCTATCCTAATCTATTAGGATCATTTGTTTTGTGGAAAAAGAGAAAAGAAAGAGAGATTGTTTGTGGTTGAAAGAAACCACTTGTTGTACACCCTTAATTTTGTTGTATCCCTCTTGGTAGAGGTTGATCGGGTGATTGGTTTGCTCCCTCTTTGGTAGAGGTTGAGGCTTGTGATTTGCTCCCTCTAGTGAGAGGTGGAGTTGATGTTTGTAACCCTCTTCGGTAGAGGTGTTGTTGTTGTATTGGCTACGGGCCTACCCTTCGGTTGTGAGGCGGTGTTTGAGAGAGGAGTTCGGTACTCCTTGTGTTGTAACAAATCCTCTTCGGTAGAGGTTCCCTCGGTGGGAGATAGTGGATTGGAAATCCTACACGGTGGTGTAGGCGGGGATGTAGAGCTGGGTGCTCGAACCTCGAAACATATCTTTGCCTTTGCGTTTGATCCATTGTCTCTCAACTCTCTCTCATTTGTTTGTGCAAAGCATCATTTTTCATTCATATCATACATATCATATTTGCTTGTGTATTGCCTTGCATCTTTCATATTGCTCATCCTTATATGCTTGGGTTGATTGTGTGTGTGCCTCACTTATACTTAACCACAAGAGCTTCACATAGCACCTCAACCCATTCAAGGGGAATCAAGAGGAGTTAGTCCAGAACCCTTCACGGGGAATTCGGCTACACTTGTTGGTTGTATTAAGTGTGATTGCAAAATTTGCATTAGCTTTCGCATTTAGCGCACTTAGTTTCTAGATTAGCAAGTACACCTATTCACCCCCCCCCCTCTAGGTGTTTTTCAGAATGTGAACTTGATCTTCAATTTTATGATTCAATCAAAATTTTGAATCATTGTTGACTCTGGTATCCTTACCCGATTTTGACCAAATTTTCAAGCCAACACTGATTCTTATACTTATAGATTTAGAACATGAACCATCTATTTTTAGTAACATTCTATTGTTAGGAAAAGAATGTGAATCTCAATTTTTTTAATTTGGACTCAACTCTTGAACCAAAACTGACTCTTGAAACTAAACTTGATTTGAGTCATATACCCGAGCCAGTGTTGGTTCCCGTTCCTTTCGTCCTAAAGCCCAAATCAACCCTTTCATTAAGTAATATTCTTTTTTTTAGACCAAGGTATAGACCATAATGACTCTGAGATAATACTTGAAGATTGGTTATATAAAGGGGATAATTTTCATGATAGGATCTTATATGATCCTGTTAATGTCAGAGATTGTAAATATATAAATAGAAAAGAGGTCATAAAAGGTGGGTTCCATGAACCACCACATTATCTTGATTGGACAGCAACACTTGGCCCAATCCGACCACCACTGGAACCACCTTAAGATAATATTTTCCCTTCCCTTTCTTTTTTCATGCATATATGCATTCATTCATACATTGAGGACAATGCATGAGATAGGTGTGGGGAGGGTTCTAACATAAGATAGATTTTCTTTTAATTTATAAAAAAAGAAAATAACATTTTCTTTACTTTAAAAACTTTTTGAAAAGAGAAACAATATTTTTTGACCTATTTTTTGCAAGAAATTAAGTTAAGAATAGGAGAATAATAATTACGATTTCTTATACTTGATCAAAATAAGATTATTTATTTAATTTTTAGGGTTAGGAAGAAAATTTTGAAAAGTGATTTAGTCTTGATTTTTATCCTGATGAAATATGCATACTTTATACACTTACACACTTAGGGTTCAAATATAAAGATTTTTACGCCTTACAATATATATATATATATATATATATATATATATATATATATAACTCTGATTAAGCTAGCATTTGTGCCTCATAAAGCATAAGTATTCACGCCTAAAAGTGGTCCATATTATTAATAAAATTCTCAATTTTGTGGCCTTATATACTCGAGTCTTTAAGTCTTTGGGATGTTTCCTCACCCGGTACCTTAAGACCATCCGGTTTGAGAATCACCAACCAAAGGCTCATTACATGGGCAGATTAGAAAACCTAATAGAACTAAAAGTTAGTTCTACCAAAAATTTGTAAAAAATAAGACATAAAAGTGAGAGTTGAACAATCCGGAGTGAAAATTTCACGGTCGGGAAGGTGCATATGACTTAGGATAAAATAATAACTAGATGAGAAATATATTTGACTCCTTACCTTTATTAATAACAAGTTTTTGAATAGAGACTAAGTTTAGGAATGAAAATTTTGGTTTCCAGTAACATATAGATGACTTGAATTTTTTGCAAAAATAACTCAAATATTTCTTATATTTTCAAAATGCGTTTTCAAAAAATATTAACACTTTATTTCTCCTTTTTTTGGATTTTGTGGATGTAATCCTCTGAAAACTCTCATGAGACAAAACTCATCCTCTAAGAGTAATATAGAGGTTTAACGGCTTGCTGCACATGCTAAGTGTAACGATGATTCCTACAAAAGTGTGTTATATTAGATTAATTTTATTTTTCTTTGTTTTATTCGAGGACGAGCAAAAGATAGGTGTGGGGGTATGACCGGTCACTGATATTACATATTTATTGTCACATTCTGATATTTATTTCATAATAAACTCTTCTTTTAATATTATTTTTTTCTAAAGATGCACAAGCTATTACTAAAGGAGATGGAAACGAAACAAACACAAAAGCCCATTTAAATTCAAATTTAAATGAATTTAAATTAAAATTAAGGACTGGGACAAATATTTAGGAGATGAGCTGAAAATCAGAGCAAATCAGAAGATCACACTAAATGAAAACCATTTAAAATTCAGATTTCTATAAATTCATTTGATTAGCTGATGATTAACATGGGGATCGTCAAATTCAGAGACCAAACTGAAAAACAATTTGGATAAAAGGAGATGACAGAAGATCTGAAAGCCACGCTCCCTAGATGTGGCCATCTGGCCACATCCCGATCGCGAAAACACGGCTTAGGAGATAGGGGAGCAAATGGCCACATCCGAGCCGCGAAAACAGGGCTTAGGAGATAGCGGGAGAGTTTGCTCCCCTATCATCTTACATTCTCTCCTCTTTCATTTTTTCTATAAAAACTAAAATTTCTGAAGGCAAACAGGTATAACTGAGCAGAGAAATCTTTTAGGCTAGTTTTTTAGTTTAATTTCGGAATTTTATTTTTCTTTCAATGTAATTTTTCAACTTTATTTATGTAAATTAGAGGAGAGAAGAGTTTCCCAAGAGAATCAGAGTGAAGACGATACTGAGAGTGACACTAGTGTAAGTGTTCTTGTTTTTTTTCATTGTTACTTGGTTTAATGTAAAGTTATTTTTTTTGTTCTTCACTTTTGTTTTTCTTCTACTTTCTTCTGAGGTGCTTGTAAATTCAAATGACTCCAATAGCCTCGAATTTGTCTTGCCCTTGCGGGTGCCATTGATGGCTTATAGTGATGAATATTTATTTTTGTATTAGTTTAAATTGCACCTTAATTTCTTAGTTTAAAATGGGAATGGGGAAGATTCTATATGTCATGTTTTGGTCGGCTTCAAACCAAGGTAAATGTGCTAACAATCAAAGTAAGTCATCGGCTAAAAGAGGTAAGTATTTTTAGTTTTCTTTCTTTCTTTCCATTATTTAGTTTAGAACACTTTAAAAATCATCTCTTCTTTCTTTACTCTTATTATTTATTTGTTTAACTTTCTTTTCCTTTTACACAATCATCATCATCTTTTATCTTTCACTTTTTTCAAACTTAACAAAACTTTTATTTTCTTTTCGTTTCAAAAACAAAAAAGAACTTTTAAGCAGCTTTTGTAAACTTGAAAAGAACTTATCAACATGCTTTCATCACTGTCTCTCCTTATGGATCATGACCCATATAGCCATTTGTCATAGCGGTAGAATTGAGAACCTAACACATTTCTAAATTTGTATTTTTCTTTTAATGTTTTATCTCAATCAACCCTCCCTCACGCCAATCTTATGCATTGTCCTCAATGTATGAATAAATATGATTGTGCACGTGCATTGCATATTGAGTATCACATATATCACATTTTCTTTATTTATTATTAAATAAAACTTTGTTATTTAATGTATTTTCATGTTTATCGTATGCAGTGTAATTAATGAAGAAAAAGGAGAGATTGATAGATTTATCAAATTAATTTCAAAAATTAAAAAGATCAACCAAATCAAGGGAATCAATTCAAATCCAGAGCTTATAGAAGACATCTTATCTGAAGACCGGTACATCAATCAAGATAATACCAGTCAAAATTTAAGTGAAAAACATATTTTTTAAAAACCCAATCAGTTAGGCTGAAGATAAAAAGGATAATCATCAAATCCAGAAGAAACTCCGAAATTCCAAATGGATAAAAGGATAGAGCGTAAATCGATGGATGAACGCCCCCATGATCTGGCTCTATGGATAGATTATAGGTTTTCGCGGTCAAAGCCACATTTATACAGCAGAGTTTTTGAACTAGGGGGCGTGCTTGCTTCCCCTATCTCTGTTTCTTATTCTATCTCCTACTTTTTACTATAAATACTTATATTCATGAATAGAATTGTGCACCAGAAGGTTGAAAAGCAATTGAGAGGAGAGTTTTGTGGGTTGTAATGCGTGTTTTGGAGAAGATCAAGAGTTTTGTTACGAGAAATTTATGAAATTCAGTCTTCAATAAAGATCGTGCAACATTTCAATCTAAGCTTTCTCTACTTTTTCTTATAAATTATGTGATGTGATTCTTTCATTTAATTCCATACTTTATTTTATACTTTTCTTGTGCATGATATTTTTTTCTTTTCAGTTGCAAGTTCTTCTACTTTTCTAGCTTTCAACATCATTTAGAGAAGGGGGATGTCAAGGCGACGACAAGAAACCAAGTCTTATGTCGATTCCGGGTTCCATCTTTCTTTTTCCTCTCTCTTATTTTCTTTATCGCTTTATTTACTTAGCCTTCGCATAGGTTAGTATTTCTTTTTCTTTTATTTCATTTTTTAATGCTTATAGAATTTTAATTCATAGAATAAAACTCCAACTTTCATCCAAAGATTTTTAAGAACCAAGTTTAACAAGTCTCTATAGATTCGACCATGTTCTTGCCACTATATGATTCTTTTAAGAGATTCTAGTAAGTTTTGATTTTTTCTATAATTTGTAAGTGGTTCAATAATGATGGAGTTTTTCATAAATTTCGAACTACGAACAAAATGCATTTATGCATGAAAAAAAGAATGGGAAGGAAAAATGTTTCCTCAAGGTGGTGGTTTCGATGGTGGTCGATTGGCCATGCATTACTGCCCAATCTAAATAATGTGGAGTTTCAAAGTACCCACCTTTGATGACCTCTTTTCTATTTACATTTTTATTATTCTTAAATTGATTAGGATCATACAACATTCTAACCCAAAAATCATCCTAGTTATATGACCAATATTAGAGTATCATCTCGGAATCATAATGGTCTATACCTTAGTCCAATAAAGGAATGTGATTCCATAAAATGGATGATTTGGGCTCCACATAAAAGGAACAGGAACCAATACTTGTTCAGGAATGCGATTTAAATCAATTTTACGTTCAAGTGTTGAATTTGGTTCAAAAGTTGGATCCAAGTCAAAGAATTGAAATTCACATTCTTTTCCCATCAATCGAATATGACATCCAAAATTGGTAGTTCAATTTCAAGATATATGGGTACAGGAATCAATGTCAGCTCGGAAATTGAATTCAAATCGAGTAAGGATATCAGAGTCAGCTAGATGCGAAAATTGGAACTGAATCACAAAGTTGGGGATCAGGATCACATTCACAATCAAATCCAATCTCATTGAATTGAAAACTTTCTAATTTGTCTAAGGTTGGGATTGATCAAATTCAAGATGTTGTGGTGGAAATGAATCTTGATTAAAGCTATTTCCTAAACACCATGATTCTTGATTCCTATCAATATGGCTAGGCATATCAGGATTGGTCAATGATCGGTAAGGGAGAGTTTTCTCATTCCTATAAGTGTTGGCCACTTGACTTATTTGTACTTCTAACCTATTGATGTCCTGATTGAAAGTATTTTAGATTTGAATCAAGGCTTCTACACTCTTTTTCAAGTCAACCAGTTCTTCTTCTTGTTGTGTTGGGACTTGAAAAGGGAGCATAGATCATGGTTTTGAAAATTTTGAGGGGACTGTGAGTCATCATGTGTTGAACTTGACGCTCGAACTCATGCAAGGCTTTTAAAATCTTTTTAAAATCGGATTTTTCTCTCTATAAGTTGTTCTGGAAAAGAAGTATATGAAGCTAAATGTTGATAAAGTGGTTGACAAAATAACTCGGGGGAGTTATATCCCCACTGACTCGGTGAAGAGTGGAGATGATGATTTCAATTTTGTTCATTATACTGGGATTGGGCCATATGTTGATTCAGATAAAACCAATTCGACGTACTTGGTTAGTTAAAGTTATGAATGACGGGTTGGTAATATGTCAGAACTTGTAGAGGCATAACACATGATTTTCCTATCACAATTGGATTGCGTCAGGGATTTTCACTGAGTCCATTCTTATTTGCCATAATGATGAATGAGCTTGCTAGAGCTATTTATGATGAGATACTATAGTGTGTGCTATTTGCTGATGATATTATCCTAGTCGATGAGATGAGAGATAGGGTAAATGCCAAATTAGAGGTATGGAGGCAAACTCTAGAATCTCGATAAGTAGAGCAAAAACAGAGTATATAGAGTGCAAATTCAATAAACAGAGAATTCGAGATTATAATATTAGGACACTATATGGAAAAGAAATACCGATGAGCAGTTATTTTAAGTACTTGGGTTCTATTATCCAAAAAGATGGGGAGACCAATAGTGATGTAAACCATAGGATCCAAACTGGTTGATTGAAATGGAGGAGTGCAACAGGAGTTTTATATGACAATAACATTCTGTTATGACTGAAGGAAAAGTTTTATCAGATTGGTATTAGGCCAACTTTGTTATATGACACAGAATGTTGGGCTATAAAGAGATGTCATGCCCAGAAGATCAGTGTAATGTAGATGCGCATGCTTCGTTGGATATGTGGTAACACGAGGAGAGATAAGATAAAAAATGAGAATATTCATACTAAGATAGGCGTACCCCTATAGAAGAGAAGTTGAGAGAAAACCATCTACGATTTTTTAGTCATGTGCCACGTAGAACTACAGATGCGCCAGTCCGCGAGTAGAGTGTCGAATTAGGGCAAGTTAAAAGAGCGCAAGGGCGACCGAAAAAAACATGGATGGAGGTGTACAACAAGATATAAAGGCAAAAGGTCTTAATGAAGGCATTTGCTCTATAGGAATAAGTGGAGAAAGTTGATCCATGTGCCCGATCCGGCGTAATTCTCTTTTGATTCATGTAGCCTACCCTCAAATACTTTGGACAAATAGCTTAGTTGTTGTTGTAATGACGGGTTGGTGAAGTCTGAATCAAAAGAGGTTGGGGTGAAATATGGATTAGTATTAAAGTTGAAAAAATTGTGGTTATAATCCATTTCACAAAAATAAACAAAAAATATAAACAAATAAAAAGAAAGAAAAATCTACCCTAAGTCAGGGTAGACCTTAGACCTAGACGACTCCTAACTAGTTGACTGTCCAGGAGAGGCATATTGTAGTGGTCTGACCATACGTTAATCGGCCAGGTAGAGATAAAATGCAGTGGGAGGTATCCGTGCAGAGAAATGGGCCTTTAATTATGCCAAATCACTGGTTTTCGAGGATCTTTCTCTTAATCCCTAACCTTAAAAACTTATTTGACCAGAGTCAAACTCTAGCAACTCCTCTCGAGATTAATCTCTTATTGAGCCCAAGATATCTATAGGGCCAACCTCTACATAGATTAAGTTAGGATAGGTTAGTCTGTGAGGAGATGGTTTTTGGGCTAAGAAAGGGTAAGGACTTTCCCACCTTATCATGTTTATAAGTTAAGCCCTTAATCGTTTCAGTGCAAGTGTAAAAATATATAGTAAAAATCCACACATAAGCAATATAAAAAAATTCAAAATTGTTCCTATACTACATGCCGTGTACACATACTTTGGCTCTAGCACTCTTCAACAGTAATGAAAAGTAACGAATTAAATAAAATAACCTAAATGTAAAGTCTACCCATTTTTTAGCAATTACAAGCACGAATTATTGTTAGATTAAATACAGTGTGCAAAATAAATTAATAAGAAAATCTTATAGATGCAGAAGTTGTATTTTGTAGTGTAAAAGCACCTGCAAAAAATTCAGTTAGAAGTCCACCTCCTTTGCCATGTAAATGAGGCTTTTTACCGTGTTTTTGCGACAAAATGGAGGGATCTAGTGCTCTACCTTCTTGGAAAGAGGCACAGAGTAGAATTATATCCACTCCAGCTTTTATATTTTTGAATTCAGCCCCTGCACACAAAAACAGAGAAGAAAGTTAACCAATTAGTAAAATAAAAAGAATTACCATCCCTCCCGGGTAACAGCGCCAAAATTTGATCGAAGCTGAACCTGCACAAAAAATAAAGTTTAGAATTGAGAGATGAAAAGTGATAGAGTTCCTCAATACTGCTACTATAGCAAGTGGCTATGCGGGTCATGATCCACAAGGAGGGACTGCGATGAAAGCGTTTCAGTAATCTTTTTAACTTTACTAAAATCGGTTAAAACGTTTCTTTTTGATTTTTTAAAATAAAAGAAAAAAGATTAAGTTAGAAGAGGAGGAAAAAAAAAGATGGTGTTGGTTTTTTTGAAAGAAGAACTAAGTTAGAAAAATGAAAAGAGAAAGGAGTTAGTTTAAACATGTTTCTATACTAAGAAATTAAAAAAAAAGAAAAACTAAAAAATACTTACCTCTTTTAGCTGATTAATTACCTTGATCTTCATTGATGGTTTTACCCTAAAGTAGAGGCAATCAGTGCATAGCCCAAGTGGAGAAGATCAGCGCATAGCCCATAAGAGTAGATTCGAATGCATCCACATCACATCATCAAAACGAGTTAAGCATGAAATGATACGGAGTGAGACTCAGAACCCATCATCATGAGCTATCAGTGGCACTCGTAAAAGCAATGTGATTCTAATGTTACAAGACTCACTTGAATTATAATCAAAATCAAAAGAAACAAGAAGAAAAAGAACATGAAAATGCAACCATAGATTAAACTGAAAAACTATGAAAGAAATGAAAGAAAATTACAATGGTGTTACTCTCAATACAACTCTCCTTTTAACATGAATCTCTCTCAAACTTAAACTTACAAAGAAATAGAAATTATATAAAAAAGAAAAAGAAAAAGCTAAGTTAAACTTGAATTGAAAACCTAATTCTAACTCTTTGCCAGAGTGGTGCCCGTTTGCCTTCTGAAGTGGTGGTATTTATAGGAGAAATCCTCTGTGCCAAGCACGCTTGAGGATGTGGATGAAAACATTCACATAGCACTCTTGTCTTGCCATGGAAACGTAGCTCTGGCTGTGGATCCGCAGCAAGATTGCCTCAGGAGATTGCGCATTTTCAACTACGATCTCCTATCTTTTTGTTACACCATATCTTATAGATATGACTTCCTCTGGATCTTCAGATTTTAACATATCCACGTTGAATCCTTGAGATAGTAAATAGATCTCTAAAAATCTGAATAAATCTGAATTATTTGTGGTATATTTGGGAATATCTTCTCCTTCTTCATTAATTACCCAGCACACCATTTAGACATTAAAAACAAGTTAAATTGCAGAGTTTATTTTAAAATAAATATGAGAATGTGACAATAAATATGCATTAGTATTGACCGATCAGCTGTTCTCCAAAGGCTTAATGGGATGTACTTTTCTCATATTCAATAACATCTCGGATACGATATCTCACAGTACACTGAGTTTATGCATCCTATTCCACCCATTGGACCTCCTTTGTTACATGGGGTGCTCCTTATCAGTCAGTTGCTCCTGAGCCTGGTTCTTTATCACAACTTGTTGGACTTGATGGTAATGATGGTAATGATGACCATGAAGAAGGAGATACTAATGAAGAAGAAGATGATGATGATGATGATAATGATAATATAGAAGATGAGTATTGCTTAGTCCATCAAAGCATAAAATGAAAACTCTCCCTTTTGATGTATGACAAAAAGAGGGAGAATAATAAGAGTTATGGAGAATATCTAGAAGTTATTATGAAGAATTTTAGAAGTTATTGAGTTGTTTTCAGCTTGTTTTAAGTTTATTGCTTTAGTTTGAGAACTTTTGGTAGGTAATAATTATTTGATTTGTAATAACTGTTTGGTATGTTATGTTTTGGAATACTGCACTTGATTTGAAATATAATTTCTTGTTAACTCAGTACTCAATACATTGTCTGTGATTTATTGAGCTTGCGTTTATCAATTGTAATATATCTTGGGTATGCTCTTTTTGAATATGCTTATAATTGTATATTTCTGATTCATGAATAATTTCAGGGGAGAGCTTTCTTACAAGCTTTTCACTATAGCTCATGAGTTTTGTCATCATCAAAAGGGAAGATTATTGGTCCAACGGCTTAATCACACTTTATTTTAATGATTCTAAAACTCAAGTAGTTTAGTGGTACTAATAAAATTTAAGTTTTCTTAAGTACACAGATTTGTCAAGAATAGATGTTTAGCTTTAAAAGTATACTTTAAAGTATTCAAGATTAATTCAAGAACTGGACTTTAGCTCAAGAAGACAAATTCTAAAGAAGCCCACTTAAAGATCCTGTATATTGTGCCTACTCTTGGATGTTATGTAAAATATTTTGTTTTATTAAAGTTTAGTGTAGAGGATTCATGTTCAAGTGAACACACACACATAAAAGTTTTCCAAATGAATTTCATGTGTTTAGATTATGTTTTTTGCATTTTTATTTTGAAAAATCAAGTTTAAATATGTATACAAATATTGTTCTTATTAAAATGTTTAAACCATGTTTGGATTTTTAAACATACATATTTTTTCTCAAATATATTTAAAATACTATATTTTATGATTTTAAAAAGTAATTTTAAAAATAATATTTATAATTGTCCATGTACCAGGACAGTCGATAGCAGAGAAGAGCTGTCAACTGTTGATACATGGTGTATAAGGCTGAGTATGTCTTGGTTGTCAACAACTTTTAATAGCTATTGACAGGTGTAATATCCCTAATTAATAATACAGTATTTTTATTCTTCTAAGTATTTATTTTGTCCTACTGGTTATTTTATTATTATTTGTTAACTTCATTTATAGTTATGGTTATTATTAAATGTACAAATTATTTTTAAGATGGTAAATGACAATTTGGCTTTATATATCATTACCATTATTTTCTATCAATATTTTAGTTACTTATTAATATTATTTTTATATTTACTATTATTATTATTATTATTATTATTATTTTGCTATTAAGTCATTTGATTGTTACTAATGTTGTTACTTGTTATTATTTATTTCATTTACCTCATTTTCTATTTAATCCCCTCTTATTTGCATGTGATTTATCCTATTATTCATTGAGATCCCAACTCAAGCCCATACCCATTACCCGTATCCAAACCCGTTTTCATTACCCAATACTCTTAAACCCAAACCCAATATCACCTTATATTTAATCTCATCTTCTAATTTACCTTAACCCTAATCTTCTCCTCCCCCAACCCACAGCCGCAACACCCAGCAACCCCCTGGAGCAGCCGTCAACCCATCACCATTACTTCTCCCTTCACACGCACATCCTCCCCCTCTGTGACGCTACCCGACCTTGCTCTGCTAATAGGAAATGATGGAGATGAGATCAGAAACCACAAACAGAATTCAGAACATTATTGATTTGGTGATGTGGAGGGATATCTCAAATTTAGCTTCTGTATTTGGCTCTGGTACATTCCTCCTCCTCTCTTGTTCCTACATAAAGAGCTTGATTTCAGCCTGCTATCAGCAATTTCCTATCTGGGTCTTGTCTTCCTCTTCAAGTCCATTCTTAGAAGGGGAGCTGTGGAATTTGATGGAAGAGAGGAGAGGTGCGTTATTGGGGAAGATGAGGCCATTTAGGCTCTGAGATTTGTGCTTCCTTGCATCAATGAGCTACTGATCAAGATCAAGGCTTTTTCTCAAGAGACCCGAAGCCCTTTACCTGCACAGATCCAGAGCACCCCAAACACCCACAACCAGCAGCTTCCCTTCCACTCCACTGCGCCTCCATCCTCCTCAAAAACATGCCGAGCCCCATATCTTTAGGCCGAGCACCTGGCCTGCCCATTCGCCCACAACCATCCAGCGCCCTTGGCTGGCTTCACAACCACACAAAGCCCATGCACGTGCCTTCTTTTCATTTCTTAGGTTTTCTCCTCCCTCCCTTTGCATTATAAATGCATATGTGTGTACTTTTAAATGTATATGTGTTATAAAATTTATATGTATATATTTATGTGTGAAAGTTAATCATTCTCCTGTTATGTGTGTTTTATTGGCCTATGTATTAAATTTGTATGTGTATTATATTTATATTAATTATGCATGCATGGGTGTTTGGTTGTGTATGTGTAGTGTAAATTTATATGCGTGGGATGGCATTTTCCGCTACTCCGTGGGTCGCCGTGGATCACCGTAGGTGAGTGCGAACGCACCCACGCCCTTCACGGCGAATTCCTCTATCCTACGGCATCCTCCGCGGCCCCCGACGCCTCCGCCAGAGCCTCCGTCGGCGCGCCGCAAGTTCCCCCACGACATGCTTGAGTTTCCTTCATGTTGGTATGTATTTACATTGTACATGCAAGTGTTTTGATTATGTGCTAAACTATAAGGTATATAAATTATATATGTGTCTTTAATTAATTGCATTTGTGTTAGGTGTGTGTATATATATATATATATATATATATATATATATATATATATATATATATATATATATATATATATGGTGCATCCATTCATGTGTGTGTGTTGTGCTTAGTGCGTGAGCAAGGGCATGCAACTATAGAGAAGTGTATATATATATATATATATATATATATATATATATATATATATATATATATATATATATATATATATATATGTTTTGTGTTAGTGTGTGAGTATGTACATGTATGTACGTGTATTTGTGTGCATGTGTGGAGTGCACGTGTGAACATGTTGTGTGTGGGTGTTAATTCTTATTCCTCTCTGTGTGTTCGGGTGCATGCTACAGCATTTCGGAATTGTTTGGTGAGATCCAGACTAGTTACAGGAGACCCGGACCCGATTTGGATTCGTGCTCGTTGTGGACCCGATACAATGGTGATTCGAAGACCAATCCATAGGACGATCCGAAAATCAGTACTGGTACGTGCAGTGAAGACCAAACGGCTATTCGGTTCCGAAACCGCGTCATTTCAGGTGAGTGTTTGTTCTCACGTCTTTTCTTTAATTACTGTTGCCAGTAGTGTTCATGTCTTTATTCGTATCATTTCATGTTATTATATGACATATTTTACCAATATGGTTACCCATGTCACTTCATATGACATCATGATTGTACACCTTATATTTTTCATTGATATGTGCATTTATTGACGTCATTTTATGTATTAGTAATTCATCATTCCTTGGCCTAGTATTGTTATACTCTAAAGTGGACTAGATTTCATATCTGACTTAATTGTAATAATTTTAGAATGTTACTGAAAGTTACTGGGAAGGTATCATTGACCGTAATACTGTACAGTCCTATTGTTCATCGTATACACGGTTACTGTTACTGTTCACTGTTACTGATATTGTTCACCGTGTATACGATTACTGATTCACTATTACTGTACTGATATTGTTACCATCACCGTATCATCCCAGTAATCGAAATAACATGAATATTGATTGTTATAAATGATACTAACTGACTGTACACTAGACACCTTTCACGGGACCTTGGCATATGACTGTATCACTATTACTTGGCATCTAGTACTCCTGTACCCCCTGTATCCATGTTCCATGTACTGTTGACCTGTTAATAGCACAGTCAAACCGGCGTCCGACGGTTTGCCGCCTGGTGTCGGGATGACGAGGATGTATCACACAATCGTACTAGCGTCCGGTGGATCCTGAATGGAACTAAGTGCCACACGGAACAAAGTGCCACATCATACACGTGGTGGGGGCCACCTCTTGAATCCGTGGGGGCCACCTCTAGAATCCATTCCCCTCAGAGCAAAGTGTCACACGGAGCAAAGTGCCACACCACACACGTGGTGGGGGCCACCTCTTGAATCTGTGGGGGCCACCTCTTGAATCTGTAGGGCTATCTACTGATTGTGCCACCTGGTGTTAGCGTGATATTACATTCTCAGTGCCTATTAGCATCCACACGCACTTGTATGTTGATAACACCTTGAATGCATGTTACTTGGTTCTCTTTCCCTATTCGAACAATGATACCCGCATATCGGAGTTCGAATGAGTTCTACTGGATGTGCGGGCTCCAGGGTGAACTGTCGAATGTTGTGGGACGCCGGTGGGAAAGGGACAAAGATAACAAAGAACACTACTGATTGTTATTGAATGAATTGTATGAACATAGTGTGATGCCCTGAATTGTTACCCTGCCTTATGACACATGGCTATATACATGATTGTAACCAGGACCAGACGTATGACCAGACTTGGATGCCAACCTAGTGACATGTGATAGATTACACGCCTTGACATTGATTGCATATTTACAGTTGTGCCAGTTGTCTTCTACATGTATTCATGTTGTTATCATATGTGTTACTGTTCAGTTATTTATTTTGTTATTTAGTCTGCAGTTGTTCTTATTATTATCTATGCACACTGTTTCTCTGCACGAGCTTTTTTTCCTTTACACACACACTCACCATGGTCGCGTTCTGACGACCCTGGGTTTGCACGTCCAGCTATTAGACGATTGTTTCTAATGTGCAGGTGTTTGATGAGGCGGTACGCTTTGCGAGGAGCTTGGGTCATCTCCCTCTTATTCTGGTATTCTTACCTCTTTTATTCCAGTTCCTATATTTTTCTTGATTCATGCATACCAGATTCACTCTCTATTCCAGTGCTTTTTATATGATATCATGCGTGGATGTTTAGATGAGATATTACAGTGATTATTGATTAATCTTGGTTTAGATTTATAGCTTGTTCAGGTTACTTTAGGCTTAGCGTATATAGGTGGGGTATTTTCCTCGCGTATATACGTCGCCGACTCTCGTCGCGACTCCGTTTTCGCGGATTTTGGGAAGCGGGGCGTGACAACAGGAGACTCAATAGAGACTGAGTTTGTGCTTAGTCTGTCGACACTAAGGTTTGTTATCGACAGGTGAGTCAATAGAGATTGATTATGTCTCAGTCTGTACGCAGCCACCCTAGCTACAGTCCTTGTATTTTATTTAAAAAATATGACAGTGGAGCAATGTCTCTCGACATGCATGAGTTTGATGTCAATAGCAGGCAGTCAACTTGCATGTTTTGTCTCCTAATAGCTATTTTCTTTTCTAATACAATCCAGATTCATTTCAAATATTTTATTTTATATTTTTAATATGTTTTTCATCGCTGGACTTACTGAGTGTTGGTCTCTATCATACTCCTATATATGGGAGAGATTAAAGATGCTTTTAAAATAAAGAAAAATCAAGAATTATTAAGATTTCAAGTATTCAATCTCTTGTGAAAAATTATTCTGAGCTATTAAATCCTATTTCTCTCAGTTTCTCTCACACTTTTCTTAAGCTATCAATTCCTACTCTGAGTTATAAGAAAAATGTAATAGATTGTTTGTGGTCTTGTACGGATCACCATTGTAATCTTTTATTTTTGAGAATTCATCTTGAAAAGAGGGTAGTGAGTTAGAGTTGTGACTTTGGATCTTGTGGGATCGAGTTCTGATTGTAATTAAGGTTGATTATAATGGAATTCTTCACTGCAACGATGGCGGGGACGTAGCGCAAGTGACTAAAAGCTCAACAATAATTTTTGTGTTTGCAATTGTCTATCTCATTTAATCTATCTTACTCTCTTTTTTATTACTCTTGCATTATTAAACTTGTTTATATAATATTCTTGCAAGATTATTTAATTTGAACTATCTATATATCAAGAAAGTAATTACGCACCTTAACTCTTATTTTAAGAGGAATCACGAGGAGAAGTTTAGAGCTCGTCATCGGGTATATAGATTCTTTCTTGATTGTTAAGTTGGATAAGTTTTATTTGTTTATAATTGTTTTAGTTTTCGCATCTTTATTAGTCATCACCTATTCGGCCCCTCTCGGTAATGAATCATGTACACTATACATTGCTAATGCCATACTTCATTTAAAATTTAGTAACTCCACTCACTGAGCTGTAAGCTCACACTCCCTCAGATTATATATCTTTAAGGTGAAGACTAAGGCAAGACCTGGCTTAAGATAAGGGCGTAGCATTGAAAGAACATGAAGTACCCCTCGTGTGGGTCCACCCAGCTGTTTGATTATATTTGACTGCTTTGATTATATGTATATGTATAAATAATTGATGTAATTAAGCATAATAGACAGTTGATTATGTACAAGTTGGTTCAAGAATACACACACATATGAGTTCTAATTAGTTTTGGATAAGAATTTGAGTTACACACACATGAGCTTTAGTTGCATCTGAATAAGGATTAGAGTTGGGTTTGTGTAAAAATATGATAGCAAAGAGTGTACTTTCGAGAATGTGGTTATATTTTGTTACTGAGATTGAAATGTTGAGTTTAATTTATATAATCAAAGCTTCAGAATTTATAAATAGGCATTGTCAAGTCAAAATTGTGATTAAGTAGGCGATATCAAGCTGAAATTATTGTGTATCAGAGAGACTCCTAATTATAGACGAGACGCTATCAAAATTTTTATTAAGTTTGGAGTTGATTAAGAAGATTATGAAATGGATTGATTTAATTTGGTGATAAAAAACTGAGACCATTACATTTCATTGATGCAATATGAAGCACAAATGCTTCAATGGAACAACAAATAGACTTTGACAATTGGTGGAGATATATCTGATCCAGCAAATTGAATTATAAACTATAGGTTCACAAGTCAACGTGAACAAATCAGAAGTTCTGATGAAATCTAGCAAAATTGAACAATAAAATTACAGTTAAATTGCGCAAACTGTTATTTAGCACCAAAGTTCCTAAATATGAACTCAAACTAACAATCATAGAAATACCATTTCCCTCCAAACCAACAACAACATTCAAACCAACAACAACAGCATTCATAAACTTACCTATAGAATTAGATGTGCCTCCTTTGCTCAAAATCAAAACCACTAAAATCAAAACATCTAGTTTTTGCACATCTGGTTGCTCAACCTAAGTTCCCAAAAAATAACATAAATCAATTCAAAGAAGAAAGATCATGCATTTATACAATTAATGATCATGCAAGACAAAATAACAAAATACAGTAAATTGAACTCGAAAAGAGATGTAAAGAGACGATTGAGAGAAGAGAAGCGATGATGATCCAGAGCTAGGTTTCCTCAAACTTGATGATGACCACCGCACCGATTTGGATTTGGGTCTGATCTTGCGCTCTAGAAACCAAGAGAGAAAGGGACGGGAGGACCGAAGCTAGGTTTCCTCAGACTCACCATATGTCGAAGTCGAAGAGAGGGAATGGGGGAGAGCGAGGGTCGAGACGATGGTGATGAGAACCTCAGAGGGGTTTCTCACGGGCGAGAGAGAACCCGAGAAAGAGAGACCGAGGACTTGGATCTCACTGTGATTCCACCTCTTTAGGTTGATGTTAGATCTAATAATTATCCAAAACAAGATCTACGTATATACTGAAAGCCTCTTTATCAAGATCAAAGGGAAGAAGGGTTTAGGCATACCTGATTCCATCACGAAAGGGATGCCGAAGGTTGCATGATCTCGAGGACGCCGGAGTTGAGGGAGAGGATTCTGCTCTCCAGCACCAAGTTCTCTTATTGATTCTTAGAGGAGATGAGAGGCCTCCAAGAGAGAGATTAGGTCATAATGTTGGAGAGAAAATCTTACCTAGGATATATAGCATCAAGGAATTCTAGTTCAACTCATTATACATCTAGGCCCTTGATTGATAACATGAGTTCCATACGTATAGATGAGTCCCACATCTTAATTTAAATACACTCATGGCTAAGTGTAATTGAAACGTGTCTAGGCCCAAAATATTTAGACGTGATCAATTCTTTATCAAACAACATAAGTTAAAGTGGGCGGGTGCAAATATCCAATTGACTTGATTAGGCCCATATCAAATTAGACTTTAAAACATAATAAGTATAACAATCTCTCACTTGGGCCAAGCAAGTCATACTGAATAGATTTTATGCATAACTTTATAACATCAAAACTTTAACCGCCAACAAATCAACATTTCAAATCAATCTGGTCCATTAAGTACAATGTTACCGAATATGGCGGTCGTTACTGAAATTACACCTAAAGGGGGGTAAATAGGTGTATAGCTAATCAAATGAAAATTCTAGACAATTTAATATGAAATAATGCAACCGATCACTCAAAATAAGACTTGAAACCGGATTTTCCGTGAAGGGCTCTAATCTTCTCCTCGTATTCCTCTAGATAAGAGTTGAGGTGCTAAATTGCTATTTTATTGAGATGAGTATTAATCAACAAGAATACATGAATGATAAACAAGTAAATAGAGACAATAAAGAAATCGCAAATAAAAAAATTTGTTCTGAGGTTCGAGCCACCGCTCTACGTCTCCGCCTTCACCACCGTAAAAGATTTCACTGTCCACTATTGGATCCTCCATAAAGGGGCCTCACAATAAGGAATTACAATCACTTGGAGTACAGAACTCCCCAACTCAATCCTCTAAAACAGAGGCAGCACAAAACCAATTGAGATAAAAAGCACTGGGTGATCAAGAGATCACAAACTCTTTTTGCAACTCTCTTATAAAAACCCTATAAAGTAATTTAAACTTGAAGCTCAAGGATGTAAGTGAGAGTGAAAATCAGAAAAGAGAGATTTTAAGAGCAGAAAAGCTCAATTAAAACTTTGAAATAAGAGCACAAAAGAAAACTTGAAACTTTTTTTCTCTTTGAAAGCAAAAATTATATTTTCAATCGAATTTATTGTTATGAAATATTCAATCCCAATGACCCTTTATATAGGTCGTTACTGCCGTCGATCAGCCGTTCAAATAAAATTTGACCGTTGGCTCTCGGTCGACTGGTCGGTCGATCGTGTTTAACCAAGACCAAACTAGTTATAGTCGGTCGAACCGCCCGGACCGGTTGGCCGATCAGGAATGTGCACAACATGCACACCCTAATTTCTAGAGGTTCCATCGACCGTTCTGGCCTGTAATAGGCACGGTCGACTGCCTTGTCGACCGACCTAGGCTAAAAAGTGGGTCAAAGTAATTTTTGAAGATAAGAAAATTTTCAAATAATTTTTGTTTAAATTTTGAAAAAGAGAAGACATGTATAGCCATGAGATATAAGTCCTAAACTGAGATAGAAATTTCTAAGAAAATGTGAAACAAGTATTAAAATCTAACATATTAAAATCATACTTTTTAAAACGTACACTTTTGTGTGTATATATCTTTGAGCCTCAAATTTATATTCTACTCTTTAACAAACTAGTTTCTTATAAGGTTCTAATTTTACTATAAGAATCTTCAAGCGGGCTTCTGATAGTGACGTTTGAGCGACGCAGAGTGCTTTGAGGTATGATCCTGTTTTTGAGTACCCTTGAACTATCAACACCTTCGTTTAGAGGAAGAAACTTGTTAGATCTTTTTGAATCCTGAAATATACTCTTGAACTTGATTAATACCAAATAACTTCATATGCTTTGTTATCATCAAAACACAAAATCGGAGATTATAACCATTGGGCCAACAATCTCCCCCTTTTTGATGATGACAAAACATATGAGCTATTTAAAGAAAATCTAGGAAAGAGCTTTGTAAAAACTCTCCCTCAAGTTATGCTAGCTCTCAAGTACAAGATTTCAACAAGTTATATGATAAAGGCATTGTATAAGAGCATGACCAAATAAATACCAATCAATACTCATAAATACTTCTCCCCTTTTTTGTCATGCATCAAAAAGGGTGAGCAAAACAACCAAAAATTAAAACATATGTAGATTTTATCAGAAGAAAAACTCATGAATCAACAATACAAATATTTAGTTCTCCACAAATAAAAGAAAATCTATTAAAATTAAGTGGCTTAGTAAAATATCTGCTAGTTGAACATAATCAATTTCAATATCACCTTTCTCATAGTAATCTCTAAGAAAGTCATATCAATTTCTATGTGCTTTTTCTTACTATATTGATTTGCATTTTTAGTCATATGAATAGTACTAGTATTATCACAAAATATCTTAATATGATCATAGTCAAGGAGGGTATGTTTCATCCAAAGGACATGTGCACAATAAACCCAGGCCGCAACATACTCCACCTTGGCGGTTGAGACGGCTACAGAATTTTATTTCTTGAAAGATCATGAAACAAGACAATTTCCTAGAAACTGACAAGTTTCACTTGTACTCTTCCTATCTACTCTACAACCGGCATAGTCAGCATCCGAAAAACTCGTTATGAAAAATTGTCTGGTGTTCGGATACCACAAGTCCATTCCAATAGTGCTCTTAAGATATCTAATAATGCGTTTTACCGCAATCAAGTGGGACTCTTTAGGACAAGATTCGAATCTAGCACATAGACATGCACTAAATATAATATTCGGCCTACTAGCTGTTAGATATAGTAAACTACCAATCATACTTCTATAAATTTCAATATCTACATTTATACCTTGTCCATCCTTATCAAGTTTTGTTGTGGTAGTCATGGGAGTTTTGCACGACTTTGCCCCTTCAAGCCCAAATTTTTTGATGAGTTTCTTTGTGTACTTGGCATGATGTATAAAAATCTCATCACTCCTTTGCTTGATTTGAAGTCCAAGAAAGTAGTTTAGCTCGCACATTATAGAGATCTCAAATTCAATCTTCATACATGATTCAAAATCTTTGGAAAGCTTTTCATTATTATATCCAAATATTATATCATCAATTTAAATTTGAACTATAAGAATATCACTATCTACATGCTTTATAAACAAAATGGTATCTACTTTACCTTTTACAAACCATTTGAAATAAAGAATATTGAAAGTCTTTCATACCAATCTCTTGGAGCTTGTTTTAAATCATATAAAGCTTTGTCTAATTTGAAAACAAAATCTAGATGTGTAGAATCAACAAACCCGGGTTTATTCAACATACACTTTCTCTTTAATAAAAACATTTAAAAATGCACTTTTGACATCAATTTGAAAAAAGTTTGAAATCTTTATAAAAAGCAAAAGTAAGTGTCATCCGTATGGCTTCATGTCATGCTACGGGTGTAAAAGTTTTCACAAAATCGATACTTTCGATTTGGGTGTAATCTTGGGCCACTAACCTAGCTTTATTCCTAACAATATTACCCGACTCATCCAACTTGTTCCTAAAAATCCATTTAGTACCAATTGTTGGTCTATCATGGGGTCTAGGAATAAGGTGCCAAACTTGATTGCGCTCAAATTGATTGAGCTCTTCTTGCATTGCAAGCAACCAATATGAGTCGCCCTCGGCTTCGAGGATGTTTTTTGGTTCAATATGAGAAATAAAAACAAAATGACCACAAAAATTATGGAGTTTGAAGTGAGTAGTTACCCCCTTTGATACACCACCTATGATGAGTTCTTTGAGATGACTTGTAGCGAATCTCCAATCTTTTAGAAGTGATAGTTTTGGTGCCACTTCAACCTCTTGAATTTCAACTTGTTTATCAAGTTTTTGGCTTATCTTCTTGGATAGGTGAGTCCTTTAAAATTACTTTCTTCATGTCCTCACCTAAATAATCAATCTCTACTACATTCTTAACAAAAGTATTAGATTCTTCAAACTTAACATGCATAGATTCTTCAATTGTCAAAGTAGATTTATTGAAGATTCTATAAGCCTTACTAATCTTAGAATACCAACAAAATAACATCAAATTTACCAAAGTTATCTTTGGTGTTTAAAACAAAACATTTGCATCCAAAACTCTAAAGTAAGAAATAGTAGGCTTTCTCAAATAGTAAATTTCAAAAAAGTTTTGAAAGTATCTTTACAAAAATAAATTCTATTTAACATGTAACATGAAGTGTTTACGGCCTCGGCCAATAAATATTGAGGGAGCATGTATTCACTAATCATTGTCCTAACCATTTCTTGAAGAGTATGATTCATCCTTTTAATGACTCCATTTTGTTGTGGAGTTTTAGGACAAGATAATTCATACCTAATTCCATTTTTTTCACAATAAGTGATAAAAGAATAGTTAATGAATTCACCACCTCTATCACTTCTTATACATAAAATCGAAAAACCTTTTTCTTTTTCAACCCTTATTTTAAAAATATTAAAATGCGAAAAAGCTTGATCTTTATGTTCTAAAAAGAAAACCCATGTAAAATGAGAAAAATCGTCAACCAATACAAAAAAAAACTATTTTTATTTAAACTCTTAGTTTTAGTAGGACCAAACAAATCTATGTGGATTAACTCTAATAGTCTAGATGTCATGATATCCTTGATTAATTTGAACGAGGACTTAGTTTGTTTCCCATGTTGGCACGCCTCACAATGCAGTCCTTTTCAAACTTTAAGAAAGGAATACCCTTCACCATTTCCTTAGAGTTAATTCTAAATAGATGAGCAAAAGATATATGGCCTAATCTTCTATGTCATAACCATGAATCCTCATTGAAAGTATTTAAACATTTATTTCAATCTAAATTTAACATATCAATAATAAATACATTATTTTCACAAAATTTGGAAAGAATGCAAGCATCGATTTTACCATCTAAAATATTGCAAGAAGAATCATCAAAATAACTTTGAAAGATTGATCACATAGTTGACTAATACTTAAGAGGTTTTATTTGAGTTCATTAATTAAAAAAAACATTTTTAATCAATGGAGATGAACCAATTTTAATGTTACCTATACCGATAATGTTACCCTTTGACTCATCTCCGAAGGTGACGGTGCTACCTTCATGATACCTTGATAGGGTTGCAAAATTACTGATGTCCCAAGTCTTGTGTCATGAGCAACCGCTATCAAGATACCACCGCTCCCTACGTCTTAGAGCCTTGGTGTGTTTCTACATCAAAAAATGAAGTCGTTGATTCATATTTTCTTGGATCCTATGCCGTTAGTACTTCGAACCCAAATATGATTATTAGAAGCATTTATACGATCAAAATAAAATTTAGCTAAGGGACCCTTTCGGTCACAATAAGTACATGAATAAACTCTATCATACATGAATGCATGAAGTGTATCATGAGCATGTGAAACATGATTATACTTAGTGTGTGATTTAGAAGTGTGAGCATGTGTAGTATGAATATGTTTCTTTGAAGAATTTTTCTTAGAAAATATGGCCTCTAATTTAGCTTTATCAAACTCACATTTCTTTAAAATATTTTTCAAAGTGTTGATTTTAGTTTTTAAAGTAGAATTTTCATTTTCATCAATCATGGGAAACTTTGCTTTGCATGAAATCTTATATGCATCAAAATCTTTTTGTGTGGATAAAAGCGTGGAAGATAAATCATCCTTTCTTTAGAAAGAGTTATAATTTTTTTTTGAAGAACTTCATTTTTCTTTTCATTTTTACATATTTTTTTCCTTCAGAAAATCATAATTATTTGAAAGTTCTACAAATTCATCTCCTAATTTATCCATAGTTAAATCACAATCATCAAGGGATAGTTCAGAAGTTACCTTGGGTGTGTTATCATTTGCCTGAAATACATATTTGTCCACCTCCTCTACGGCTTCACTTTCTGAATCCCATGTAGCTTTGAGAGTTTTCTTCTTAAATGGCTTCTTTGCCTTGTCAGAGGAAGATAGCTTGTTTTTGATATCCGAATATTCGGCAATGATATGTCTGGGTTTCTGATAGTTGAAATAGATGATTTTTTTCCTCCTTCCCTTGCCATCGTCTCCTATTGTTGACTTTGCCTTGTTGTGCATCCTCCTTATATTTCTTACAAGGAGGGAAAGATCTTCATCATCTTCTTCTTCATCATCATCGTCGGAGATGGTGGGAATAGACTTGAAAGCAATTGTCTTCTTCTTTTGTGGTGTCGTTTCTTCTCTAGCCTTCCTCTCCATCTATGGGTCTTAAGGTTGCCAGTAGGACCGATGAATTCCATCTCTTCTTTGTCATTTAACTCTTTCGATGTAGTAGCTTTAACTTCCTATGAGGGTGGAAGTGCACAAATGACCTTCTAGACTTTTTGACATTGTCAATGGTATCACCAAAGAAGCAAGACCATTAGTTATTTTAGTAAATTTTGTAACCATATCATCAATGGACTCATTTTCATGCATAGCGAAATTTTCATATTGGGAATGCAAAAGATCAATTTTAGCCCTCTTCTCATGAGTGACTACTAGGTGTGACCAAATCTCATAGGCGGATTTGCAATGAATGACCATAGCTATGTTGTCATCGTTTAAGGCTTGAAGCAATGCATACTGTGCCTTTGCATTGGCATCAAACTCCTTGGTGGCAATATCGGACCAAGTATCCTCATTACTAGTGGATACACTAAAGGGTTTAGTCACCGTCTTTGCAACCCGACTTCCTAGTGATTGCAAAAGCACGGTCATCTTAACCTTCCATATGGGAAAGTTAAGGCCATCAAACTTGGGAGGGGACTTAATACCTTCGGCCATTTTTACTATAGTAGATGAGAATGAAGATGTCAATGAAATGATTAGCAATTAGGATCTCTCTAAGGATGTTAAGCTAAAATTTAGAGACCAAGGCTCTGATACCAATTGAAATTACACCTAGAGGGGGTGAATATGTGTATAGCTAATCAAATGAAATTCTAGACAATTTAATATGAAATAATGCAACCGATCACTCAAAATAAGACTTGAAGCTGGATTCCCCGTGAAGGACTCTGAACTTCTCCTCGTGATTCCTCTAGATAAGAGTTGAGGTGCTCAATTTCTATCTTGTTGAGATGACTATTGATCGACAAGAATAAATGAATGATAAACAAGTAAATAGAGACAATAAAGCAATCGCAAACAAAAAAAAATTTGTTCCGAGGTTCGAGCCACCACTCTACGTCCCCGCCTTCACCACCTTGAAGGACTTCACTATCCATTATTGGATCCTCCACAAAGACACCTTATAACATGGATTACAGCCACTCTGAGTACACAACTACCCAACTCAATCCTCTACATCAGAGGCAGCAAAAAACCAATTAAGATAACAAGCTCTGGGTGATCAAGAGATCACAAATACTCTATTTGCAACTCTCTTACAAAAGCCATATAGAGTAATGTAAACTTGAAACTCAAGGATGTAAGTGAGAGTGAAAATCAGAAAAGAGAGATTTTAAAAGCAGAAAAACTCAATTAAAACTTTGAAAATAAGAGCACAAAAGAAAACTTGAAACTTTTTTTCTCTTTGGAAGCAAAAATTAGATTTTTAATCGAATTTGTTGTTATGAAATATTCAATCCCAATGACCCTTTATGTAGATTTGAGAAAAATACTTTTAGAATAGTTTTATCAGGTCTAAAAAGAAAGAAATTGACCCTAAAAATTCAACTTTTCACGTTTTAAAAGAAACATTTTTAAAAACAGATTTAAAAGAACTGTCGTTACTGCCAATCTGGCAGTCTGTCGGTCGACTGGTCAGTCGATCGGCCATTCAAATAAAATTTGACCGTCGACCGTCGGTCGACCGTGTTTAACCGAGACCAAACTAGTTACAGTCAGTCCACCGCCCGGTCGACCGCAATAAGAGACTGGTCGACCGGTCAGTCGACTGGGAATGTGCACAACATGCACACACCAATTGCCAGAGGTTCAGTTGACCATGTGGTCGATCGTTCTGGACTGTAATAGGCCCGGTCAACCGACCTAGACCAAAAACTGTGTCAAAGTAATTTTTGAAGGCAAAGAAAATTTTCAAATAATTTTTGTTTGAATTTTGGAAGAGAGAAGACATGTATAGCCATGAGATATTATAAAAAAATATGCAGTAAAAATCATAAAACACATGTATATAAATATTCAAAGAAGCTCAGATACTAAATAAAACAAAACATGTAGATTAAGATACCAATAGAATGGATATGCAATAAGTGCTTTGGATATCAAAATCATTAACATATGCATATGAATATGCATAATATATATGTGTGTGTGTGTGTGTGTGTGTGTGTGTGTGTGTGTGCGCGCGCATAAAATATATATGTGCATAAAAACAAATAAACATGCATATATAACCCAAATCCTTCTCTCCCTTTTTGTCATTCATCAACAAATGAGCGAAGAAAAACAAACAAAATAAATGTATATGTAAAGGAGATATTAAGCTCCCCTTGCATATAGGCAATACAAATCAAAACAAATTTTGATATCAATAAAAACTATCAGTTGAAATAAACCAGTTGAAAGGAAACACAAAGTTTTTTTACCAATTGATACCAATAGAAATACATGATACCAATTGAAAGTAAATTTTAAACCAATTTTTTTAGGTAAATAATAAAATCATTTTGCAATATAGATGCCAATTTGAAAATAATACAAATTGAAGGTTA
Source organism: Agave tequilana (assembly GCA_038442645.1). NCBI lineage: Eukaryota > Viridiplantae > Streptophyta > Magnoliopsida > Asparagales > Asparagaceae > Agave > Agave tequilana. Next base: position 67,241 of record JAVJIF010003758.1, read on the forward strand.
TTGATACCAATATTGAAAATATTAGCATTTTTCAAAACAAAATATTTTTTTCATAAAAAGTAGGAGTAAGATGATATCAATTGAAAATAAGCACAATTGAAAGATAAATCAAGAATTTTTTTCTCCTTTTATGAAATACCAATAAAACTAATGAATAAACTTATAAAGATATCAGTTATCATTAAGAATATGAATCAAGCTTAGTGTAAAACAATTTGTACTATAAAGAATATGTATGAACATTTTAATCTAGTATAAGAAATCAAATATCTGTATGCATGATCAGAGCAATATAATTATCAATTGAGATATGATGCATACATATATATAGAAAACAAGTATGAGTATATAAAAATCAATTTATATGATATGTATGTGTATAACTCATAACTACCGCCCTATCAGTACATGTTTAAAAAGATGTTCAATAAGGCACACAAGGCATGGTCGCCCAACAAACCGCCTTTTTTGGGTAGAAGGCTTCAAAAATAATATTTTGAAAATAATTTTAACATAGTTTAAAAATACTACCATTTGAAGAATACGAAACTAATATTAAGATAATTTTAAAAACTAGTACGAAATTCTTCAAATAAAGAATAAAAACAAATATATATTTCATAATATATGAAAATTACACAAGAATTAACACTAAAAAAATCTATTAAAGCACATAGATTCTCATAAGTCCCAAAATCACGAATAAATATAACATATAAAGTGCACAGAAATTATGTAAGCAACATATTCATAAAGATAAGGCTATTAGGCTCAATCAATGAAAATCTTTCATAAACATGAAAATCATAAAAATTCAATTTTCATCAAAACTAAATAAACTTCAAGGTATATGTATATTTTGTCAAATCTAGGCCTCTAATTGATAACAAGAGCTCCCTACGTGTAGATGACTTTCACATCTTAATTTAAATACACTCATAACTAATTATAATTGAAACGTGTCTACACCCAAACCATTTAGACATGACTAATTTTTTATTGAGTCAAACAACATAAGTTAAAGTGAGCATGTGTAAATATCTAGTTGACTTGATTATATTCAAATCAAATTAGACTTTAAAACATAATAATAGTTGAATCACAGATAAGGGATTTAGGCTGATGTGGCAGTGTAGGACCCATCAATTGGAATCAGTCAATTCCAATTCTATTTTTTCTGATTTCAGTTGCCCAAAAAAAAAAAAAAAAAAACTGGATCTAACTCCTGATTCCACCCAATTCCACTCTCTTCTTCCCTCTTGTCAAACAAGCCCCAGGTGACATCTATGTACAATATTTTAATAAAATAACTTCATATTTTTTAATTTTAAAGGAAAAAATGAAAAAAGAATGGGCAAAGCTTTTCACTTTTGTGATTTGACACATCAAGACTAGACTGCCTCACTCAGTGACAAAAGAGGAGCAGCACAAGACAGAAATCCCCTCCCCCTCCCCATCACCACCTTTGTCCTTTCCCTAAATACCCTCACTATTTCTTTCCGCTCGCTTTGGAACTCGTGCGCCACGCTACCCTCCTTGCTAATGTGGCTACGTCTCTCTCTCTCTCTCTCTTCTCACATCTACACATTTCTCTGTATTCATCTCATTTTCATCCATCCATTCATTCTTATCATATCACGTAGCTTTGTTTTCTTCTTGTGTTTTTCATTGGGTGAATCCCTAATCCAACAAACTACCGGCATGGGATCCGAGCATCCCTTGAGTCCCCTTTCCTAGCTCGTGCTCCTACCTTTTTTCCCCATTTACACTAAAGCCTGCATCCCACCAGGCCCCGCGCGCGCCCGCACACAGCACAAAGCAACACCAAGTGGGCTCAGTCAGGCTTCAGGCCTCAGGCTTCACAGCTGACCCAACCTCTTTCTTCTTTCCTTTAGTTTTGACCTTGTTACAGTCAATTATTTCACCTCTAGCTAGCTAGTCCTTTGTGACAGAACTAATCACACAGAATTACCTTCATTCACAATGGTGTTAATCTCATGTTAAAGATGGACCAATAACCTAGGTTAATTAGCATTGGATTCCTAATAAAGTTAACTGATATAATATTATGCCCATATTAAAGTCACATTTTTAATAGTTATATAGTCTCTTGAAATATAAAGGGTACCATGATGGAAAGGTTTTATTTCAAGGGGTTTATGTGCAAATGTGCGACCCACTTTTCTCCTCCTGTAAAGAAAACAAAACCTGCGCTCATTTTTGTGAACGACCATCGCTAAAAGATTTTCTGGAGGTTTTGTGAAAGGAAAAGGAGACAGAGAAAAGAGGATCAATTGCACTAGGGTTTGCAGGTTCAAATCAAAAGGAAGGAATCAAAGTCTTCTTCAACATCATCCAACCTTCTTCAATGGCTTCCGGTATGTATTTAATTTGTATATGCTTTCAATTCCCTTGAGATGTATATGATTCTTGATCCATGATTTAATTTAATCCGCATTACAGTTGTGTTATATCCAACATTTGGTATCAGAGCCATGATTAAAGAATCAATACATCTTGGATTTAGGAATTATGAAAAGTTAGGGTTTTGATTAACAATTCATAAAAATTGAATTTTTGATCTTTTAATTGTAGAATTTGTAGAGGATTTAATAGCCCTAATATCATGTTCATATTCCTCTAATTATGCAATTAAATGGGATCAAAATCAAGGAATTAAAACCCTAATTTTTGATAATTATGGATTAAAATCGTCGGAACAGGAACTGTCTCAAATAACTGTTTCGTCGACTATTAGTCGACTAATAATAGGCTATAGTCGACTAATTTATTTTCCCGAAAGTTGAGAACTTTCTGTTGGATTCAGGAGTCGACTTATAACGTTTGACTAGTCGACTAGTAAAGTGTATAGTCGACTAACCATTTTGTCAAGTCGACTAATTTTCAACCGAAAGTTTGTCTTCCCACAGGAGTCGACTAATAAAATTGTGTAGTCGACTAATAAATATATAGTCGACTAATAATATTGGTATAGTCGACTAACTTTCTTTTGCCCTAGTCGACTAGACCTAAATGTGTAGCCGACTGGACTTGACCCAAGTCGACTAATCCTTCCTTGTAGTCGACTAATACCTGTTAATAATCAATCATAATTTACATTACACATTTAAGTTATTGTGTTAGTATTGATTGATGCTTGGTCAAGTAATGTATTGAGATATTATGGCTTTACTCAAATAAAAGGATTAGAGAATATTATTGGTTAGTTTTGTATTCATAAGGCTTATTGATTTAGTAGTTGCCAAAGTGACCTAGGTTAGTAAATCTTATGAATATACAACTACATAAAAGACTTGTCATGTAAGTGACATTAAAGACAATAATATTCTCGATGGCGGTTCTACTTAGGAGATTGGGACTGGCCCAAAGGAAAGTCTCTTTCAAATAATTATGAACCGGGGTAGGGTAGTGTAATTTATGCAACTTAGTGGTGTAGAAGTGGATACCCAAATGTAACATGACTTACTGTCTAAGTAGCATAAATTATATTAGACCTACATAGGTGATAAAAGAGTCTCACCTAAAGAGTGAACACTAGATATGCTTAGGTTTCGCCCAAAGGAGAAATCAAAGTGATATCAATAGTTCATCTTAATTAAATTTAAAACTTGTATTGATTAGTGGCCTAATGTGAGTAATGTCCTATTATGCTTCAGTGAACGTCCCTACTTCCCTTCACACTCATGCCACCAGCATTCCGGCCTTGGATGGTACCAACTTTTCAGAGTGGTTTGAACATGTACAGTTTACACTGGGTGTTTTGGACCTAGACATGGCTCTAACAGTTGATAAACCTGATGAAGTAACTGCTGAGAGTACAGCAGAACAGGTCAGCCATGCCAAAGCTTGGGAAAGGTCTAATAGGCTCAGTCTTATGTTCATAAAGATGACCATAGCTAATAACATCAAGACTTCACTCCCTCCTACAACTAATGCATCTGAACTATTAAGTGCGGTTAAAGACCGATTTAAGTCTGCAGATAAGTCATTAGCTGGCACCCTAATGGCTGAACTTACCACCATGAAATATGATGGTAATAGAGGAGTTCAGCAACACATTCTAAACATGACTGATAAGGCTGCTAAGTTAGGATCACTGGGAATGAAAGTTGATGAGTTCTTCTTGGTACAGTTCATCCTCAACTCGCTTCCTTCTCAGTTTGGGCCATTCAAGATCCACTACAATACTCATAAGGATAAGTGGAACTTAAATGAACTAACTGGTATGTGTGTTCAAGAGGAAGTGAGACTGAGGCAAGAAGGACAGCACTCAGTGTTGGCAGTAACTTCAGGAGGTATCCATAAGAAAAGTAAATATGGAAGAGGTAAGAGATTTCCATCAAAGAAAGGAAATGACCATGGGGAAAGTAGCCAAGGTCATAGAAAAGCTTTCACTGTCAAATGCTACTTCTGTGGCAGAAAAGGACATGTGAAGAAGGACTGCAACAAGAGGAAAGCTTGGTTCGAAAAGAAAGGTATAAATCTTTCTTTTGTATGTTTTGAATCAAATCTTGCTGAAGTTCCTTCTAATACTTGGTGGATTGACTCTGGAGCCACAACTCACATAACTAATTCAATGCAGGGATTCCTTACAACCGGAAACCGAAGGAAAGTGAGAGATTCGTCTTTATGGGGAACCGTCTCAAAGTGGAGGTCGAATATGTTGGTGTTTATCGACTACTCTTGGAGACGGGTCATCAGATGGATCTTGAGGATACTTTTTATGTACCTTCGATTTCAAGAAACTTAATGTCATTATCCAAATTAGATGTTTTTGGATATTCTGTTTTGTTTAGTTGTGGAAAACTCTCTTTAATGTATAATTCAATTCCGGTTGGACATGAAATTTTATGTGATGGTTTATATAAAATTTCATTGAATGATGAGTTTGCACAATCTTTATTATCTCTGCATTCGAATGTTGGTATAAAACGTGGCTTAATAAATGAAAAATCCTCAATCTTGTGGCATAGACGACTGGGGCATATCTCCAGGGATAGAATTATAAGATTAGTGAAGACTGGGATTTTGGATAACCTAGACTTCACTGATTTTGATGTGTGTGTGGATTGCATAAAAGGAAAGCAAACCAAACACACTAAGAAAGGTGCCACAAGAAGTAAAGAACTCCTGGAAATAATTCATACAGATATTTGCGGACCACTCTCCATTCCATGTTTTACTGGAGAGAGATATTTCATTACCTTTATAGATGATCTGTCACGTTATGGTTATGTTTATCTAATAAATGAAAAGTCTCAGGCTGTTGACATCCTTGAGGTGTTCATTACAGAAGTCGAGAGACAATTAGATAGAAAGGTTAAAATCATAAGGTCAGATAGAGGTGGTGAATTTTATGGTAGATATGATGAGTCAGGACAACATCCTGGCCCATTTGCCAAATTTCTAGAAAAGCATGGCATTTGTGCTCAATACACAATGCCAGGTACGCCTCAGCAGAACGGTGTTGCTGAAAGGCGGAACCGAACACTTATGGATATGGTTAGGAGCATGATGAGCTTCTCAAATGTACCCAATTCATTGTGGAATGAAGCCTTAAAGACTGCTATGTATATCTTAAACAGGGTTCCTAGTAAGGCTGTCCCAACAACTCCTTTTGAGTTGTGGACTGGTAGGAAACCCAGTTTAAGACACTTACATGTTTGGGGTTGTCCAGCAGAGGCTAGAATTTATAATCCACAAGAAAAGAAATTAGACTTAAAAACAATATCTGGGTATTTCATTGGTTATCCAGATAGTCTAAGGGATACAATTTTATTGTCCTAACCATAGTACAAGAATAGTTGAAACTGGTAATGCCAGATTCCTGAAAAATGGTGAAATTAGTGGGAGTGCTGAACCAAGAAAGGTAGATCTTGAAGTGATAAGGGTAAATATCCCAATACCCTTTCCTTCAAGAGAAATTGTTGTCCCTCAGCTTGATCATCAAGTTGAGATTCCAGAACAACAAGTTAATGTTGGTTCACCACTCCATGAAGATATTCCCATTGAAAATATTGTAGAACCACCACAACCGGCAGCTTTGAGAAGATCTCAAAGGGAAAGAAGATCTGCCATTTCAGATGATTATGTGGTATATCTACAGGAATCTGACTATGATATTGGGATTAATAAAGATCCAGTTTCATTTTCACAAGCAATAGAATGCAATGATTCTAGTAAATGGATTGATGCTATGAAAGATGAGTTGAAATCTATGGACCAAAACCAAGTCTGGGATCTCGTTGAATTGCCTTATAACTGTAAGAAAATCGGGTGTAAATGGGTCTTTAAGACCAAGCGCGACTCTAAAGGCAATATCGAACGATATAAGGCTAGACTTGTGGCCAAAGGTTTCACTCAGAAAGAAGGCATTGACTATACAGAGACCTTCTCTCCAGTATCAAAGAAGGATTCTCTTAGAATCATTATGGCACTTGTAACTCATTATGATTTGGAGTTACATCAAATGGATGTGAAAACTGCTTTTCTAAATGGAAATTTGGATGAGGATATCTACATGGAGCAACCTGAAGGGTTCGCAATTAAAGAACAAGAACACTTGGCTTGCAAATTAAAGAAATCTATATATGGACTTAAACAAGCTTCCAGGCAATAGTATATAAAGTTTAACGATACCATTACCTCTTTTGGATTTACAGAAAACACTGTTGATCAGTGTATATATCTAAAGATCAGTGGGAGCAAGTTTATTTTTCTGGTTCTGTATGTAGATGACATCTTGTTGGCCAGTAGTGATCTTGGTTTGCTGTATGAAACTAAAAGCTATCTTACCAAGAATTTTCAGATGGTTGATATGGGTGAGGCAAATTATGTTATTGGCATAGAGATCTTCAGGGATAGATCTCAAGGATTGCTAGGATTGTCTCAGAAAGGTTATATCAACCGAGTCTTGAAAAGATTTCATATGGAAATGTGTTCAGTCAGTCCTGCACCCATTCAGAAGGGTGACAGATTAAGTGGTAGCCAGTGTCCCAGAAATGACTTAGAAAAGGGTCAAATGCAGAAAGTTCCGTATGCATCAGCTGTTAGGAGCTTGATGTATGCAAGCACTTGTACCAGGCCAGATATCAGCTTTGCTGTTGGGATGCTGGGAAGATACCAAGCAATCCAGGAATGGAGCACTGGAAGTTGGCTAAGAAGGTTATGCGGTATCTTCAAGGGACAAAGGACTATATGCTCACATACAGGAGATCAGATCAGTTGGAGGTGATCGGCTATTCAGACTCAGATTTTAGTGGTTGCCCAGATAGCAGGAAGTCTACATCAGGATTTATTTTCTTGCTAGCAGGTGGGGCAATCTCGTGGAAGAGTGTGAAGCAGTCCATTATTGCTTCATCCACGATGGAGGCTGAGTTCATAGCTTGTTTTGAGGCCACAAATCATGCATTATGGCTAAGGAATTTCATCTCAGCACTTGGTGTAGTTGACTCTATTGCCAAGCCGCTGACGATATATTGTGACAATACAGCAGCCGTATTCTTCTCTAAGAATGGTAAGTACTCTAATGGTTCTAGACATATAGAACTTAAGTACTTGGTGGTTAGAGAAAGAGTTGAGAAACAGAAAGTGTCAATTGTAAATTTAAGTACCACTTTAATGGTTGCTGATCCAATGACAAAGGGATTGCCTCCAAAGACATTCAAGGAACATGTTGTAAGAATAGGTCTTTTGGGCAATCTGTAAATGTGTATTTTGGTACTTATGTAATTGACATTATTGTACAAATAAAAGTTTTTGTTTCTGTGTTTCCTGTTATCCAATTATGTGTGCACATATTATGTTTGGATGTATGTTAAACAGGAAATGTCTTTACAAGACAATTACAGGGGTCATTATGGTTATGGACTCAATTAGTAAGGGTTATCAATGTTGTGGTGCATAGAAGGGAGTATGACGTGGATGTTGTATAACCGCTATGACTCGCATTGGTAGTCCAAACTAATTGCAGTATTACGGTATTTCATATTTGGGCTTATCAGTTGTTGTTTTTAAAATTCGTGATCACGTGTCAAAGTTTTTCAGTATGGAATCCAATGGAGTCAAAATGATTTTTAAATGAGTCTTTTCATTTATTTGTTTTCTAAAGTTTTAACCTAATCGATTAATGGTCCAAGTGGGAGAATGTTAATCTCATGTTAAAGATGGACCAATAACCTAGGTTAATTAGCATTGGATTCCTATTAAAGTTAACTGATATAATATTATGCCCATATTAAAGTCACATTTTTAAAGTTATATAGTCTCTTGAAATATAAAGGGTACCATGATGGAAAGGTTTTATTTCAAGGGGTTTATGTGCAAATGTGCGACCCACTTTTCTCCTCCTGTAAAGAAAACAAAACCTGCGCTCATTTTTGTGAACGACCATCGCTAAAAGATTTTCTGGAGGTTTTATGAAAGGAAAAGGAGACAGAGAAAAGAGGATCAATTGCACTAGGGTTTGCAGGTTCAAATCAAAAGGAAGGAATCAAAGTCTTCTTCAACATCATCCAACCTTCTTCAATGGCTTCCGGTATGTATTTAATTTGTATATGCTTTCAATTCCCTTGAGATGTATATGATTCTTGATCCATGGTTTAATTTAATCCGCATTACAGTTGTGTTATATCCAACAAATGGTTTGCCTGTTGTTGGTGTTATGACTCTGCTGCACACGTGTCATTCTCTCAACTGGGTGTTGATCAAGTTTGCGTGTACATGCATGTCTGCAAGATAAATGAATCTGATCTGATCTTTGTGAGAGAACTGAATGCAAGCAAAGGAGAGAGCGTGACCACAAGAAACTCGTGATACGAGAAAGAGTATGCAGTTTGTCGTGGCCCAGCACCAACCCACTCTCTTCTCCCCTCGTGCCACCACCTACTGTCTGTGCTTTTGGGGTCCTTGTTTTCTCTCCCTGCACGCCTTCTCTGTGTGCCACTTCAGGGTATAGATAAGGTTCATGATGGGACCTTGTCGGTCCTTGGAGCAATGAAGAGCAGTTCGGTCTATGTGTGCGCGTGCGCGTGCGCCGCGCACACATATTATAAGATGACCAATCTCGTATTGACGCATGTGTGATCGTCTTATAATATCATAAAAGATTCAAAAACTTTAAAACGTTCACGTGTCAACATGAAATTGACTCCCTTCTCTTATGTGTGTGAGGAACCTAGTGAGGTGGTGATCAGACACCAAGAAGAAAAATATGAAAAAACAAATAAAGAAGGAGAGAGCTAATGCGCTCTGCCTATGTTGTTTGCTTTTATTTCTTTAAAATGCAATAATATTATTATTTATTAATTAATGAAGAATAATAATTTCGAATGCCTCTGAGCTTTGGTTCTGAGTTGCGTACTGTTGTTGTTTCCATGGCGCGCGCTGGCAGCCAATTTTACCAGGGCGTTGCCGATGAAAATAAAAAGGGGAGAAACTAGGCAAAGAATCTACCATTATTTTATTAATTAAAATTTATTTTTAAGAAAGATAAAGGAAGAACGGGGGGGGGGGGGGTGGGGGTGTTGGGGGGTTGGGTTGCGAAATGGGCCGGGTTTGATCTGGCTCGGCCCCGTTCCGATGGGTCAATGATCGGGTTGGGCCAAGCCCGAACCCGTCGGCTAATAACATGCCGGCCCGACCTGGCCCTGGCCTGAACCCAGTCCCTCATTGGGGGAGGACTAGGGCACAACCCGTTGACCCGCTCGGGCTGGGCCAGGTCAGACCTGGGCCGGGCCGGTCCTATCAATTTTATTTTTTTTAAAATTCAAAAAATGAATTTTTAAAGTATTTTTTTAAATGATTAAAATCCCCAAAAATTCAATAAAAAATTCACAAATTTTGACAAAATTGGTGCAAGTTGTGAAATGAAATGTAAATTTTTTTTTATTAACAATCCAATAATTTGAATAAATTGATATAAATACAAATGAAGTATATAGATTAAAAATGAAGTATAAATTGATAAAAATACAAATGAAGTATATAGATCTTCATTTTTGTATTCATCTTTTGGATAGTCTTCAATAATTTCTTCTACTGAATTATTTTGGCTTCTCGTCTCCGTATCCAGCCAATCTTTCCCGCAAATACTCATCTCGATGGCTCTTGATCACATGTAGTTCCTCGTATCAGTCAGCATTCGTTCAACTATACTGAAAACAGATTTTGAATCTATTATAGAGGCATGAGAGGTTAGTAAATCACACGCCATGATGGAAGGCACAAGATAAGTTGATTCATATAATTTTCACCAAGTCAAAATATTAAAATTTTCAAATCCTGAGTCTGCATTAATCCCAGAAGTTATGGCACGAGTTGAATAATAATGAAGCTCATTCAATGTGTCTAAGCTTCTTGAGTTTTTCGATACAGATAATAAATCAGTTAATAAAAAACTTCTAGGCCTAAATGAAGATGCGGGATGGGATAATTGTTTATTTTCAAATTGAGATTCATAAAAATCATATAAATTTTTTATTGAATTCTCAATATCTTTTCATACGAGGGCAGAATAAGAATAATTCATTTTTTCATAAAAAAATTTCAAGTAAATATTTACACCTTCAAATTTAATTCGAGAATCCATGTGGTGGTCAGATTCTAATTCCAACGGTGCAACTTTCGAAGGCAATACCAAAGTAATCGTTGGGTGAATGACCTCCAAACCAACCAGTAATCAATCGCGTGTCGAGGGCATCGACTCCATCTAACCACAGGAGCCATTCGTCAGCGTCCAATCTTCTCAGCCACAAGAAAATCAATTCTTTCAGATGCTCTACAAGATGAAGGGGCAAATAAACGAATAACAACAGTAATCAGATCATGAGTGAGAACATGACCCATGATCGGGAAAACATCATCTGTGAGCAAGATGAGCTAAAGCAGCTCCAGACTCAAGTCACAGCCCTCTAGAATAGCACCACTCAGGCAGACGATGACCACGAGAGCAAAAGATCCCCAAGTTTCATGCCCTCGATGAACTGATCCACACAGGTCTTATTTATCTAATTAACCCAATTAATTATCTAATAAGGACTTTGATCAATCGTTCAGTGCACTGCGACCCGTGACTCATCATACTGCAACAAGAGTCGCAGTATTATATTAAGCTAACTTAATATAATAACCTATACCCATGGCCCCAATATCAAGAAACAGGATATGAAGACTACGATCTCACTCGTAATGATTATAGAAATTTTAATAGAAAAAAAAAACTTACGGTAATAATACGGTAAAATTATAAAAATTTTCAAAGCCTCATACAAAGGTCGCAGTCAACTTTTAGGCTAATAGCCAATACTGCGACCAAATTCAACCAAATGGATTGAAAGTTAACTCCGACCTGGGGTCGCAGTGTTATAAAAAAAAAAATTTTAAATTAAGTTATCTAATTAGATCGTTAATTCTTATTTTCTTCCATCTAAAACTACGACTTAAAATAAAATTTCAAGGAAAAAATTTTAATTTCAAATTTTATCCTATATTGTGACATGGTTGCAAGCTTTTAAATTAAAATAAATTAATTATTTTTTAAACACAAATATTCATGAAAATTTTAGGAAAATTTTTGACTGTTTTCTTCTATGCTAATGGAGAGGGTGAGACCCTTCAGTGAGGCCCGTTACATGCTCATCGTTGAGCCCACTTTTTTTTTATTTTTTCGACATGATAAATAAAAATTAAAAAACTGATAATATCAAAAATCTTTAAGGAAATGAGTTGGCCTCGTACTGTCAATTTTCTTGGTTTTTTTTTCATTTTGAGAGAAAAATTGGCAGCTCAAATAAGGCTTTTTTCCTCTCTAATTTTCTCTCTAACAAACAGCCCGCTCAAGAAAAAAAGTTATGGGGCTCGCAAATTCAGAGAAAATTTCTCTTTTCAATCCACTTTTCACGAAACAAGCAAGCCCTTTGTCTTTACATGGACAAGACGATCAACCGTTTATTCAGTTAAGAAGTTGACAGGCCATTCGCCTTTTCTAAATGTAGACGAAAGGATTTGAATCTGGCATTGGAGCTGAACACGTTGAGATGTATTTATAGTACTGCTCAGGCCAATTCCAGTTGCATGAACTTTTGACGGAGGAACATAGTTCTTTCACAAAAAAAATCAATTTAGAAAGAAAGAAAATTGATCAAAATTTTTATCTAAGCAACAAAATCTGACATAGAAATTGTATCCTTTGTTTGTTTGGGTAGTTACTAGTAGATAAGTATGTCAACCATGGGCTGCTGGTTGCTTTTCTCCTATAAATAGGTACCCTTCCAATCGTCAATGTTTTTTGCTAACATTTTCCTTTTTGCTCTCAAATTACACAACACACTTGGTCACATGATATCTGTGGGATGACAATAGCTTGATTAAGCTATAGGCTTGTTTTGACTGAACAAACCTGAAAAAGCTCTCCAAATACTCTATTTTCAGCCTACATTTTGTTAGAAACTAATTCTCCCCAAAACGTACCTTGTTAGGGAGAGGCCACAACTCTATTATAAAGCATCGAATTTCTCTTTTCACAACGGATGTGGGACTATCTCCTAATACCCGCCTGTAGTCTCAGAGAGGCTTAAACTTATAAGGCTTTTTACAAGGTGGAGGGCCCACACTCGGTCGGAACTGGGAGACGTGGCTCTGATACCATAAAGAAACCAATTCTTTCCAAGAGGTGCCTTGTTACGGAGAGGCCACAACTCTACTATAAAGCATTGAATCTCTTTTCACACAGCCGATGTGAGACTATCTCCTAACACAGTTGAGCTTTTTTCAGCGTTACTTTTCTTTATGTTTTATCTCATTTCTAAATTTTTTTTTTTTTTTTTTTTTTTTTGAGAAGAGGATAGAGGGGTTAATACTCTCAAAGTCTATACACACATATCCATCACTAATTATCCAAGTTAAATCTCCTGTTTGATAACTGCGGGAATTGAACCAGGGACATACACTTTCTGTCTATTTGATTTAGTTTCTTTCTAGACGATGGATCAAAGTATTCTCGGTATTCATAAAAACTATCTAATTTCTTCATCTTTGGTAGCCATTGATGTACAAAAGCTTACAGGTGAGCGCATTGTTTTTATAGTATCAAAGCAATAACAGGAACGTGGAACAGTGGTTGCAAACGCTGGATGTTCTCATACACTCTTACTCCATAAGCAAGACTTGAAAAAGGTTAATTATCTAATTAACTATACTACACAGGTCTTACTTATCTAATTAACCCAATTAATTATCTAATAAGGACTTTGATCAATCGTTTAGCGCACTGCGACCTGTGACTCATCATACTGCGATAAGGGTCGCAGTATCATATTAAACCAACTTAATATAACAACATGCGCCCCATGGCCCCAAATATCAAGAAATGGGATATGCAGACTGCGATCTCAGTCGCAGTGATTAAAAAAATTTTAATAGAAAAAAAGCTTACAGTAATGATACAGTAAAATTATAAAATTTTTCAAAGCCTCATACAAAGGTCGCAGTCAACTTTTAGGCTAATAGCCAAATACTGTGACCAAATTTGACCAAATGAATTGAAAGTTAACTCCGACCTGGGGTCTCAGTGTTATAAAAAAAAAATTAAAATTAAGTTATCTAATTAGATTGTTAATTCCTATTTTCCTCCATCTAAAACTATGACTTAAAACAAAATTTCAGGGAAAAAATTTTAATTCTAAATTTTATCTTATATTTTGATTATGGTCGCAAGCTTTTAAATTAAAATAAATTATTTATTTTTTAAAAACAAATATTTATGAAAAATTTAGAAAAAAATGTATTATTATCAGAAAAATTAGTTATAACTTTCTTCTTTGGAATTAAAGTTCAAAACTGATTAAAAAATTTAAGGACAAGAGTCATTTTACATAAAAAGAAGAAATTTTGTGTAAAAAAATGAAATAAAACAAAAAAAATTGGGCTTCAGAACCCTTAAAAATTAGGGTTTTCAAAATTTTCCATTTACCTTTTACCGCGGTTGATTTCTTGGGTGCTATGTAGATTAGATCTTTTGTTTTAATAAATAAATTTTTGCACGAAATTGAAAATTTTAGTAATCAAAGCCACTAATTTTTTTGGAGTGTAAAACTTAAAATTTCGGAACAGTTAATTTTTTGGGGAGTAACAGTTTTGCAGATAGTAAAACTTCATAAGGAGGGTATTTTAGTCAAATACAGTTTCAAAGTGACTGAGAGCATTAAATGTGTGAGTTGTTTTGTCTTTTATCCGTCAAAAAATTGAAATTTACGTGGCTATTCATCAGCCACGTCATGCCGGCTGAAAAAGTCTCTCAGGTACAGAAACCATATATATATATATATATATATATATATATATATATATATATATATATATATATATATATGAGAGAAATATAAATCAGCTGACACAGGAGGCAACTCGCTCCTATGTCGCACTCAAAAATCAATTTCCCGAGTGAATTTTCAAGATCCGACCGTACATTATCAACTTCATATGCTAAAATATATACATATAAAAAATCAAGTGATTTGAAGTTTGTTTACTCCATTTTCTTTGGGTTCAAACATTAACGGTTTTTAACAATAGAATAAAATGGAACGATTAGATCAATACGTAAACGAAATTCAAATCACTTGATTTTTCATATATGTATATTTTAGAATATGAAGATGATAATGTGCGGTCGGATCTTGAAAATTCACTCGAAAAATACGATTTTTGAGTGCGACATAGGAGAGAGTTACCTCCTGTGTCAGCTGATTTACATTTCTCTCTCTCTCTCTCTCTCTTCTCTCTCTCTCTCTCTATATATATATATATATATATATATATATATATATATATATATATTGGATTTCTGTATCTCAGCCGCTAACTGAGAGAGACTCTCTCAGCTGGCGTGACGTGGCTGAATTTCAGGCACAGTTTTAAGCGCTGCTACCATAATCGCAGTTTTTTGTAAGGACTATGATCAAGTCGTAATATTATTCTGAGAACTGCTATCATGGTAGCAATGTTTTCTGAGGACTGCGATCATGATCGCAGTTTTTTTCTAAGAACTGCGATCATTGTCGCAGTCTTTTTACACTGAAAATATATGATTTTAAGGACTATGACCATGTCGTAGTGGATTGCGACCATGTCGCGTCAGCTGCGAACATCTTGAAGCACGAGCTGAGAGAGTCTCTCTCAGCTGACGGTTGAGGTCTCTCTCTCTCTCTCTCTCTCTATATATATATATATATATATATATATATATATATATATATATATATATATATATATATATATATATATATATATATTGAAAAATGGCGGCTCCATCTAGGGTTTCCTCCCTAGATGGGAAATCAATGATGAAGGAGATGTTCGTGATCGGAATAAGTCTAATCGGGCCGATGATGATGGCTGGACTACTGTTCGAGCACGTGCACGAATAGTATCCATTGCGCAAAGGAATTCTTCTTCTGGAACGCATCAAGGAAACTCTCTCAATGCCATGCATAAATGTGTAGGTGTTGCATCCCAATCTACACTACCAGCAATATGAAACATCCATTGTGCAAAGGAACTGGGGGTGGCGACAAGTTCAAAAGGGTTTTGTTCCATCTTCATCTATCAGTGTTGGTAACAATTCTAAACCTCCTTTAAAGTTTGTTCCAAGCTCTGTATCCTCTACTTGGAAGGATATTTGTGCACAAGGTAGGCAAGTCAATTCTGATAATGCACTTGAATCTATAGAACCAATTAAAAAATCAGATGGAGAACAATATGCTTCTGTATTGAGATCTGAGATAGATGAGAATATCATGATGTGGTCAAATACATTGGTAGGGTATGTTATGGGGAACAAGCCCTTCTATTTACATCTGAAAGCATGTGTAAGCAGGATCTGGAAGCCAACCTGCTCATTAGACATATACTTAAGAGAAAACAGATTTTTCTTTTCTAAATTTGGTAATAAGGATGAATGTGAACTGGTGTTTAATGGGGGACCATGATTGTTTGATGGCAAATTAATTATTCTGAAGATATGGACTGAAAAATCTGAATTGGAAAGAGACTTGTTGCCATCATTCCCAGTGTGGGTGAGATTCCCTTTACTCCACTTGAAGCTTTGGTCTCAAAAAGTTAGGAGTAAGGTGGCAAGTTTGATTGGTAAGCCTTTATATATGGATAATGCAACTACCTCAAGGGAGAAGATTGCATATGCTCGATGTTTCATAGAAATTTCTGCATCTAGAGAACTTCCAGATAAATTATCTCTTGAATTGGAAAGGGGGAGATACTTGAATTGCCGGTGGTTTATGAATGGACTTCACCAGTTTGTAGAAAGTGTGTTAATTTTGGGCACACTGAGATACAATGTCCCACACATAAAGTATGGAGAGTGAAGGAATAAGAAGTTATTCAATCTACTGAGGAGAAGAATTCACAAAAGGACTCAGTTGATACTACAACAAAAGGGACAAAAAGAAAATCTGTATCATATACATCAGATAGTACTATCATTGAAGATGTAAGTACTGATGAAGATTCTGATAAAGAGCAACAAGTCTTTCAGGCAGCAGGGGTAACAGGCTCAGTTTCTCCTGCTAAATCAGGCCAGCTTAAGGTGTAGGAAGATGTTAGTATAAAGCTTCTCTAGGAAGTTGGACGGAGTCGGGTCAGCAATCAACAACCTGATTTTCTGATACTGAACAGTATCTCTGAGAATGCTTGCCAGAGTAATGTCCCAGTTCCAACCAATGCCCCACTTCTTACAAATGTCCAAGTCCCAACAAATGATCCAGTTCCAGTTCCTACAAAGGCTGGGGTTAATGAGAGAGTTATTGCTAATGAGCACATCAGTTTACAACCAAAGGAATCAGTTCCAGAATCAGTAATCAATGCAGAATCATCAGAAAGTGGACATGTTGATCAGAATATAGATCTCCTTGATCCAGGACACAAAGACCAACATATAGATGGAAAATGCGAGGATTCTAAGACCAATCATGATGAAGACCCTATTCTAGATAACATTGTCACTGATAACCCCGAGTGGTTGCTGGCACTTTCAAAGGCAAGGCAAGAGAAAGATAAGAAGATGAATAAGAACATTAAACCAAGTGTTACCTCTTCAATCCCTGTAAGAAGTAACAGGTTCACTTAGGGAATCCATCATTAATATGTCAGCTTTAATATGGAATGTTAGGGGTTTAAATATAAAAGCAAGGAGGAGAGATGTAAAAGAGCATATATCTAGGCTTAAACCATCTTTTGTGGCTCATCTGGAGACTAAGATTAAATCAACTATAATACAGAGATTTCATAAATATGTGCATGCTGACTGGCATTGCAGGACACAACCACAGTGAAGGCGGGAGTTTGGCATGGGATCCTTTAGTATGGTCCCTTACTTTCATCTCTAGTTCTGATCAACAAATTACTTTCTTAGCTCATAACACTGGACGTTGTGACATGAAGGGTGCTAATATACAAAGTCAGAGGATCCCTATGTGGACTGATCTTCAAGAAATAGCTTCTGCTCACACCAATTTACCTTGGGGCTGGTCATGGGAGATTTCAATACTGTAAGGTTCACAGATGAGAAGTTGGGAGGGAAACCAATCACCTTCAACAAGCTAAAGGAATTTAATGATTGCATTGATTTTTGCTCTATTTCCGATATGAGATGTACAGGGAACAGATGGAGTTGGCACAACAAAACTCAAGACTATGGAAGAATTACTGGCAGACTTGATAGAATGCTGTGCAATGATGTCTGGCTAGATATTCTTCCAAATGCATGTTACAAATATCTCAGCAAATCAACTAGTGATCATAGTCCTATGATACTACACTGGTTTCAAAAGACTACCCCAAATCCTAAGCCCTTTAAATTTTATACTTATTGGATGAAATGCCAATGATTCAGGGAGGCTGTTCTTCGAGGCTGGAGCATTGACATACAGGGTTATCTTATATACAAAGTGGTCCAGATGCTAAAAGCTACAAAAGCTGCATTGAAGACGTGGGTCTCAACAGGTATCAGTAATCCAACAGCTACTCTGGCTGATATCAGAATTAAACTGGCAGTAGTACATATGGAACTGCTCACTTGCAGTCGCAGGAAACTCACTTGCAGACTCAAGTTGCACAATGGCTTGCCTTGGAAGAGAAACAACTTAGACGAAAAAGCAGGGAAAATTGGCTGAAATTGGGAGATAGAAATACAAGTTTTTTCTATTCAGCCATAAAGGCCAGAAATTCCAGAAACAATATCAATCATTTGATAGATGAAAAAGGCAACCACATAACTAATTTGGAGGAGATTAAGGTGATGGCACCACAATTCTATGAATCTCTGTTCAATCAATCTGGCTATGAAAGCAACTTCCCTCCCTTACCAGTGAAGAAGCTGTTAACCTCAGAAGCAGCAACATGGTTATCAAGGATTGTCTCTATGGAAGAATTAAGAAGGCAATATTTCAAATTCACCCTGACAACGCACCTGGACCTGATGGGTTTTTAGCTTCATTCTACCAAAACAACTGGGATATAGTAGGCAAATGAGGTAATAGAGGCTATTTCTCATTTCTTCCACACTGGTAAAATGCTTCGTGAGATTAACCACACCTTTCTTACACTTATACCAAAATCTCAAAATGCTTCTAGTCTTGCAGATTACAGACCAATATCATGTTGCAATGTACCTTATAAATTTATTTCAAAGATATTAGCTAACAGACTGCAGGTGGTTATTGGAGACCTTATTTCTCATAATCAAATGCATTCCTTAAAAGGCGAAGCATTAGTGACTGTACCCTGCTGGTGCATGAATTGGTCAGAGATTTTAACAAGCCAATGTGAAGCAGATTGTGCTTGAAAATTGACCTACAAAAGGCTTTTGATAGCATCAATAGAGATTTTGTTCTCTTCATTATGCAAAGAATAGGCTTCAATACCACATGGTGCAAATGGATCAAAAAATGCATATATTCACCTTCTTTCTCAGTCATAATGAATGGCTCTCCCATGTAGGGAGAGAGGAGATAGAGGCAGATAGCACAGAGATAGAAAATCGAAGGAGCAAGACCAGTGCATTGAAGCAGGCCAGGAAAGCTCCCGGTAGACCGCACGGTCGACCGGTGGAGAAGGCCGGTCGACCGGTGTGCACAACGTGCACAGAAGTATCCCGGCCGACCGCTCGGTCGACTGTGGCTGACCGACTGACAAGGCTCTGCTCTCGGTTAGAGCCGGCCGACCGGGCCGGTCAACCGAGGCATGGGTCGGTCGACCGGCTGGTCGACCAACAGACGCGTTTTCTGCTGTCTTTTCTGGATTCGGATTCCTTTTCTATTTGGGGTCGAATTCAATCAAGGTTTCCTAAACCCCTGAGACTCTGTGGCTATAAATAAGGGCTAGAGCTCTTATATATTGTATTCTTGAAAATCCCTCTAGAAATCTCCCTTGAAAATTCCTTAAAGAAAGAATAAGTTGTAATTGATTGTTGAATCAATAAAAATCTCTCTCCCCCTTGTCCTGAGGACGTAGGCACGAACAACTTCGATATGTGGAGGTGTGAGGTGATGGATGCGCTGACGGCATCAAACCTCGAAGATACTGTACGGTTAGAGAAGAACACACATTAACAACTGAAGAAGATTGGAAAAAGATGAACCTGTTGGCCCAAAGGCCTTCCACCCTAGTTTTGATGATGATTAACTCATGTAGTTATGTTTACTAATAATCTTGTGTTGTTTAAGTTTCAGATCATTAACCAAGATATTAGTTGGTGATTAGCTTCAACAAGGAGTTTAGAAGCTTTTCATAGTGATTCCAGGGTCAAAACTTCAAGATCACACTTTGCCTAGCCCATGGATGGAGTTTTGGAGCAAGTCAACTTGAAGATGAAGATCATCAAGAAGACTTAGGTATCCATAGTTTAGTTTAGTGTGTTTTAGATCCATTTGTAAAGCTTAGTATAGTTGATATGCTCAAGTGCACAACACACAAAAGATTTATGTTTTGGATTTGGTTTTCATGAATAGTTTGATCAAAACAAGTTTACATGTTTTTTATGTATATTAGATGTGTTCAATATACATACATGCTTTATATCTTAAACAAACTTATTTTTATATGTCTATTCATGAGTTTTTAGGAAAATCAGATTTCCTATTAAAAAATCAAGTTTGATAAAAATACAAGTTTTGTTTTTGATAAAATTTGCAAGACTCAAAAATGAATTGATATGATTGATATATGTCTTGAAATTTTTATCACTTGTTTGTGTTTCAATATAAAAAGTTAAAACAAGTTTTATGGGATTTTCAGAAAAAATAAAAGATTTTTATAAAATATTTTTCCCAGTTTTTCTGACCCAGATTTCTGTTCCAGGCTTCAATCAGTCGACTAAGTCAACTGACCTAGTCGACTTGGCTGAAGTCGGTCGACCGGGCCGGTCGACCGACGTGCACAAATCAGTGCACGTTTGGAGACACTGGGACGGTCGACCGTCCGGGTCGACCGGGCTGAGAGCAGTGCTCTCTGTTTGTTTGGGTCGACCGGGCCGGTCGACCGTGGTTGCCCAGCGGTCACAATTCTGACCGTTGGCGGTCGACCGGGCCGGTCAACCGCTGCCTGTCAGAGCTACCAGCTCAGCTCTAACGGCTAGTTTTGTATTGGGGCTATATATACCCCATCTCTTCATAGTTTTTGGTGAAGTTTTTAAGAGCAAAAATTTCAGACCTTCTTAAGTGTTTTTAAAGAGTTTTCAAAAGTATTTGGGGCTTTAATCTTTCAATCTTTATTGTTTTGGGTTTTTAGAAAATCAAAGAAAACTAGGGTTTTGGGAGTTGTATTGATTTTCATTTTCTACCATTTACAAGAGATTTTCCTAGTAGTTTTTCTTTGTTGCTTGTTTTCAAAAACACCTTGTTTCCACACTTGAGCTATCTTCTATCCTAATCTATTTAGGATCTTGTTTTGTGGAAAAAGAAAAAGGAAAGAGGTTTGTGGTTGAAAGAGACCACCTATTGTAAACCCTTGATTTCTTGGTTGCTCCCTCTTTGGTAGAGGTTGAGGTTGTGTAATTGGGTTGTTGGTTTGCTCCCTCTAGTGAGAGGTGGAGTTTGGTTATAAACCCTCTTCGGTAGAGGTGTTGTGGTTGTTTGGCTAAGGGCCTACCCCTCGGTTGTGAGGTGGTGTTTGTATTGAGAGAGGAGTTCAGTACTCCTTGTGTTGTAACAAATCCTTCTCGGTGAAGGTTCCCTCGGTGGGAGTCCTCGGTGGACGGTATAGTGGATTGGAAATCCTACACGGTGGTGTAGGCGGGGATGTAGAGCAAGGGTGCTCGAACCTCGAAACATATCATTGTGTTTGCGTTTGATCCACTTGTCTCTAAACTCTCTCTCTTTACATTTGTGCAAAGCATCATACTTCATTCATATCATATTTGCTTGTGTTAAGCATAATTCATATTGTCATATCATATCTATTTGCTTGTGTTGTGCCTTGCATAATTCACATTGCTATATCTTGTATATGCTTGGTTGTTTGTGTGTGCCTCACTTGTACCTAATCAACAAGAGCTTCACATAGCACCTCAACCCATTCAAGGGGAATCAAGAGGAGTTAGTCCAGAGCCGTTCACGGGGAATTCGGCTACACTTGTTGATTGTATTAAGTGTGTTGCAAAATTTGCATTAGTTTCCGCATTTAGCGCATTTAGTTTCTAGATTAGCACTTACACCTATTCACCCCCCCCCCTCTAGGTGTTTTTTCAGAACTGTGCGGCGTGTGGCTTGATTAGGTCTTATCTGACACAAGACATCAAGTATCATGTGTTACATAAAACATCTACGAGGCAGCTGTGGGAGATTCTGGAGAAGAAGTATCTGACGAAAAGCGTCGAATCGCAGTTAAAGTTGAAGAGTTAGCTTTATCGTTTTCAGATGTAGAAAGAATACTCCATCAACGAACACATGATAGCTACACAAAGCTTCTTACAGATCTAGTTAATGTGGATGTGGAGATTGATGAAGAGGATAAGGCGGTAAATCTGTTGAATTCTCTTCCTCAAGAAGAGTATGAGACCTTTACTCTTACATTGATCAATGATAGAAAATCTCTTAGTTACAGTGAGGTGTATGCTGCTCTGGTGAGTTATGAAGTAAGGAGACATGACAGACTGTCTTCTTCGGGGAGCTCAACAGCAGAGGCATTGGCGATAAGAGGCAGGAGTTCCAATAGGAAGGAAAGAGATGATCAGGGAAGATCGAAATCCAGATCAAATTTCAAAGACCTGAAGAGAATCAGTGCGCCTCGTGTAAGGAGGTAGGGTACTGGAAGGTTGATTGTCCAAAGGTCAAAGGTAAGAAGGAGCTAATGACCGAGGCAAATCTCGCGAAGGTGGTCAATACTCAAGACAGTACATCACATGCGGATGGATCGGATTCAGACTCATCAGTATTCTCTCTGTTACTATTCCTACTGTTAGTTACTCAAATAATGCTGAGTGGATCTTAGATACTGGAGCTACCTATCATGTGTACCTGAACAGGGCCTAGTTTTCTAGCTTTGAGAAGCTAGATGGATTCTTTACGGTCATGGGTGATGATCATCCGTGTAATGTAAAAGGGATGGATACAGTCCGTATCAAGATGTTTGATGGGATAGTATGAGAATTTAAGAAGGTGAGGTATGTACCTCAACTCAAAAGAAATTTTATCTCTATTGGCGCTTTGGAAGCATT
Organism: Agave tequilana; assembly: GCA_038442645.1. Lineage (NCBI taxonomy): Eukaryota > Viridiplantae > Streptophyta > Magnoliopsida > Asparagales > Asparagaceae > Agave > Agave tequilana. The sequence continues at coordinate 89,988 of JAVJIF010003758.1, forward strand.
AGGTCTTGTGATATCTATACGAGATGGTGTTCTCAAAATGACCAAAGGCTCAAGGTGGTTATGAAGGGCATCCGCCGCAACAATCTCTACTACTTAAAGGATAGTACAGTTACAAGTCAGGTGGATACTTCTAATTCTTCAGATAATGATTGCACACAGGTCTGGTAGATGAAGGTCGAACATGGAGGTGAAATGTCTTTGCAAGCTCCTGCAAAGAAGGGATCAATGGAATGTGCTACTACCTGCAACTTGGTGGGTGAACACGACGTTCTGGACAAGAAGAAGGTGAATTCAGCACCAGTACTCACCGCTCAGAAGGTCTGCTTGATTGTGTTCACGTAAGCGTTTGGAGACCTACTAAGACTGCATCGCTTGGAGGTCACAGGTACTTTGTCTCTTTTATTGATAATTTATCTAAGCATTGTTGGATATATCCCTTGAGATAAAGGTGTGAAGCCCTAAATATGTTGGTGAAGTGGAAAGGAAGAATGGTGAAGTAGACAGGTAGGAAAATCAAGGAGCTACAGATTGGTAATGTTGAAAGATATATGGACCAATTCCTACAATTTGGCCAGAACACTGGTATTGGTACTCAATTCACAGAAAGTATACATGGGTTGGCTAAGGAGATAAACCGTTCCTTACTGGAGAAGGTTCGAGGGTTGTTGTCTAATGCACGATTAGACAAATCGTTTTGGGCTGAGGCGATTGTGTATACTAGCCATCTCATAAATTGATTGAATACGATAGGAGGTAAAACTCCATTGAAAATTTGGTCTGGAAAAGCTATTCAAGGTTATGCTTTGCTGCAGGAATTTGAAAGTCCAGCCTACTTTCGTGCTAAAGATGGCATGGTGAATTCGTGAGCAAAGACGTTTGTGTTTTTGAGTGTCAAGAGAAATATGAAAGGCTATAGACTATGGGACTATGAAAACAAGAAGATCGTGTTAAGTCGGCATGTCACATTTGATGAGACTTCAGTGTTGAAGTCTACCGTCTCTCAGCAGATGGAGAGGACGAAGACCAAGGAAGTATCACAGCGAGTGAAGATTGATGCTACTCCACCATCTTCAGTTGGTTCGGTATCAGTGAAGACTTCACCGAAGGTGACATCGGGTGAAGATCATGTAGCCAGGGTTGATACTAAATAGGTTAAAGACATTGATAAGAATGTCGAATTTTTTGCAACCATAGGAACTAAGATAAAACTATGAAAGTAGGTGAAGAAGCATGAATCTCAAGCTTGTGACCGCGATAAGCACAAGTTGAAGGTCGTTGTTCTCCATGACGGTAATGAGGAGGTTCATATGACTCAGCCAGATAGGTTTGCTGCTGAAGATTCAGGTACAAATGCTTGAGCATGATGAAGCTCATTTCAAATGAACTACGGTTGGCTTGATCCCTTGGGCAAGGTACGTAGGCAGCCATAAAGGCGCAGCCACATTTAGTGATGTAACTCATATGAAGCTATTTGGTTCTCGAGAAGTTGATTGGAACTTCACGTAGAGGTGAAGAGTTGCGGCCGATTGGAACTTCACGTAGAGGTGGAGAGACTTCACGTAGAGGTGAAGTATTGTGGCTAGTTAGACTTCACGTAGAGGTGAGGTGTTGTGATCTCGATGAACAGTTAATTTTCTGCAGAGAAGATGGTTAAGCTTTCATAAGGGGGTGTGCATCCAATTTGTGAAGACGATGATGGCATTCGGTGTGCTCTACTCAGACTTGGTTGGATCGTCAGTTGAAGACATGTAGACTGAAGAGAGACAGGCAATTGCAGAGTCAGTGATGGCTCATGATAAGTTCTTCGTGAGATCATGAAGTTACTGAGTGAGAGACACGTTCGTTGGTCGGCTTGTATGGTATTTCTCCTAAGGTGAAGTGATGGGAACACATGTATGGTGCATTCTGTTTGGAAAGCTGAGCTGAAGTTGGAAGTTTACAATTGATATTGGAGTTTCGTGAGAGTTGCAGGGGGCAACGACAAACCCAATTTGGATCTGGTAAGATCAGTAAAAATTATTGTATGTGTGCTAGTGATTCGTTTGAAAGAACAGGTTTCGTCTGTTGGCCAAATCGAGATCGTGTGTCAATTTTGTCAAGATCGTGTGTCGATTTCGTTCAGAGCGTTCAAGCCGAGATCGTGTGTCAATTTCGCCGAGATCGTGTGTCGATTTCGTAGAGATCGTGTGTTGATTTCGTCAGGTAATATATTAGTGTTCGCTGGAGTTCGGCTCATATTTGAAAAATCTTCAATAAGGTAGAGTTTGTAGGGAGAGAGGAGATAGAGGCAGATAGCACAGAGATAAAAAATCGAAGGAGAAAGACCAATGCATTGAAGCAGGCCAGGAAAGATCCCGGTCGACTGCACGGTCGACCGGTGGAGAAGGCCGGTCGACCGCCTGGTCAACCGGTGTGCACAATGTGCACAGGAGTATCCCGGTCGACCGCTCGGTCGACCGTGGCTATAGAGCGGTCGACCGCCCGGTCGACCGACTGACAAGGCTCTACTCTCGATTGGAGCCGGTCGACCGGGCCGGTCGACCGACAGACGCGTTTTCTGCTGTACTTTCTGGATTCGGATTCCTTTTCTGTTTGGGGTCGAATTCAATCAGGGTTTCCTAAACCCCTGGGACTCTGTGGTTATAAATAAGGGCTAGAGCCCTCATGTATTGTATCCCTGAGAATTCCTCTAGAAATCTCCCTTAGAAATTTCTTGAAGAAAGAATAAGTTGTAATTGATTGTTAAATCAATTAAAATCTCTCTCCCCCTTACCCCGAGGACATAGGTACGTTGCCGAACTCGTTAAATACTGTGTTGATTACTTTTCTATATTATTTATCTGTTCTTGTCGTGTTGGGTTACATCTCCGGCTGCATCTGTCTCAATTTGGTGGATTCCTTAGAAAGGTTGTTGCTGCGTACGCGCACAACATCCCACAGGTTACTTTAAAAGTAACAGGGGAATACGACAGGGAGATCCCTTATCCCCATTCATTTTTGTGATGGTGATGGAGTTCTTCTCAATACATATGCAATTAGCATTGGAATCCGGAAGAATTAAACCGTTGAAAAGAAGTGACCAACTACATATCAACCGCTTGCTTTTTGCTGATGATCTATTAGTTTTTTGCAGAGCTGACAAATCATTAGTAAGGGAGCTTAATGGGCTTCTGAATAGCTTTACAATAATACTAGTCTGAGGATTAATAAAGATAAGAGCAAGACATACTTTAGCAAAAGTTGTAAGAACAAGGGTGAGTTGGCTGATATGTTGGGCTTATCAATAAGTTCCTTGCCAAGCAAATATCCGGGACTACCACTTTCTATATCATATTCAAAGCCCGACATTTTGCTCCTCTACTAGACAAATGTAGAGCCAAGATTGAAGGCTGGATGTTAAAGAAACTTTTGTTGGGATTTGAGTCAAACAAATAGTCTCATATCGGCTAGACATAGGGATGTTCTTGGGTATATAAGGATCTAGGCAACTCCACCTAGAAGGCTAGTCTTTTGGGATGGTGCCCCAAGTCCTTCAATTGGTATCAGAGTCATGCCCCAAACTTAGTCGTGTGTGTGGGTGATGTTTGACGATGTTGATACCCCCAACACACGTAAGGTGTGCCCCCTTCCCACGCGCAATAAAGAATGGTGCCCCAAGTCTTTCAACTTTCCTTTGCAAGAAGAGTAGAATTGATCAGATCAGTTATTCATAACACCATTTCATATTAAGCGATGACTTTCAAAATGCCAATGTCAGTGGTAAAGGAGCTTGAAAGAATATCATCCAACTTCTTTATGGAATGATAAAATGCATGCATGGAACTGGGCAGATATTTGTAAAACAAAGCATGAAGATGGTCTTGGTATTAGGAGAATAGCAGATATCAATGAGGAGGCGGGCAGGTATTCGTATTGTTTTGGAGGCTAAATACATCTCTAACAATCTATGGGCAAACTGGATGTTAAACAGATACCTACAGAATCAGCTATGGGATACTCTGCTTCAGTGTTCTAAATATCCCCGATATAACCCCGATATTACGCCGATATTGCGTTTACGGCACCTAGCCGTAATGATTTGGCACATCCAAACCGATATAGCGTTTTTCGTCCAAAATCGCCGATAAATAGGCGTGGATCCGATATATCGGCCGCAATTTCGGCGATTTTGGATCCGATATAGCGTTTTACACCCAATTTCTAGTTTAGGTATTTGGATAATTCAAGTGGTGTGGCAATGTGACATTCTTGAAGATTCTACACTTGGATAGTGATTATAGATTCAAAGGCTTAATGCAAGTTATCGAGTTAAGTATATTTTAAACATATAAGTATGATGTTTTATATAGATTTATATAATTTATGTATATATTGTCTTATTGAGATGCGATTTAAAACAAGAAGATATGTATATTACAGTCCAATTTTGACATCCGATTTTTGAAAATATCTCCGATATATCCCCATCTCCGATAAATTTTTCTGGCCGATGTAGCCTCTGTGGCCGCCGTTTAGAACACTGCTCTGCTTCTACCTCTGCACTTGACTCTGGTACTTGGAAGTTCTCAATGGAAGCAAAGGGTAAAGCATTAAAAAAAATGCACATAAACAACAGAGGTATATGGGAATGGACTGGCAACAACAATGGTCAATTCAGTTTTCAGAACTGTTGGAATATTAGCAGAGATAAATTTCCTAACTGGCAATACTACTCTATTTCCTGGTTCACAAAGCATTGCCCCAAAATGTCTATGTGCTTGGTTAGAGCTTTACATGGTAAGCTATTAACTAGAAAATTTCTGAAAGAGATTGGTGTTATAAACGATGACATATGTGTCTTGTGCATGAATTCCCCTGAGACTACAGAACATCTCTATTTCCAATGTCCATATTCATCATACTTATGGGAATTAAGCAGGTTGAAATTAGGCATACACTCAGCAAAAGGAACTATCTCAGAAGAAGCAAGCCTAATCAACAACACCTTTAAGAAAAAAATGTAACACATCAATTCTGGCTAAATTAGTACTATCTGCAGTTGTGTGGCATATTTGGAAGGAGAGGAATGCAATAATTTTTCAAAAGGAAAGCAAACATAAGATTCTGGTTTTCAGAGATATTTATGAAGATACCCAAGTATTGATGCAAAAATGTGTCTGGAAGGAGAAAACTGATATAAAGTTGAACAATACATTGAGCAATTGGGGAATAGCTCCAATATGATTATTCTGGAAAAGAGCAAAGGCTTCAGTTTCTGCTTAGCAGCATCAGCAAAGCTTCATCAAAGGTCAGTCTTCTTGCTTCATTGTACATTGTACAAGTTGTATAATCAGTTATATGCTGCATAGAATAGCTTGTTTCAGTTAGTACTGCTTTCTATTCAGAAGCTTTGGGTCAATCTTCATACTTACTTGGTGTACTATAATAGAGGATGACGGTTAGGGCCCCGCCCATCATCACATGCACCTCTAACGGTGAGTTAGCGCTTTCGCGGTCTCTCCGGCATTTCATCAAACCGTGAGTGCACGTACTCGTAATAAACCCGATTGAACTTGTGCTTGCAGCTGAGAAATCCAAGAAGCGGATCGTGTCGGCGGCATTGTCAGCGACAGTGGATCGCTGCTGGCGATCGCGGAACTGAACAGGTTCGAGGCGTAGCAGAGGGGAGTTTGGGATTGGATCTGCGGCTCAGTTTGGTTCAGCAGATCTCAAGTCCGGTTCTTGAACCTTTGTTGCTCATAACTCAAAAATTGTTTTTTTTTTATTCATGAATTTTAAGTAATTTCTTTTTAAATTTTTATTTGGGCAGGAAGGCTGTTCATGTCAACGAGAACTTCAGGTGGGTGAACTGAGGGCGTAGCTTTTATTTATTGGCGTTTCCAGTTCAAGGAAATTACAAGAGTACAACATTTCAATTTGAGCATTTTGCTTACTATCATGGAGCCAACGGATCGTCTTTGCACTGTATAATAACTGATGGGGCTAATGATAGAAATGCTAGTTGGTTTATGTGTTCCTCATTTGTCAGTAAGTGATAAAAACATGATTTTCATAATTGTGCTGCTCACGCTCTTAACGTTCGATAAATTATCTGATACATTATCTATGGCAATCTACACTACATGGAAATGGGCCTAAATATGGACCTCAGATTGTTCCCATGGACTTGAAACACCAATAACTATCACCGTGTTGTTGGATATATTACAGTATTTTTTATATTTTTAAACATGCAACAAATTAAATCATAAATATTCCTTCAAGATAAATACTTGTAATAAAACATGGAACTAATATAACAAAATTAAAAAGAAATTAGATTGCTTGCCTGGGGTGAAAGTCGTGCAGAAGCACTGCCCTTAAAGATAGATGGTCGGTCCCTCATCCAGAGCTGAGAATGACCTTCTCTCCTAGAGGTAAAAGCTCCCTAAGTAGTCACTAGCACCCAGCTTAGGACGATGAGCTGGGCATCTGATCAGACGGACGGAGATTCGTTGCCTAGAAATAAAATGAAAACTGCAATAGAATTTTGTAATAAAGAATTGTAGAGGAGGGAGACAGAGTTAGGACAGAATGAATGTAGCCGGTCTTGCATGTTCCAGAATGAACTACGAGAAGGATTATTTATAGCTTCTCGGAGTTCAGCGGTTGCAACAGCCCCCGCTGCAAATCCGCACAAGTCCATGCAGTTTGTGATACACCCGAGCAGATCCGGAGTACTGGGTCAAACTGAATAGAAAATCTCAAAAAATCTCAAACTGAATGTTTTTTTTAACAAAATGGATAAAATAAAAACCAAAAAATTTCAGGTTCAAGAATCAAGAACCCCTGAATCGAACTGCATTGGTGTCCTCAGATCGTGTGCGCGCGCGCAACCCGAACCTAGCCCGGTCCGGTTCGGTGTGGGGATGTGGCCCATGGCCCAACACTCATAACAATAGGTATGGGAGGACTTAGTATATATACTACTCAACCTCCCATCTTTTATCCAATGTGGGACTAAAAGTAAAGACAAATAAGAGGGAAACACAAGTTTTTCCTCCAAATTCAAAAAACATACAATGTGTGTTTCAGGTATGAGGTCTGAACACACATAAGGCCCGATTACCAGAATTGAGAAGATGTCTACATCTTACTAAAATATATTTGAAAGCTTCCAAATCCTAAATTCTTCCCTAGCACTAAGTGGACTGGACCTAAATCAACCTTAAGGATTGAATGAATATCTTAGATACATGTGTTAGGATTTTACCTTATTTTCAAGAGGAGATGATGGTCTAAGAAGATCCAATCGAGTTGGAGAAGTTGGTTTGAAACAGAAGAAGCAAACCAAGTAGGTACGGATTAATCGACTTATAAAGTTTATAAGTCGACTAATGCACAAGACCAGTCGACTAAGGAAGATACATAAGCAGATACAGAGAGGAAGCATTATATAATAGTCGACTATATGGTTTGTAAGTCGACTAATGGCAGGGATTAGTCGACTAATCATCAAGATAAGTTGACTAATCGAAGCGTTTCCTGATGTAGAATCAGTTTTCTACACAGGCGCAAGTTTCCTTTTCCAGTGGAGTACGAATAAGATTCAGTTTCTATTCAATGAATGTTTGTTTCTAAAGATTAAAAGGTCTAGAATTCTCCTAGATCAAAGGAGATCAACTCCTAATAGGATTGATCAAGATTCTTTAAGCATCCAACAGCCAACATCATCTCATAGTCCAAAAAGGAGTTGTATTGCAAAATTCTATAAATAAAGGTTGTAACCTAGTATTGTAAATTAATCTCAAGTAAAGAAAATCAGAAGAAGTCAAGAAAGAGAGGAGCAAGGTGAAGGTGCATAGAGATAAAGTAATAATCTTGTAATCTAGGTCTAGATTAAGGAGGATGATGAATATTCTTGTTACATCAAGAGGAAAGGTAGATCTCTTTGTATCAAGTTTATTAATAAAGCTCTCTCAAGTTCTCTCCCTGTGGACCTAAGCCAAATTTGGGCCGAATCACATTAAATCCTCGTGTTATTTCTTATTGCTCTTTTATATGGGTATTGCTAGCTTGCTTTACAACAGTTTTCAGTTTGCAAATATCATCATATTGCTAAGTTCCGGAAACGTCAATCCCGAAAGTAACAATCAGTATCATAGCACCGATTTGTTACAATAATTGGTATCCGAGCATATCAATTTTGCAACAACATAGACCTAGAACTCTTTATGCATATTTGCATTATGCATAAGTCGATGTGCATCTGATGGAGCTCATGACTCTTATTCACTCTTTGATTTTGAGTTCTAAGCAAGGCTTGAAATATTACCTAATTATGATTACATATAGCTATATCATATCGAGTTTTAACATACCGAAATTTATATCCACCTGATACCGAAATTGATATCAGGCAATACTAAAACAATTTGGTTCAGTTTGATTTTTCCCCCGCAAAACTCTAAAGAAAGAAGATGAATTGTAGTTTATTTTGTCCCACACCCAAATAACTTTCAGTATCAACACTTGTGCCCGTCAGTATTGTCGAGGCACATTATGGCATTGTGAGGCGCAAAGGACCTAATGTGCGTGAGGTGAAAAGTGTAAGCGAGACGTTGTGCCTCAATAAGTGAGGCGCAATTGATCTTTTTTAGTTGTTAATTTGAAAGATTATGAGATTAAAGGTAAAATTATAAGATACAACAAATAAAAAATTAAGAATTAAAAATATTTATAAAATAAGAACAGTGTGCCTATCCGTATGGTTGTATCATCTACACCTTCGAAGAGATCAATTTAATAGTATAATAACAAATTATCAATAAGTAAATAAGGCAGAAGTCACAAGCTGCTAATTAGTAATTATATAAACAAATCTATAAGATAAGACATCTAAGTTAAATGTTTCTTACAATATGACAAATATCAAAGCGAGTGTTCAAACTTCAAAAATAAACCAAAATAAAAATAGAAATGATAGGAGGAGTCGTAAGACTAAGAAGTTATAAGATGCATAACTCAAAATAACATGCATGAGATATTAACTACTCATCATCATCTTCATCACCCAACTCAAACTCTTCTTTCTCCTCATAATACTCATAATCTATTTGAATATTCTTTTCTCCTCATCTTCAGAGCTAAATTCTTTCTCTTCTTGCTCAGGCTCTCTCCTCCTCGAAGATGAAGCACGAACCACTTGTCATACACAAACATCTTGACATGGAGTTGAGCCTAGACTCATTTGTCGAAGTTGATCTTGTGTTAACAATAAGGTCCTCGGCTCCTATAATCTCAGTAGTAACACCTCAAATAAGATCACCATCCTCATGCACCAAGTCATTCTTTGCATTGTTGCCTTTTCTTAATGTCATTGAGCGTAATAGGATCAATCGCATCCCTACAATCATACCTCTCCTTTAAAACTTGATTGTATTTACAATGCACTAAGTCGTTGAGTCTCTCATGCTCTAATTTATTTCTCTTCTTGATATGTATAACGGTCTCAGATTTTATTTCTTTAATCCTTCACAAATCCTCAATTATAAAAAATTAACTTCATTTAACAAAAACATCCATATTAATTAACTACTGTAATGAATTATCATAATTATATCTAATTTCTTGAAAATTTTGACAACATCTCCCTTATATTTTGTCACTTGTCACAAATATAACATATATCAACATCAGCCTACACGGCTTATCTCAATCCAACTATATAAATCAAACTCAACAATCATCCACGCAATCATAATAATATTTTGGCTTGACATCGCCTACTCATATGAAAACGCAATAAATACACACTCGAGAGAATTCCTCTCGGCATCCATAGTATAACACAGAACTAACTATAATTTTAACTTATCATAATTATCACAGTCTAACTTATAACCATACAGATCCATCTCACAAGACTAACACATGCTACAAGTATACATCAAATAGGATTGTGAACATATATAACAAGACTTTAAAGTAATAAAACTAAATTACAACCTCAATACATTCATTATTAGCAAATTTCTCAACAAAATACCTAAACTTGAAGCTGATGCTCTGCCATGCCGCGGCCTGAAAACATGAAATTGGGAGGGGGTGAGTTCAACAGCTCAGTGAGTAGAGTCAAACGAGAAAAATTAAGGAATGATATACAGATAATAATAAGAACATGATTACACCAAATAGTAAAGAAGAATCCAAATGAGACAAGATCGAATGGAATTGACACTTCTGTTTAGTCATGGTTATCAAACAGGTATTCTAAAGGTCTCGTTCATTACTTGAGACGATTTACCCTTCAAGTCATTTATTCTCTTCAGTCTTCTAAAATTTGTATTCCTACATTTTGCATGATTTATGAGTAATGTAACTATCTCAATTATTCATAATTTATTATTGAATTTATCTTATGTACATACCACACGTATCACACACATGTCTCATATACCACATACGGTACATTAATCAATAACAACAAAATCATAACTATAGTTTATCCCTCCAAATAATACATATATCACAAATCTCATAAGTATATCACATAATCATATCACACTTCATACCACACATATCATAAATTGGCCATATGTAATATGCATATACAGATCATAAATAAAATATTAGATTCTCCGTCTTCCTCCTCCTACCGGCTCCCGCTCGACCCTTTCTTTCATTATATATAAAATAATGACACTGTCTTTCCTTCCTACCGGCTCCCGCCCGACCCCTTCTTTCGTTATATATACATATATAAATTTATCGTATCACAATAATACCATCTTCCCCCTACTACTGGCTCCCACCCGGCCTCTTCCTCTGTTATACATATATGTATAGTAATGCAATAATACTGTCTTCCTCTCCCTACTGGCTCCTGCTCGGCCCCTTCCTCCTATATGCATGAATGCAGCAGACATATGCATATATACACACAAGTAATAATCAATTTATCACAATACAAAATATTGACCGAGTACTCCAATTTGCTTTCTAGCTTATTAATCTGTTTCTAAAGAATGCATGTAATTCACTTTATGTGCATGCATATATATAAATTTCAAGTTAGCATTGTAGTAATCCGCTCACTTCATTCATATGGATCAAGTTCTCCCTTACGTTATTAGTATCCAGCCTTCTTGGCATGTCACTTATATATCATAAATGGAGTGTAATTAACAATAGTCATGATTATGAAATGTTATCCAACAGAATCTGCGATGACATAAGTAACTAATTATTATACCCACACTCATTCGATATGTGTGTGCGTGCGCGCGCATATATACTAATATGTCCTACTTCAACGACATCCATATACAATAGCCATGATGCATGCATTATATCGATCATAAAACAATTCATCCAATGATTATCTATATCTCTAACACATATATTTTTAACATACAATTAAGTCTTGTAGTTAGATAAAATTCTCATTTTATACACTCGATTCTCGGTTACCGTATTTGATGAATTTTAATTCTTTATCTAGAGTCTTACCTGTTTGATGTCTATAGTTGTCCACTCTCACCATCCAATTTAACCATCTACTTTTATAAACATAATTTATCATATAGCAATTGTTAATAGTCTATTAGTTTGAAATCAAGTCCGTGTCAAATTCTAATTATTCTTTGTACTGTCAAATTCTAATTGTTCTTTGTACTTAGCTAAATTAGGGTCTACTTCATTCTTTGGCACATACTTCATAATTTTGCGTATAACATCAATTATACATGTAATTCATACTAATAACAGTCACGGTTGCCTTAGACGTCATAATTAATTACCCATTCTTGATTACAAGATAACTCTTATTGATGCGTGCGGACAACGGTACGAACATATGGCAAATCTTTCATCGTTGGAGAAGACACACAAACACAACATGTTGTGCGCCGATGACAACAACCAATAGAGGATCCAACAGATCTCAACCACAAAGAACAATTCAATGAATCCAAGAAGAACAAACAATCGCAAAAACAAGATCTAACGAGGTTCGTCCAACGTGCCTACGTCCTCAGGGCAATCAATAGAGAGATTTGTATTAAGGAAGATGATTACAATAGCTATTAAGCCTCTTTGAATGCAAGAGAGCTCGTAGCTTTTTCTTTTGCAGGTGATAAACCCTAGAAACAACCTAGCAGCCTTTTTTTGCCCAAACCCGACCGTCGGTCGACCGGACCGGTCGACCGACCTCCTTCCCGGTCGACCCGTCCGGTCGACCTAAATAAACAGAGAGTTTGGTTGATTACAGTCAGGCTTCCCGGTCGACCCGGCCGGTCGACCGCGGAATGACCTGTGCACTTTGTGCACGTCGGTCGACCGGACCGGTCGACCGACTATGCCTGATTCTGCTGCTGCTGCTGTTTTCTGCTGCTGCTGTTTTGGCGATCTCCTCGACTCCTCGACGCGACCCCATGGCACTCCAGCAATCCGGTCAAATTCCTCTCTCTCCAACAAATCTCCACCTCGGTGAAGATTTTCAAATCTGAGCCGAATTCCGACTCGATAGCGGCTGCACCAACATGGTTGCCTACGTACCCTTGCCCAAGGGATCAAGCCGTCCGTAGTTCATCCAAATGAGCTTCAGCAAGCTCAGTTCACCTGAAGGACATGGAGCAAGTCTTTGCAGTGTGCAAACTTCACTCCCGTCACCACCTTTGTAAGCATATCGGCCAGATTCTCCGAAGTGTGAATCTTCAACAAGTTGATGTCACCTTCCTCCAGAATCTCCCGAACAAAGTGGTACCTGACATCAATATGCTTCGTCCTTGCGTGATAGACCTGGTTCCTTGCCAAGTAGATGGCACTCATGCTGTCACAGTTTATCTTCAATATATCCTGTTCCACGCCCAAGTCATCCAGCAACCCCTGAAGCCAGATTGCCTCCTTCATGGCCTCTCTCATAGCCATATACTCAGCCTCTGTAGTCGACAACGCGACGGTGGACTGAAGTGTGGAGCGCCAACTCACCGGTGCCTGTGAAATGTGAAGACATATCCCGTAGTCGACCGGCGTTTGTCAAGGTCACCTGCATAGTTTGAATCCACATACCCTATGCACTCTTGCTTTCCGGTGTTGTCCTTCTCAAATACTAGGCCTACATCAACAGTTCCCTTGATGTATCTCAGGATCCATTTCACAGCTTCCCAATGACCCTGTCCTAGATCATGCATATATCTGCTCACCATGGAGACTGCTTGTGATAGATCTGGCCTTGTACACACCATAGCGTACATCAAGCTACCCACTGCATTTGCATATGGAACGTGAGACATATACTCACGCTCTTGAACACTCCTTAGAGATATCTTTGCAGATAATTTGAAGTGTGACGCCATGGGTGTACTAACAGACTTAGTATCCTTGCTGATATTAAACTTCTGCAGTACCTTCTCCAAATAGCCCTTCTGTGTCAAACTTATCCTGCCAGCTTTCCTGTCTCTAGTTATCTCCATGCCCAATACTTTCCTTACTTCACCCAAGTCCTTCATGTCGAACTCTGATGATAGAACTTTCTTCAGAGAATCAATTGCAGACCTCGACCTTGAAGCAATCAACATATCATCTACATAAAGAAGTAGATAGATATATTCACCTGATGGTTACTTGTTGTAGTACATACATGGGTCAAAATGGCTACGTGTGTACTTCTTCTTCCTGATGAAGCTATCAAATCGCTTGTACCACTGTCTAGGAGACTACTTCAAACCGTACAGCGATTTCTGAAGCTTACATACTAACTCTTCCTTCCCTGCAGCTTTGTAACCTGTGGGCTGTGTCATATAGATCTCCTCCTCAAGATCGCCGTGGAGAAAGGCGGTCTTCACATCAAGTTGGTCAAGTTCCAACTCATTCTGCGCCACCAAAGCCAATAGAATCCGAATAGACGAGTGTTTAACTACCGGGGAGAATACCTCGTTGTAGTCGATTCCTTCTCTCTAAGCATAGCCTTTAGCCACCAGCCTTGCCTTGTAGCGTACTGTATCTTCTTGGAGAGATCCTTACTTCTTAGCAAATACCCACTTGCACCCGATGGCCTTCTTCCCCTTGGGCAACTTAGTAAGTTCCCATGTGTTGTTCTTGTAGAGAGATTGCATCTCTTCATTCATGGCCTCTTTCCACCTCCTTGCTTCTGTACTGATCTCAGCTTCCCTGAATGTAGATGGAATAGCCTCTTTAACAACTGAAAGTGCATATGCGACGACCATATCAGTGGTGAGCCAACCTGGTCTCCTAGTGTTTCTCCGTGGCCTTTCAACTGCAGTGGGATCTGGAACAGTATCCATGACCTGCTCCTGACCCTCTTCAACATCTTCAGTATCTCCTTCAGCTGCTTGATCACCACCCTGTGTCACCTCAGGAATGATCCGAACTGATACTGAATCCTCTAGAGATGGTGGATCTGCATCACTCTCCACCTGCTGCAATAGCTCCTTAGTCTTGCTTGTCTCCACCTGCTGAGAGACTGTAGGCTTCATCAAAGAGGCCTCATCAAATGTGACATCCCTGCTGAGTATGAACTTGTTGTCCTTTTGGTCCCAAATCTTGAACCCCTTGGTTCCTCGCTTGAAGCCAACGAACACCCCTTTCTTTGCTCTCGGATCCAACTTGTCTTCTTTGACATGATAGTAGGCTGGACATCCGAAGACCCATAGCAAATCATAGTCTACAGCAGCTTTTCCTGACCAAGCTTCAAGAGGAGTCTTCCCCCCTATTGCAGACGACGGCAACCTGTTCACAAGATGGCATGCATACCCCAAAGCTTCAGCCCAAAATTTCTTTGGCAGCCTGCATTGGATAACATACACCGAACCTTCTCTAGCAAAGTCCGGTTCATCCTCTCAGCCACCCCGTTTTGTTGCGGAGTCTCTCTTACTGTGAAGTGTCTCTCTATGCCCTCATCAAGACATAGCTTTAGGAAAGGATCCGATTTGTACTCTCCTCCATTGTCAGAACGGAGGACCTTGACCTTCCTTCCCGTGCTTCTCTCCAGGTTAGCCTTCCACTTCACAAACAGTTCTAGGACTTCATTCTTGTGTCGCATAGTGTACACCCAACAACGCCTAGAATAGTCATCGATGAACGACACAAAATAGTGGTTTCCCCAATTGATGCAGTCTTGGTAGGTCCCCATACATCTGTGTGAACATAGTCAAGAATACCCTCCGTGCAGTGTGAAGCTGTGCCAAACTTCACCTTTGTTTTCTTGCCTCGATGCAATGTTCACAGAGATCTAACTTGCAGGTCTCAGCACCCTTTAGCAGCCCTTTCCTCACAAGAGCTTGCAATGATTTTTCCCCTGCATGTCCCAGCCTCATGTGTCACAGCCGGGTTGAATCTTCTTTCTACTGGTAGAAGATGCCACCTGCCCTGTCACTGTACTACCCTTCAAGTAATACAGGTTATTCCGGCGATCAGCCTTCAACACCACCATTGAGCCCTTTGTCATTTTAAGAACACCTTCCTTAATAGACACTCCGAGCCCCAATGATTCCAAAGCTCCTACAGAGATCAAGTTCCTCTTCAGCTGAGGTACATATCTCACTTCTTTCAGCTCCCTCACCATCCCATCAAACATCCTGATTGGAATAGTGCCAATACCCTCCATGATGCACGGATGATCATCGCCCATGACGACCGAACACCCCTCCAACTTCTCAAAACTGGTAAACCAGTCTCGATTAGGGCATACATGATATGTTGCACCTGTGTCCAAGATCCACTCGTTCTCACCTGAGTAGCCTATGACGGGAGTGGTGACTGAAAATGAAAATACTGAAGAATCTGAATCTGATCCATCTGCCTGTGATCTTCTGCTTGCAGTCTTTACCACCTTTGCTAGATTTGCTTCAAATTTTGATTCTTTCTTCTTTCCTTTGAACTTTGGACAGTCTACCTTCCAGTGCCCAATCTCTTTGCAGAAAGCACACTGATTTCTTTTAAGATCCCTGAATCCCAGCCTGGATTTCGATCTTCCTCTGATCTCCTTTCTCTTCCTTGATGAACCTCTGCCTCTCACCTCCAATGCCTCCGCCGATGACCCTGACTGAGAAGGATGCCTCTCCTTCTTCCTTGTCTCATAGCTCATCAATGCAGATGACACCTCATGGTAGTCCAAAGTCTGCCTACCATTGATAAACGTCATAGTGAATGTCTCATACTCCTCCGATGGGAGTGAGTTCAGGAGAATGACTGCCTTGTCTTCTTCTTCTACCTTGACATCCACGTTTATCAGATCTGTAAGAAGCTTTGTATATCGGTTGATGTGCTCATTTACTGTGCTCCCCTTCTTCATTCGAAACTGATACAGCTTACTCTTAAGCTGCAACCTGGATTCCACACTCTTCGTCAGGTATTTCTTTTCTAGGGTTTCCCACAGACTCTTTGCAGACGTCTCATGTTGCACAAGGTATTTGATGTCTTGTGTCAAGCATGAACGTATCAAGCCACATGCTGATCTATTCATCTTCGCCCACTCCTCATCGGTGGTTGTGTTCTTCTTCCTCTCCAATAGGAGAGTATCCTCAAGATTAGATGCGTTCAATGCATCCATAATGTAACAACCAAAATTTTATTGTATATAATTTCTCCTCACTTTAAATATTAAGAAATTTGGTTAAAGCATTATATATAGAAGTAGTCACCCCCATAATTTTATGTCGACAAATTAAACTTAATTTATAGACCCACTCCCCTTTTCAATGTTTTATTTAATTATTTGATTTTTTTTTTTGGGGGTGACCAAAAATGTTTAACATGAAGGCTTATGTGCATGTATTTTGGGCAAATTATGACTTAGGTAATGGTAAAAGAAAATGTTAACCTAATCCATCATATCCCCTTAATCACCAATCTTATCCTAATAACTTTTTAGTGGTAAGTATGTATTAGGGGGAAGATTAAAGGGGCTAATATTATTTAATCATCATGCTTATCCTAATAACTTTTTAGAGGTAAGTGTGTTTTAAGGGGGGATTATATGGGCTAATGATCCTTGGAAGTGGGGTTTCCATGTGGCACCTTGAGAGAGTCCTTGGCCATGTGGCATCATGAAGATGCACCACCTAATTCTTGCAATTCCAAGAAGTTGACCAAGCTTGCCTCTTCATCTTCCTCACTCAAAATTCTGCAGAAATTTCTCCCATTTCCTGAAAAATTTTCCTTGCTTTTGTGAAGAAATTTAAGCCTAAAATTCCCCATTTCACCTCATCCATAGAAATCTAAGAGTTGAAACTAAGGTACCCTCTTCTAGCCCAAATCTCTACTCCTAATAGCTCTGAAGCAAAATCCACGGGAGGGAAGACAGGGGCACAGGCTCACAGCAAGCAGAGCCGCGACTGCACGCGGGACTCTGCTACTTTGCCGCGGAACTGCGGCAAGATAGTGGATTCCGCGGCAATTCCAAGGAGGGGAGGGCTGATTTTGGAGGAGGAGGTTCCTGACAAGTCGTGGAGAAGTTCTAGCACCCTCAATCAGCATTCCCTTGTCGCCCAATTCTCTGTTCCAGAGCTTGGTAACATTGTGAGTAAACCTAACTCTTAGGGTTATAATCCTTTATCCAAAGTTGAAAAACAATAACTAGAAATTTTGTAGATGACTCTCAAGGGTAAAAATTTCTGTTCTTGGGTAGTGGTTACTGTTTTTGTGACATCTTTATACTAGATGGAAATCTAAGGAGTATTATCTAGTCACTATGTCCATATATCATGTTGTGATAATTTGAATATGTAATATACATGTTTAGCTCACTATGTAAACTTAAATGAGGGGACTTAGCATATGTAATTCGCTGTTTTGATAATTATTCTTATGTTAAAAGAGATTCAATGGGTATTGCATAGTGATGGTGATTCTATATTAAATAGATGTGAAATACATGTGTAGGAGATATGTTCTAACGTAATAGTAAGCCCAAGTGAACCAAATTGATACCTTAATTCGCTGTTTTTCCTAGTCAATATCATGATGGTCAAATTATTATGGATATAGCCTAATCTTGGTCCTTCATAATAGAAAATAGGGTGGTGCATTATGTAAAGTCGAGGACTTGCACGAGTAGCACTCCACAATAGTCGACCAATTAACTTGATTCATATGTTTCTTGTTCACTAAAGTGCTCGGGGAAAATACCCCTCTCTACAATACAATATTGTGTTAAGTATTGGCAATTTATGGGATAATGCATATGTTCATGTGGGATGAATGTGGCGTGATTATGATGTTCTTATGATATGGGGTAAATCCCAAACACATGTCTCCTTTCTTTCATTGTTGCATACCATTTCGGACATGACCCGTAAATTGGTTTCAATTGCTTGTTGTGCATATTGTATATTACCACTGCATGATGTATTTTGTGTTAAGGAGGAAGGGGCCGTGCGGGAGCCGGTAGGAGGGGGGAAGACGGGGATTTGATATCTATATATATATACATAAGGAGGAAGGGGCCGTGCGGGAGCCGGTAGGAGGGGGGAAGACGGGGAAACTTATATGTCTTATATGCATATACATATATTATATATATAAGGAGGAAGGGGCCGTGCGGGAGCCGGTAGGAGGTGGAAGACGGGGAAATTCATTTCAGATTGAATGATATTCATATTTGACTGTTAAGTTGCATTTATGTTTGTTAATGCTTGTGTTAAATTAAGTTATCACTTTATGTATACAACGAGCCTAATTGATGTGAGTGGACTCACCTATGAAGACATTACACATGCGCATACATTATATCTTTGTATCTTGACATTGTTAAATGCAACCTTTGGTAGTGTAGGCATGTAGACCATATATGTATGGAACTTGGAATAAGTAAGGCAACTTGTACAAACTGTCGTTTATAAGACTCATCCTATATTACTTCTTCTAAATTGATTATCTTGTGAAATCATTGTACTAATTCCCTATGATATGGTTTACTCATTGAGCTGTCGAGCTCATTGGATTTTCTTTACATCTTTTCAGGTTTGGATAAAGGTAAGGGACCCCTCTAATGGAAAGGCTAAGTTATGGATGGCATGATGTATTGTAGTATCATTTTGGTTTTGCTATATGATTTTATATGTGTAGGTATAGACCCTATGGAAGCCTTTATTGAAAAATATGTTAAGTTGTACTTGATGTATATTTTATCCTTGTAGCAGTTGAGACCTTTGTCTTGTATGTGATACTATGTTCTGGGTTTGTGTATCCCTTAGATATGTATGCCTTGAAATTTTGGATCGATGGCAATATATGGGAATGCAAACTGTTGGAATATAACTCTTGAAATGTTGATGTAAAGACTATGTTTGAAATGGAAAGAACCAAGTCATGATATATGTTGTGGTTAAGGATTGGTATATGTGATTGATAAGTAGGCCGGGTGTGCCGAAATTATTGGTGATCTAAGTAGGCCTTCGAGCCGAAATCTTGATTATTGTAAGTGAGAAATAAAGGAATTTTAAGGATGATGCTGCCAAAATTTTTCTCAACTTAAGGTTAACGGAGATAAATGTTGTTGTAGGCCTAATCTTTTTTATTAGAAACTGGGGCCGTTACACATAACTTCACACCTCCACATACCAAAGTTATTAGTGCCATTGAACTTCACAACTTCGATCCTTGGGTGAGTGTTCATTGTTCTAACAGATGTAGTTTCTTCTGCCATTGAGATTTTTTCTTTGATCCTCTATTTATGCGGAAGATCAACTAACTTGAAATAGATCTATTACCCAGATAAAAATGTAATTTTTACCTGTCCCGTGAAACCCTAGATTGAGTTTCTCACCAGATCTACTCCACCACGGATCCAACGAGCCCTCCTTGAGTCCTCCTGAGATCGACACACGATCTCTCGAACACCCAATACCTCAGATCTGAGATTGACACACGATCTCCACCGGATCCGATCTCGAGCCCTCCGAATCCTCAGAAATCCCAAAGAGCAACCTGGATGCTCTGATACCACTTGTTGTGCGCCGATGACAACAACCAATAGAGGATCCAACAGATCTCAACCACAAAGAACAATCCAATGAATCCAAGAAGAACAAACAATCGCAAAAACAAGATCTAATGAGGTTCGGCCAACGTGCCTACGTCCTCGGGGCAATCAATAGAGAGATTTGTATTAAGGAAGATGATTACAATAGCTATTAAGCCTCTTTGAATGCAAGAGAGCTCGTAGCTTTTTCTTTTGCAGGTGATAAACCCTAGAAACAACCTAGCAGCCTTTTATACCAGCTGTTCTGCAATTTGCGGAACAGCAGATTTTTGCCCAAACCCGACCGTCGGTCGACCGGACCGGTCGACCGACCTCCTTCCCGGTCGACCCGTCCAGTCGACCTAAACAAACAGAGAGTTTGGTTGATTACAGTCAGGCTTCCCGGTCGACCCGGCCGGTCGACCGCGGAATGACCTGTGCACTTTGTGCACGTCAGTCGACCGGACCGGTCGACCGACTATGCCTGATTCTGCTGCTGCTGCTGTTTTCTGCTGCTGCTGTTTTGGCGATCTCCTCGACTCCTCGACGCGACCCCATGGCACTCCAGCAATCCGGTCAAATTCCTCTCTCTCCAACACAACATAGATCCAGTAGCTCTACTAGTATTAAGATTTTTAGTTTCTATTTTTTTGCATTTTTTTAAGTAATTTGATTTGCAATAAGATTACTAATTTTTTATATATTTTTCTTTCTTTTAAACTTTTTAATTCTTTTAGAAGTTGGATATCCAAATAGAAGTAGGAGAGTACAATTTTGTAGCTTATATAAAGCCCCAATATATTTACTTTTTCAATAAACAATCAATAAAAGCTTTTACTCTCAATTGAGTTTAATACAGATTTCTCAACTTATTTATTAGTGGTGGGATGCCCTATTAGACTCAATTATTGGTTGGATGTTGTAATTGATTTATCACTCTTTATTTCTCTTTCGTTATCTCCATGTTAAATTTCTTCCTTTCTAAAAATTTGTCGCCAAGTTCTCATCATAAACGAATGCTCTACCAAATTAGAATTAAAGATCAAGCATAAATTTAACCAACAATTGGTCAACAACCATTTGTCAAAGTTAAGGCAATTTCAAGTAAAGAATCAAGATCAAAACATAATATTCACTGAGGTATAATTTCAATCTTTAACTATTTATTTACAGTCCCATATTACATTTTCAGTCTGTTATTTATTCTGGTCTTCTGTTCACATTAAGCGAACAATTCTGCTTCTCTCTTGTGATTGCTTGATTTTTTTTTATTGCATATAGAAGTCGATAACCTGCAATAGCCATGACATCAATTAATCTTCTTGTATTGATATGTATCTAACACCTGCATGTTAAATAAAATAGCTGATATTAATTGTTTTAAGCTTTTCTTCCAACAATCTCTCTTGTTGGTGAAACTTTTTTGAATTATTTTATTTGTTGCTTCCGCCCATACACGTTTCATATCATCTTAGTATCAGAGCACAGTTAAGTAGAATTTGTATATTAGTCACGTATATTTGCTTTCTTGCATTTAGTTGAATTTTATTCAAAACTAAAAAAAATAGTGTAAATTAAGAAACCTTGAAAAGTAAGTCCTTCCCTAAAATCCTGTAAGATTGGTGTCTAACCAAAAAGAGATACTCAACATGGTTATGTAGTTAAGGAAAGTCAAGTGCGAAAAATCTCCCACCTGAGTTCGCCGACTTGGCCAATTGGACTGGTAAAATTGGGGTTTGACTGACCCGATAATTTTAGAAAACAAAAAAAAAATTCAAAATTCAAAAGCTAAAAAAAACAATTAGTTTGCTTTGCTTTCCATATTGCATTTAGGATTCATACATTGCATATCAATTTCAGTGGATTTTCAACCCTCCCTATGTGACATCATGACCAAGCTTAATAACGTACTCCAAATCTCGGATAACGTGAACAAAAATTTAGATAAGATCATAGATAGCAAAGTTGTGGACAAGCCTGATAGCACTATTCCTCTGATATTCACTCCCGTAGTAAAAGAGTTTAATGATATCCCAAAGGAGTTCCAAGACAAATCACCACCAAGTGACACCCAGCCTAAGATTGAATATGATTCTAAAGAGTTTACATATCACCCAGATATAGATTCAGATGAAAAACTAGATGATGACATCGTAGAGCCTAGTACTTGGATTTTCCCTGAAGTCACCACTATTATGGAGCTTGTTGACGTCTTTCCTAAAGTTATGACACGCAATGGCGTTAGTCAAATATATTTGACTCATTTAACTATTGTTAGCATCACATTTTCAAAAATAAGATACAAGAACTGTAGAGTCATTGTGGACAATGAAAGTTGTACTAATGCAGTATTTTTTGAGGTACTCAAAAATGATCGATTAAAGTAATTACCATATTCTCACCCATTTAAGGTACCATGGATCAAATCCACAATCATAAGAGTTCAACAATCGTGTCTAGTCCTGGTCGATTTTTATCTCTATCTTTGGAGAACTATGTGGCATATGTTAGGAACCAAGTCTAAATTCTCTACTGCTTTTCAACTCTTAACCGATTGTGAAACCGAGGTCGTCCATGAGACTGTATTATCATCTTTTGTATCACATGTGCACATGAAATCATATCACGATTTACATAAGAAAGTCATGGATAAGATTGTTAAAAATAATGCCAACTATGAGATTGGAATTGACGTTAAAAAATTATTTAAAACTTTTACTGTTGGTGATGTTATTTTACTTTCTTATAGTACTGATCCGCTTCAAATGTTGAAGAATTTAAATTATTATGTTTATGTTATAGATTTTAGTATCAGTTCTATTTTCAATATTGAAGATCTTGTAAATTACAAAGATTTTGATAACTTTAGCAACTTTCTTATTGATAAGTCATCTCATGAGCCTATTTTTGAGACCCTCTATTCCACCTGTTCTAAATATTCTACCTACTACAGTGGATCAGATTGATAAAATTTTGAATGATAAAATTATCATGACTTGTAAGTATTTGGTTCAATGGAAAGGAAGATCACCGACTGATCCCAACAGGAATGATGCGGACAACAGAACAAAGATATGACAAATTTTTCAGACGTGTCAACTTAACGTAGATTCAGTAGTTCTATTAGTATTAAGATTTCTAGTTTTTATTTCATAATATTGTCCTAATTGATGAGACGAGAGCCGGGGTAAATGCCAAATTGGAGTTATGAAGGCAAACTCTAGAATCTCGAGGTTTTAGATTAAGTATGACCAAAACAGAGTATATGGAGTGTAAATTCAGTAAACAGAAAATTCAAGATTATAGTATTGTGAGACTAGATGGACAAGAAATACCGATGCGCAGTCATTTTAAGTATTTGGGTTCTCTTATTTAAGATGATGGGGAGATCAATAGTGATGTCAACCATAAGATGCAAGCCGGCTGGTTGAAATGGAAGAGCACAACAGGAGTTTTATGTGATCGTAACATTATGTTATGACTGAAGGAAAAATTTTATCAGACTGCTATTAGACAAGCTTTGTTATATGGCATAGAATGTTGGGCTATAAAAAGATATCATGCCCAGAAGATGAGTGTAGCAGAGATGCGCATACTTCATTGGATGTGTGGTAACACACGGAGAGATAAGGTGAGAAATGAGGATATTCGTACTAAGATAGGTGTAGCCTCTATAGAAGAAAAGATGAGAGAAAACTGCCTACGATGGTTTGATCAAGTGCGATGTAGCCCTACAGATACGCCAGTCCGACGAGTAGAGCGTATCAATTTAGGAAAAGTTAAAAGAGCGCAGGGAAGATCGAAGAAAACATGGATGGAGGTACTACGACAAGATATAGAAGCTAAAGGTCTTAGTGAAGGCATATTGCTCGATAGGAATGAGTGGAGAAAGCTAATTCATGTACCCGATCCAGCGTAATTCTCTCTTGGTTTATGTGCCTACCCCAAATACTAGGGACAAATGGCTTAGTTGTTGTTGTTGTATTTTTTATTTTTAGTAATATGATTTGCAGTAGGATTTCTAGTTTTTTTTATGCATTTTCCTCTTTCTTTTAGACTTGATTCCAAATAGATATAGGAGCGTACAATTTTGTGGCCTATATAAAGGTCCTAATGTATTCACTTTTTCAATGAACAATCAGTGAAAGTTTTTACTCTCAATTAAGTTTAATACTCAATTTTTTTTTATGAGTGGTGGGATGTCCTATTAAACTCAATTATTAGTAGGATGTAGTAATTAATTTATCTATCTCTCTATTCCTCTCTCTTTATCTCTATGTTAAATTTTTTTTCCCTCTAAAAATTTGCCACCAAGTTCTCATCGTTGATGAATACTTTATCGCCAAATTACAATCTAAGATTAAGCACAAGTTCAACCAAAATTGATCAACAATCATTGCTCAAAGTCAAGGCAATTCCAAATAAGAAACCAAGATCAAAACAAAATATTTACTAAGATATAATTCAATCTTTTAACTATTTATTTATAGTCTCATATTATATCTTCAATCTGTTATCTATTCTGATTTTATGTCCACGTTATAAGTGAGCGCACGATTCTACTTCTCCCTTCTGATTGCTTGACTTTTTTTATTGTGTATAGAACTCGATAATCTGTATTAATCATAGCATCAATTAGTTTTCTTGCATTGAGATAAATTTAGCACTTGTATATTAAATAAAATAGCTGATATTAACTATTTTAAGCTTTCCTATCAATGATCTTTCTTGTTGGTGAAATATTTTTTTGAGTTATTTTATTGTAGCTTCCGCACGATGCACGTTTTACATTACTTATTTAATTAGAATGAGAGATATTATCATTACTGCTGTCTCTTTCCAATTCTACTACATAGTGATGATGAATTTATCAACTAACATTAACGTCAAGTTAAGATACATTTCCCAAGACCAAGCAGGGCCTCTGATTTCTTGGTCTAAAAACTAATTACATCATAGGCCATTTGCCTTTTTTTTATTTAATTCAACCAGGAATTCTGATATTATAACTATTCATTCGATTCATCAGTTATTGACCAGTTACTTTTTCTTTGTTCGCTTTCAACCTTAGTTATCGATCCCAAAATTTTTGATTCTGTAACTTTTGATTTCACAATTATTCGTTACATTAATTAAGTATTGTTCGAAGTATATATACTACTTAGCTTGCCTCGCAATTTAATTATAGTTTCACATCTCATCAGCTAATTATCCACTATAATTGATAAAAGTGATTTCATATTAATCTGACATCGGGATAAGCTGATAAAGTGACCATCAGACGTTTTAAGGAAATAAAACTACAAATATGGAGTGTCCAGCAGTAATATGAAGTTTTTGTTTAATTATGGATACCTTGAGGTGGAATGCTTAATTCTTTGTGTGCAATAAGTGATGAAACTCGACCATCAGAATTACTGATATATTAGTCAAAACTCTCACTTGTTCATTCAAGGAAGACATGGGTTCTACTATGACCACATCTGCACCAAGATTTGTAAATAACACAATCCCTTAGTTACCCAACTAAATACCAGTAACATTCTTGAGCAACACACTTGATTTATTTTTGGAAAAATTTCCCTTAGTAAGTCACCCATGCACATGTAATCATCGAAGACTCTATTCTACCCATGCTATCGGGTAAACACCATCATGCTTTATCTACAATAAAAAGAAAGGATTTACAAGTAAAGGGGCACTTAAAACAAGGTAGCATACCAAGATCATCATCCTATAGACCATATAATCTAATGCAAAATATAACAAGGAAGAAACACACTGATTCTACGTCAACATTCCCTCTTGAATATATTTACTATTAAACATCGTGAGGGGAAAACTCCAAGAATACATTTACGATTAGTTGTTGTAACTTATAAGAGAGGGTCAACAATTTTTGATTCAAACTGTGTCTTACTCTTAGTAGTTTTACTCTTTAGGTGGTTTTTTACTAAATTTCTATTCGTTATATTATGTCCCTTTTACCTATATCCTGCATTCACAAAAACTGAGTTCCTGACTATGACTAAACAGCAAGTGTCTAATCTATTCTATCAAGAACAATTTGCTTTCTTAGTAGTTAAGAGTTCTGGACTTATATATATACAGAAATATGTATATCAGTCGACAGCTGAGAGTCCCTCTCAGCCTGTGGTGACGTAGCACATTATTAGCCACACTAGAAAGGAGGCCCGCCTATTGAAACAGTTAAAATTACTAAATGCCCCTGCGGTAAAAGATAGTGGATCTGAATAATTTATTATTTTTTATATTTTTGACGTTAGTCAATATTGTCACCATTATCTTTTATAACTGTAACCAAACTACGACCAACTGAATATGAATCATGTCTCTTTGAGTGCAACTTCATCAAATCATGACACAAATTTGAATTCTTCTTTATTAAATTTTTTACGCAGATATTAATATTTTAGGAATGCGCCTAAGCTCGTAGTGGTCAATAAAATAATTTCTCAATAGTTTTAAAAGCGTCCTTTGTCGCAGTCTACAATTATTTAATTTGTAAATTTTTATGATATGATCTGTAAGAATTTTACTAATTGCGAACATAGTCGCAGTTTACTTATTCGCATGTAACGTATAAATTATTATTATTATTATTTTACATATTCCATGCGAATAAGGACTGCGATAATGGTCGCATTGCTTAACGACAGCATGTCCTGGATTATTTTTTTGCTAGGTTAAATGTAATAACAGTGACTAAGGACTGGGAATATAGTCGCAGTTTCGTATGATTTATATATTTATTCTTCACTATGACTGTTGTCTCAGCCGCCTATAATCTATGAATTTTTTTTTGACTATTGCATGCAAACAGGGACTGCGATTATGGTCGCAGTGCTTAACGATAGCATGTTGTGAATAATTTTTTTTTGCTACGTTAAATGTAATAACGGTGACTAAGGACTAATACTATAGTCGCAGTTTACGTATTATTTTATATATTTGTTCTTCACTGTAACTGTTGTCTTAGCCGCCTATAAACTATGAAATTTTTTTTACATATTGCATGCAATTAAGAACTGCGACTTGGTCGCAGTGCTTAACGACAGCAGTCACAGTTTTCTAATTTGTGATATACAGTGAAATATGCTGATTTGAGAGGATTGTGATTATGTTCTCAGTATCATCTGTTTATATAATTTAATTTGGACTACGACCATGGTCGCTGTTTTTAACTTTATTGAATGCAAAATGATCAAACTATTTATGACAGGACAGCGATCGTGATCGCAGTTTCATATATAAATATAGTTAATCATGGACTTCGACCATAATCGTAGTTCTATTAGTTCAGAGTTATTATTATCTGAGTACTGCGACCATTATCGCAGATAAGATGCAAAAATAATAACTATACAGCATACTTTATATGTATTTTTAAAATATGAAAGACCATTTTAGAGATAGAAGTAAATTTTATTTATAATATAATATGGTCAGAAAGAGACCTTACAAAAAAATCACTAAAAGCTCTTAAAAGAAGATAAAATAACGTTGAATATCAGAAGATCAGGAAATCCTAATCCTCATCGTCATCACCATCATAAGCAGATTAGTCGTGTTCATTCTCCTCGTCTTCTTGTTCATCACTTATTTCCTCATCTTCTCCTTCGTCGTCCGGCTCGCTGTTCTCTTCAGTTTTTTCCTCCTTTCGTGGGTGCTTTGGTTCATCGTAAACTCTAAAAATAAATCGTCTGTATCAAACTCTTCTTCCGACCCGTGTCGAGAAGAACCTGTAAAAGATATGCTCAAAGAAAGTGAGCCCCCAGCATTAGAGGACATGCTTTCATCAAGCATGTCTATGTGAAGTGGCAGAGGAATAAGTTCCTCCTCACTAAGCCCCATGAAAACTTCATCATCCTCATAAAGAGAAGGATCAGATAAAATATTATTTGATGTAGTGAGATAGTCAAAAGGAGTGAAGTCCATACTGCTATCAGATTCACTAGAATACCCTGAAGAAAGAGGACCGGTGGGAGAATGATTGAAGTTGAAATCTGAGTGCTCAGAGGAAGAAGATGGGGAAGACAAGATTCAAGAATGAATTATTTTCTGGAAGTTTTGAAATCAAATTGAAAACGAAGAGCACAAATATTATTTTTAGATATGAGATAATATATTAGTTACAAGCACTATAAAAAGATCAATAATGTGAAACACCATGAATAGTAATAATAATTGTTATAGGTGACGGTTGAGTATTCGAAGAAATGGTAAAAAGAAATTAAATATTTAATTGAAGCAGTTATGGCGGAGAATCCAAAGAGTTCCTTTTTTTCCAGAGGTTTATTATGTGAACTACAAATTAACTTTTTATATAATATTTTTCCTATATATTTAGATTACGTATGGTGCACATCTTTCCTTTATCGAGATTAATATTATTGCATCTCTTTTCTCGAGACTATTACTGTACCATGGTAGATAGAATATTAATTACTTCAATTAGTTCAGAGTAATTAATATAGTATTTATAAGATGTGATATACTGATCTGATGGTCGCAGGGCTAATCTACTTTGTAAAACGATCAAAATTCTGTTACATAAGGCATGCGAATAAGGACAGCGACTGTGATCGCAGTGCTGAACGATAGCATATTTCGTCTGTTATTTCTATGCGAATAAGGAATGCGACCAAGATCGCGGTCGTGATATAAAATTGAAAGTTATATTAATTAAGTCTGCGATCATGGTCGCAGTGATCGAAAGTTTTATTATACTATGATTGCGACTATGATCGCAGACTTTGTAAAACGATCAAAATTTTATTACATAAAGCATGAGAAAAAAGACAGCGATTGTGGTCGCAGTGCTGAACGATAGCATGTTTCGTCTGTTATTTCTATGCGAATAAGGAATGCGACTAGGGTCGCAGTCGTGATATAAAATTGAAAGTTATATTATATTAAGTCGCGACAATGGTCGCAGTGATCGAAACTTTTGTTATACTATAACTACGACTATGATCGCAGACTTTGTAAGACGATCAAAATTCTGTTACATAAAGCATGCGAAAAAAGACAGCGACTGTGGTCGCAGTGTTGAACGATAACATGTTTCGTTTGTTATTTCTATGCGAATAAGGCATGCGACTAGTGTCGCAGTCGTAATATAAAATTGAAAGTTATATATTTTTTTATTATAGTTTTGAATGTATGTGTACTGCGACATGGATCCAATTTATAATATACATTGAGAATAAAATAATTTTTTAGTACCAAAATTGACCATAGTCGCAGTTCATTAAAAATTGCATGAAATATTATCCAACCAATCTGCAAATATTGTGGCAGTTACGAGAATATCTGATTTATAAAATATCTGCAAAATAATTAACCATTGTATTTCATTTTTTTTTACACTGTACATTTGTAATACAAAAAATAATATACGGCTGCCCCACATTAAATTTCATTTTTCTATTCATTTCATTTTTTATTAAATGTATATGAATTGAAAATAATACGAAATTAAATAATAAAAAAATTATATAGGTTTCACACATGTTTTTTACTTTTTGCTGCTGCTGCTATTTTTTTCTCATTATCTTAATCCATTTTTTCTTTATATTTTCGATGTAGTAAAATTAGGAATTTTATAACTGTAGATATATTCAACACAAAATTCTTTGTAAATTATAAATATTTTAGTTAAAATTTTGTTATGGGTGAGTTTTTGCTAGTTTAGAAGTAAAAAGGGGTATTTTGGTCAATTTGATTGACGATTTTTTAGGTGGGATGTTTTTGATTTTTTAGCGCCCACACTCTGCCACCGATATGTGGCATATATTCGGTCATGTCACCGTCGGCTGAGAAACTCTCTCAGCTGTCGGCTGAGGTATAGTAACCTCATATATATATATATATATATATATATATATATATATATATATATATATATATATATATAGAGAGAGAGAGAGAGAGAGAGACTTATGTCCTTTCAAAAGGATTTGAGCCCGAATCCTTCCAACTCAAATACAACCCTCCGATTTTCGAATACAAGATCCACTCTGTTCTATATTATTTCAAGTATTTATAAACCAAAAATTAAGTGTTTTGAATACTTTTTTCCCATGCATCAAATAGGGAAAAAAACGGACAGGCTAAATAGTGAGTTGGTTAATTTAATAATGAGGAACCTTTGAAACCTAACAAAAATTAGTTTGTAGGGGTTTTTAAATGTTTAGATCATAATCAAGTCGTCGGATCGAGAATTTTTGTGTCTAAAGACATAGATCTAACCAACTCACTACTTTCGGCCGTCCATTTTGTTCCGCGTGGTGGATGGGTAAAAAGTATTCAAAACACTTGATTTTTGGTTTATAAATACTTGAAATAATATAAATTACTTCAACGGAGTGGATCTTGTATTCGAATGTTGGACGGTTATATTTGAATTGGAAGAATTCGGACTCAAATCTTTTTGGAAAGACACAAGTGTGTGTGTGTATATGGGGTTACTGTACCTCAGCCGTCAGTTGAGAGAGTTTCTCAGCCGGCATGACGTGGCTTCATATTAGCCGCAGAGAAGTCAAAATTTTAGGCGATAAAAGGAGACCCTCAATCACTTTTCGTTGCCTAATGACTGAAAGACCCTCAGTTTTACTTTTAACCTGCTACAACTGTTCCTCCACTAAAAAAATTACAGATCGAAAAATTTTAAGTTTTTTCAAACAAAAAAATTACAGGTCTTGATAACTAAATTTTAGAAAAATAATTTATTTTAAAAGAATGCAATCATGGTCGCACTTATATTCAAGTTTTTTTTAAAAGATGTTTTAATCACAATAAAAATCTATTACCGCGACTTGAAATAGTTTTTTTTTTTTTCTGAAACTGCAATCGAAGTCGCAGTTTCTAAAAAGAAAAATTTTGGATTTAATTTTTTAATATTATTTTCACTTTTTAGATTTATTTTTGTTTTACATTGCGACTTTTGGTCGCAGTGTTGTAGCCTTTTTTTGATTAGGGTCGCATTATTTTTTCGACCTTCCTAAGCTAAATAGGATGCTGCGACCGTGGTTGCAGTTTTATGAAATAAGAGTCGCAGTCAATGGAAGCAGTGACAATAATCTATGATTAGAAGATTGAGACTTCGGTCCCAGTCTTATGTAACAGCAGTCTCTTTGAGAATGTTTTGTTTGATAATAATGCGACCTTGGTCATAGTACTTTTTTATTAAGTAATCTAAATAGGATACTGCGACCATTATCGCATTCTTATGAAACAAGAGTCTTATGAAATAAGAGTCGCAGTCAATGGAGACAATAATCTCGTAAGTTAATTAATTAAGATGATTAGAAGATTGCGACTTCGGTCGCAATCTTATATAACAGCAGTCTCTTTGAGAATGTTTTGTTTCATAACAATGTGACCTTGGTCATAGTATTTTTTTATTAAGTAAACACCAAAGGATACTGCGACCATGGTCGTATTCTTATGAAACAAAAGGCATAGTCAATTGAAGCAGGGAACAATGTCTCGAAAGTTAAGTAATTAAGATGATTAGAGGACTGCGACTGAAGACTGCGACATTGGTCGCAGTCTTATGTAATAGCAGTCTTTTTGAACTTATTTTTCATTTTTGCGACCAAGATCGCAGTCTTTTTATTAATAAATTTTAATTGGACTGCGACTTTGGTCGATGTCTTGTAAAACAAATGGTTTGAAGATGAAATTTTATACTACGATTATGGTCACAGAATTTAATTTTATCTGACAATTTATTATTATGAATGCGACCAAAGTCGCAGTCCTGATGAAAAGACATCTTTTAAAATAATTTTTTCCTACGACTTCAGTTGCATCTCTGCCAGATTGGTTATATATTTATGTGTATTTTACTTGTCTTTCAAATTTTAAATCGAATGGTCAATATTTCCGATGATGAAAAATTTCAGATAGGCCTTACTTTGGAAGAAGAAGAAGAGAAAAATCACGATGAAAATATTGAAGCTGACATCCCGAGGGAACATGAACTTGTCAAAATAGTTGCTGGAGTCTAGGTATGCGACTAAAAATTAATATCTGATCCCGCTCTCGCTTTTTTAGAACGATATTCTTTATAAGTCAAAAATCTACATCTGACAGCGTGAAAAGACACAGAGAGATAGACATATAAAAGAGGATAAAAAATAATAATAAAGAAAATAAGCTAATACATCATCCCAAGAAAAAGACAAACGATAGGGGCTTTTAGTAATTTCAATTATTTTCAAAAGCGGGACGTCATTTTAGATTGTCGAATTATGTGGCCCATAATGTGCCACATCACCGCAGGCTGAGAGAGTCTCTCAGCCGTCGGCTGGTATACATTTCTCTCTCTCTCTCACTCTCTCTCTCTCTCTCTCTCTATATATATATATATATATATATATATATATATATCAGAAAAATGTATATCAGCCTGCGGGCTGAGAGTACTCTCTCAGCCTGCGATGACGTGGCTCAATTTGTCACTTCACTGACTCGCGGCACGCTTTTAGGAAGAAGTTAAATTACCAAATACCCCTTATGAAAAGCAACTCTTTCGGTAACCTTCCTTATTGTTTATTATTATTTTTTGCCGCTCTTTATAGGTTTTAGGTTATTCTATATAAATTACTTTTCCCCCTATTTCCTTACCTCTTTTTGAAAGATCTAGTTTCTCCTTTTCAGCCTGCGTTAAACTTTTTTCTGAAAATATAAAATCTTTTCAGATCAATTTTTTCTCCAAAATATTAAATGTCGACGTCTGAGCAGTCTACTGGCGATCTAAATATGGAAGATATTGCATCTGGTTCTACTTTCTCTCAGAATATTGAAAATCTTGAAGGGTTGACATCTTTGCATGCCGATCAACAGGTTTTAATTGATTAATTTTTTTTAAAAACAATTTCTTAAATATTGAATTTTTCTCTTTAAGTCTATGAGGTACTGCGACCTATTACAAATGATTTAAAGTTTCAGAAATGCGACCGTTTTAATATTCGGTCGCAATCTTATTTGAAAATAATCTCCGGCTGTGAAATCTTTTTTTTTTTGGGTATGCGTCTTAGGTCGCAGTCTTTTGTAAGGAGTAATATAGCTTTCGTCACATACGGGTAACTGCGACTTAAGTCACAGTCTTTGGTAAGGAGTAATATAGATTTCTTCACATACGGATAACTGCGACTTAAGTCGCAGTCTTTGGTAAGGAGTAATATAGATTTCTTCACATACGGATAACTGCGACTTAGGTCGCAGTTTTCAATAAGGAGTATTATAGATTTCATGTCGTATGTGAAATCTTATTTTTATTCACTGCGACTTAGGTCGCAGTCTTTAGTAAGAAGTAATATAGATTTCTTCTCATACGGATAACTGCGACCTTGGTCGCAGTATTTTAATAAGAAGTAACATAGTTTTCATCTCTTATGCAACCTTGGTCGCATTTATATAAATTATATTTTAAAAATATTTATATTCATTTAATTCGTGTAATTGTTTTTTGTAGGATATGAATGCACATGGAGAATGTCTGGAAGCTCAGATAAGTTTATAGGGAAACAGTTCCTGTCGGATATGGAAGCATACAATTTTTACAATTGTTTTGCAAGGAATAGAGGTTTAGCGTGAGAAGAAAAGGTACAGATAAGTCACGGAAGCCTCCTTATGAGATTATTTGCAGAAAATTTTGCTGCAACAAGGAAGGTCTGAAGAAGTTGTGTGACAAAAGACAAGAGGGGCTTACAGTGCATCGTCGAGTTAACACTAGAGTAGCTTGTCCTACTGAGATGCATATCCGTCTTCGTTTTTTTTGGACAAAAGACATTGGGTTATCACAAAATTTGTTGATACTCATTCACATGAATTGTCAAGCCCGGATAAGGTACATCAACATTACTCTCACCAGAATCATCGTTCAAAAATTAGCAGAAGCATTATGACCAATCTGGTTGATGTTGGAATGCAGCCTTCAAATATTTCCCGCGTTGTTAATGCAATGAGCCAGGGAGAAGGCTGTGAAGAAGTGAGCCCGCAACAAGTTATTGATTTCACTCGTCAACGTAGAAATAACTGCGGTCATGAGTTTATTGCTATTATCAAATATTTTTAAGAGAAAGCCGAGACCGATCCAGAATTCTTCTTTTCAAGTGAAGTCGATAACGCGGGCACACTTAGAAGCATTTTTTGGGCTGATGGAAGAGCTATTTCCTCGTATCTGAGGTTCTGTGATGTGATCGTTTTTGACACAACATACAGGACTAATCACTTAAGCTTGCCATTTGCTCCATTCACTGGAGTAAATCATCACCGGCAGTCAATTTTGTTCGGCTGTGCATTGCTTGCTGATGAGCAGAGGGATACTTTTGTTTGGTTATTCCAAAAATGGCTTAAGTGCATGCATGGAGTTGAACCGAAGCTGATTATTACTGATCAGGATGCGCAGATTGGTGACGCCATCAAGATTGTTTTCCCAACTTCTCGGCACCGTTACTGTTTCTGGCATGTGCGGAAACATATTGCAGAGCAACAAATCCCAATGTCAAACAAGTATGGAGAAGATATGGTCTCCGATTTTCATGCTTGGTACACCTCCCGCGATATAAGCACTTGTGAGGAACGATGGCGTCTGATGAATGAAAAATATCAGTTAGAAGAAGAAGATGACAGTTGGTTGATGAAGATGTACAGGCTCCGTGGACATTGGTTTAATGCATATCTCAAGGATGTTTTCTGTGCTGGAATGACAACCAGTCAGAGGTCCGAGAGTATTAATTCCTTCTTTGATGGTTTTGTTAACTCAAACACTAAACTAGTGGAATTTGTTCACCAATATGATAAAGCTGTGGCTTCCCGTCGTACATCTGAATCTCTTCAAGATTTTAGGGGTTTGAATTCTGTGCCCAATTGTACATCCAATCCATATGAGATACAGGTTTCGAAGTTGTATACACCGAAGATTTTTCAGTTGTTCCAGAAGGAATGGGCAGTTGTAATGACACTATTTTCAGAAGAGGTGGAACACGACAAACCTGGATCAACATATTTGGTTGGTAATTTTTCAGAATCAAAAGACGGCTGGGAAAAGGTAAGTTATGATAAGCGTGAGGAACTTCATGTTTCTTGTAGTTGCTCGTTATTTGAAACAGAGGGTATCCTATGTAGACATATTCTGTGTATTTTGTGGCGCAATCACGTTACACATATACCGGAATCATATATACTTCAGAGATGGAGGTTGGATGCTCGTTACAAAAACGTTGCAATTGAAAATGGCATGAAGCCTTTTTCCAGTCAGCAGTGTTTTAAATATCCCCGATTTAACCCCGATATTGCGCCGATATTGCGTTTACGGCACCTAGTCTCAATGATTGGCACATCCAAACCGATATAGCGATTTTCACTCAAATTTGCCGATAAATCGGCATGAACCCGATATATCGGCCGCAATTTCGCCGATTTTGGACCCGATATAGCGTTTTACACTCAATTTGTATGTTAGGTATTTGGGTAATTCGAGCGATGTGGCAATGTGACATTTGTGAAGATTCTACACTTGGATAGTGATTATGCATTTATAAGCTTAATGCAAGTTATCGAGTCAAGTATATGTTAAACATATAAGTATGATGTTTTATGTAGCTTTATATAATTTATGAATATATTGTCTTATTGAGATGCAATTTAAGATAAGAAGATATGTATATTTACAGTCCGATTTTGACATCCGATTTTTGAAAATATCCCCGATATGTCCCCGATATATCCCCATCCCCGATAAATTTTCCTGGCCGATGTAGCCCCTGTGGCCGTCATTTAGAACACTGCCAGTCAGGGCACTCCACGGACGGCTAGATTGTGGACAGTACGTTCAAAATTTAATGCAATTCTTAAGATGGTCGCTGATTCTGATGAAAATCTTTCAAAGTTGGAGGAAGTTTTGGAAAGTTTTGCCCAAGATACCACTAGAGAACACAGAGCCATGTCAGGAAATGATCATTCATCACAGCCTAAAACTGCGGTTGGTTCCAGTGGATCCGTTGTCGTATTGCGAGATGGTGAAGAATTGAATATACGTGATCCAATTGGTCCTGTACCAACCAAGGGGAGGCCTAGAGCTGCATCCAGGCTTAAGTCTGGTTTTGAAGATTCTATATATCAGAAGGAAGTTAAGCATCGAAGATGTGGTAACTGCCAAGAGCTGGGCCATTACAGGACTGGTTGTCCGTTACTGGTATTACATTAAACCTGTTAATCATTTTTTTATACCGATTAATCTTTAAAATTCTTACTATTTATTTTTTTTATTGGCAGAAGTAGGTTTGGGTTGCTTCCACCTCGAAGGAACAAAGACTTCAATTTTTTATGAAGTGCGACCATGGTCGCACAGTGTAGAGAAATTAAGTCGCAGTCCGCCACTGGCGTGTCATTATAATCAGATTTATTATCATTTTTTGATTTCTACTGTATTATTTTTTGTATGTAGTTGTACTTTAAAGTTCTACTGCTACAAAATTCTTCTTTAGAGTATATTTTTTTGTATATAATGTAGTACATTTAAACTGTTACGTTAGTCAGATACTTTGGTCGCAGTGTACATGGTTAATTGCGACCAAGGTCGCAATGTTGTTATTGATAAAGATGGCCAGCAATTGCACTCTAAGGTCGCAATACATTGACTGCGACTAAGGTCGCAATACATTAGGTAGGTGTTTGCTTTATATTAACATGCATAGCGACCAAGGTCGCAATGTTGTTTTTGATTAAGACTACCACCAGCAACTGCGACCAAGGTCGCAGTTTTGTTCAGTTATCCAAAACAGTTTAATACACTATAACTTTAAATTACTTTGAACTGCAAAACATTTCATTATTGCGACCATAGTCGCATTGAGAACTGATAAATGATTAAGTAACTGCGACCGTGATCGCTGTCTTGATTAAAGTGTCACTGTACAAGGAAACGTTGTATCTCAAACAGTTCATTACTGCGACTTTGGTCGCAATACAATTACTAAACGCATGTTTGTTTCTAACATCAAGACGCAATAGTAAAATTCAAGTTGTAACAAAATGTAGATTGGAAATAATCAATGGAACTTATAATAAATAAATGTATAGAATTATTTATAAATTAAATCAATAAAACAAAAAAATTATTCAATGAATTGCAATTATTTTTACATTTATAAAATAAAAAATTGTGTTACATCAATAATTTGTCAACTGTCAGTCTTCAAATATCATCCTTCGTATAATTTCTGTTTCTTCATCCCAACTCTTCTCTCTATCTGCAAGTATCATGTATGCAAGCTCACTTCTTAGTCTCCATACATGAGCATCCGTAACAGTATCAACAGTTGATGGACTACCAGACGCTATGCTTTCCATGTACTTGCATACATATACACCGCAATCAACACTGAAAATTTCATAGAGTAATCATTGATTGAAATTAGATTTTTGGTACTAAAAAAAGGTAGAAAATATGAAAGGTAAGGAGATGTCAAAAATTTATATACCTGTTTGGTTATTGGGGGCATTTTGCGTATTTTATATTTATTCTTCTCATTAATTTATTGAAATCAATCTCAAAAATCTGTAATAATCTTTCTTTCTGCAATGTCAATAGAAACAAAAATTAGTATTAATAAAATTAAATGCCAGTTTTCAGTAATTGAAATATTAAATTTCAACTCACCATTGTTCTTGCATCTTTTTGGTAAAGCTGTAATATACTACTTTTTTTGTCAGCTGGAACCAAAGAGTTGTAAAAATTCCACTCTTGTGTATCGGCATCAAATACCAACAAGGTCCAGTGAAATCCAGGTTCGTCGGCACTATGTTTGTGATTGATCGGGAAGAACATGTAGTGCACATCAGCTGTCCAGTTTTTCAACAGCTTCTGCTTGATGAAATGATCTTCCAATCTTCACTTTTATTTACAACACCGTGCTGAGGACAAGAAAAATAAATAAATAAATTACAAAATGAATATAAAATATAAGAAAAAATTAATTATAATAAGAAGTCATTAAGTCAAAACAAGACACTGCGATCAAGGTCGCAGTGTCTTGTTTTTATTCTGCGACCTTAGTCGCAGTACGTGAGTTAGTCGCAATACATTTTAATTATAAACTGCGACCTTAGTCGCAGTACATTAGATAGTACGGCCTTAGTCGCAGCTGCGACCATGGTCGCAGTAGATGCCTAAACGGAGAGAACATGAGTTAGTCGCAATACATTTTAATTATAAACTGCGACCTAAGTCGCAGTACATGCCTACACAGATAGAGAACATGAGTTAAGTCGCAATACATTTTAATTATAAACTGCGACTTTAGTCACAGTACATTAGTTAGTGGCAGTACATTTTAATTATAAACTGCGACCTTAGTCGCAGCTGCGACCTTAGTCGCAGTACATGCCTACACAGAGATAGAGAATATAAGTAATCTAAACATAATTGATATTATAGTAAACCTTAAAGGAGAAAGTAGATTTTTACCCAAGCTTCGCTCCGGAAGAATATGCTTTTTAATCCTTTTCCCTTCTCTAGATGCTGCATGTAGAAATGAATTATATTTGCATCTAACTCTCTGCTGAATATCAGGTCCTCAATGTCATTCCTTGTAATAATGATTCCGTTCTCGGTATCCTGATACGCAGTAGAACTGCAAGACATTCAACACAAGGTTAGTAATTTAATTGTTCTTATATAAAGGTATAACAGATTTCTGTGATATGAATTAACTTACTCAGAGAAGGACTTGTCGAAGAAATTTTTTACAAGTGCTTGTTGATGGGGCTGCAGATTTATGTATGTTCCGGTTTCGGTCAATTCTCTTGATTTTGGCTCTGTAGAGGAAATCTCTTTGTCACCGAAATCAGTGGCAGAACTCACAGCCGCAGGCTGTGGAAGAGGATGTTCATTTTTTTCTTCTTCTATTTTGGATAAACGAAGTCGGAGTCATCGCGATCTCTTTCAGCGCGCCTGCGTTCTTTGACTCCCCTTTCTATCGTTCCTTTAGAGTATTCCAAAACAGCTTCTTTTGAGGATTGCTTCTGAGGCGGAGTATGTTCTTGAATTCCTTCTTCAGAAGCTTTATCTCTTTGGATTTCTTGAGTCATTTGACTTATATTCAGAGAAAAACTTGGCATATCTTCTCCAGTAATATTTAAAATAGACTCAGAACCCATGATTTTATCCTCTTCCAGTTTTTTCTTCTTCTCCTCTTTAGCCTGCTTCTCCATCTGTTCCTTCATTCTTTTCTGCTCCTTTTCCTCTTCAACCTTCCTTCTAATTTCCTCCTCTGCCACTTTCATCTTTTTCTCCCTCTTCTTCTTTAACTCCGCCAACAACTTCCTCCTCTTCTCATTCTCTTCCTCTTCCCTCCTCCTCATTTCCTGCCCCTCCTCTTCCCTCCTCCTCTCCACCTTTTCCTGCTCCTCCTTTTCCCTCCTCTTCTTCTCCTTCACTTCTCATTCCCCTTTCATTCTCCTTTCATTCTCCTCCTCTTCCCTTCTTCTATTCTCCTTCTCCTCCTCTTCCCTTCTTCTATTCTCCTTCTCCTTCTCCTCCGCTTCTCTCCTCCTCTTCTCCTTTTCCTTCTCTTCTTCCCTCTTCTTCTCCTTCTCCTTCTCCGCAGCAGCGGCTGCTCTCAGCAGCTCTTCTTCTTCCTCTTCTTTAACTTTTAATTTCCTCTGCTGCCTTTTAGTTTTTTTCTTCTCTCTTTTTTCTTTCTTTTTTATTTTTAATTCAGCCTTGAGTCTGCTCTCAGTCTCCATTTTTTCAATTTTCATTTCGAGCTGAGAAACATATTCTCTCAAGTGCTGATTTTGAGACCTCAACTCTTTTATCTCTTCAGCTTGATCATCCCGTGGTAGTGGCAAATAACCTGTAAAAGATGGTTGTTGCTCACTCGTTTCAGCCGCTTCTGGCTCATTTTCCGCCGGGATGTCAGCTTCATTATATGTATGGCCTCCTTCATCTCCTTCTTCTTCTTCTCCTTCTTCATCTTCTGCTTCTGCTTCTTCTTCTTCCTCCTCCTCTTCCCCTTCAACAGGAAGGCTAACCATATTTTTTTCAGCAATAGAGATGTTGCCCATTCAATTCAAATCTGAAAATAAACAGAAAAAGTAAAGTTAAAAATAAAACAATGAAATAATGATACTGCGACCATGGTCGCAGTTTATTTATGAAGTATTTTTTGAAAAGAATGCGACCATGGTCGCAGTATGTTTGTCATGCCCAAATTATCTGGCCAAGCCATGCAGGTCAACACTGCGACCATGGTCGCATTCCATGTAAAAGGTATTTTCAGGAGAATGCGACCATGGTCGCACATTGTTTGTCAGGCACAAAACGAACTGCGAAAGGTGCAGCTCAATACTGCGACTATGGTCTCATTTTATTTGTACTGAAAATAAAAAGAAGTCTAACTTA
Organism: Agave tequilana; assembly: GCA_038442645.1. Taxonomy (NCBI): domain Eukaryota; kingdom Viridiplantae; phylum Streptophyta; class Magnoliopsida; order Asparagales; family Asparagaceae; genus Agave; species Agave tequilana. Next base: position 130,394 of record JAVJIF010003758.1, read on the forward strand.
CAATATTGCCGTCAATCTCACTTAGATCAACTTCAAGTAGAGATCTACTAATATTTTAGAGGTCCCATCTTAAAACGCGTGGGGTTATGTCCTCCAAACCAGACCTCGGCTCAAAAATAGGAGCCCTCTCACATAGCCAATACTGCAAAAAAGGAAAATTAAATTAGTTTACACAGATATGCACAATTTTTTTGGGTAAATTTCATACAATGTTGGCCAAATTTTAGATTTGTACTTACAATTATTTGCACGGAGCATCCTTGCAGCTCGTACGTGGTTTGCCTGAAGATGTCCATTGACTCAATCAGGAATTGCCAAACAGCTTTTGCCCAGCATATTGTCCTCATCAGCTGCATATTGGCAATCTGTTCCACAATATACCACGGCACCATGCATTTACTGCCAGAGAAGAAAAGAGTGGCCGACATGTATAGGATGATTAATGTGGTAAAGTCTTGAGCTGCAAGTCTGTGCATGTCTCTTATAATTTCATGTAAAGTCATTTACTGCTCAATCTGTTCATCCTTTGTCACATCCAATACACCTCTCCGCCTCTTCTTGACAAGAAGATCATCCAAAGCATCTTCAATGGATACTTTAGTGATCTTCTTTATATTGGGGAAATAATGTTTTATCACCCCTCTATCTTTCATTGTACATGTTTTATTCATCACAAAATCTGCCCCAATGATAGGTAGACCAAATGTGAGGGCAACATCCTCCACTGTTAACTCAATCTGTTTGCCCCCAATTCTAAAGGTCCTTGTATCCCTATCATACTGGTCTAAAATACGCAGCACAGCAACGTTTGATTTTAGACCCTTTTCAGCCCCAAATTGTTCATTGTAGAACGCCATGAAAATTGGGCCAAATGGGGTATTGTTCATCGCCTCTACGAAATCTGCGTGAATGTACTTTTTAAATTTCTTCATCAGCTCGCACATAGGTTTCAGGCTTGATCTCAGAGGACGAACCTTTATCTGTTGTTTACCTACATAGTAAGAAAAATAAACAGTTCAGACCAATGATCATTTAAAAATTATAAGGGGGTCAAAGGCATATTTGTTTCTAATAAACTGCGAATTCGGTCGCAGTCATACAATGTAAACACAAACAACTTGCACCCGGACGACACTGCGACCAGTGTCGCATAAGACTACAGTGCAATCATACACTGCGACCAATGTTTGTAAAAAGCATATTTTCTTTTATAAACTGCGACCACGGTCGCAGTCATACTTTGCAAACATAAACTTGGACCAGGGACAACACTGCGACCAAGGTCGCATAAGATTACAGTGCAATCAGAAACAACTGCGACCCGGGTCGACACTGCGACCTAGGTCGCCCAGGACTACAGTGCAATCAAAAACGACTGCGACTCGTTTCGACACTGCGACCAAGGTCGCATAAGACTACACTGCAATCAGAAACAACTGCGACCCAAGTATGATAAAATAAATGTCGTTAAATACACTGCGACCTTGATCGCAAGAGACGACAACTCATATTTAAACAATTGCGACCGAGATCGCATGCAGTGTATGCACATCAATTTTTTCGAATATACTAAGACATAGTAAAAATAGAAGAAAATAAAAAAAAGGTGAAAAAATAGGACCTTTATCATCATGTTACAAAATTTATAAATTTAAAAATTTATTCGACATCTAAAGTTTCAAAATCTCTTTCTTAACTGCGACCATGGTTCCAAGATTAAAAAAAAAATTTAAAAAAATTGCGACCTCGGAAATAAATCTGGAAAAAATTAAAAACTATTAAAAAACACAAACGCTAAAAAATTTTGAAAATATCAATTTTTGTAGTACCTTTTTCCACGGATGATTTTTTAGGCGCCATCAGTTGCAAATATATTCTTTAAAAAAAGGATCAAATTTGTGAAAGAAAATAACTATTTTGGATCAGAAGTGCCGGTTGAAATTTTAGAGCTGTAAATTTTTTTGGTAGCCAACTTTTTTTACATACGGTAGAAAGTTGTGAGGGAGGGTATTTTCGGAAAATACAATGTTGAGGTGACTGGCATTAAATTGGGCGGGATTTTTCAAGATTTGTCCGCCAAAATTGATGACAGATGTGGGGCGGTGATTTTGCCACGTCCGCCGGCTGAGAGAAGTCTCTCAGCCTGCCGGCTGAGGTACAGTAACCCCTATATATATATATATATATATATATATATATATATATATATATATATGTATATATATATATATATATATGTATGTATGTATGTATGTATGTATGTATGTATGTATGTATGTATGTATGTATGTATTTTAAGTCTCCACTTGTGAGTACCCTATCGTGTGTTCATCTGTGTATGACATCTTGAGTGGGTCAGTGAACTAATAGCTTATTATAAGATTGAGAATTTTACACTCACAACTTGCTCATATCCTACTACGAGAGACCATTTGTTGGTTATAAACTTGCAACAAAAGTAGCCCGGAAGAAGTTTATTACAGAAAATCTTGAATAATTTCCACACTGTTAATTGATTGAAATCCTATTATTGTTATGAATCATTAAACATGAAAAAAATCTAATTTGGAGTCCGAACCAATTAAGTTTACTGGATTTAGATTAAAATGCCTTGTAAATTGAGCTCTGATCATCTCATAAATTTCTAATAATTGAAATACGGGGAAGTATACATGAACCTCTATGAGAGGACACATACCTACTTACTTTAACCTTATAAAATATTCTCATTCATTTTGCCTTACTTCTAACGAGGAATCAATTGTCAATAGGAATCTAGAATACCCAATCTACATTCAACAAATTGTCGGTACTAGCTTACGTATAGCAATATATACCATCAATATACGATTCCATCAATTACTTTAATCTTCTCTCTAAAATGATTTATATATGCAGAGTCAAGATTACCAAGTTTCATATGAGTTGGCCAAGAATTTTATTTATCAAATACAAGCACAATTTCTAGCTTGAATATAACATCCCTCTCTCAATCAATGTAGACCAAGGTTTAATGGGAAAAATCTCCTATTGAAGGAAATAAATCACAAAAAGGAGAATAACTCCTTCACAACTGATTTGTGGTTATCAAGAGTCTCAAGGCAATACAAATTAATTATGGGAGCTAAATCATAATATGCTCATGGAATTTTCTGTAAATTGGAATTTGAAATAAACTTAGATCAAGATGGGATTTCCCTCACCTTTTTGCTACCCATGACCGCGCTTGTTGTTGCCACCATGGTCGCTGCCTGACTGCCACCCTGGTCTGCCACATGCTGGTGCCGCACGGTTCAAAGAAGGGGGAGAAAGAGAGGAAGATAGGGAAAAAGAGAGGAGAGAGATTGAGGTATTGAGGAATGAGAAGATTTAGGGTTTGAGAATTTGGGAGAATGATAGAGGGAGGGAGGGCTCGGATGAATGAGGGGTGAAAAGAAAAGGATCAGGAAAATGGTTCTTTTATGTGCATAAACCCCCCTCTACATTATATATTGCTCATAATTCACCTCTCATTCTCTCATCATGCCACGTATACACACTTCATTCAAGATGAATCTCAACCCCTACATCAACACCTCTCATGCATACTTACCCCCTCCCACTAAACTATTAGAAATATAGTATTATGGTATTTTATTTGTATTGATTGTATTTTCTTGTATTTACATAATATATTCATACACCAATTTAATACCTATATTTTCATACACAAATTTTGTGTAAAATTATATATATACGAGTATTCATACAAGGATGATTGTATTTGCATAATTTTTACACATACATAACATGTATATACAATTATCCAAATTTATTCAACTTCCAATTTTTTCGGAATTCACTTCGCACTAATTAATTGAATCGTCAGCTTTAATTATTTTGTTTTATCACAAATCCCAAAATTAGAATATTAAATCAGAGTTTAATAATCCAGGTGTTATACCACGGATCTAGAATTTTGATGGGTTGAAATAAATACCATTAAACAGCCTTTTTAAGAGTGTCTTTATGTCAAAGAAATACCGAAAATATAAAATAAAAATATTTTTAAATGACTTTAGTATTTCCAATTTACCTGCTCAAATGTATTAAATTTCTCTTACAAGTTGAGGAACTACATATAAGACTGGAAATCTTTATGGCAAGCCTTTGCAAGTCTAAAGTGGATGCGCCATAAGATTCTCACTAATTAACTATCATATATAGAGAAATAAGACATGGGAATAAGAAATTAGAAACCAACATTTTTATTTTCTTATAAGACAACTTTTTGAACCTAAATAAAAGATTAAAATTGATGTATTTTGCCCTGAAGATTTCTTCTTTCGGTTTCTAATAGCAATATTAAAGCCAAAGAGATCACCAACATTCTTATTAATACTAATGTGTCGAATGTGTTGATTAGTCTTGTCTTCATCCTCCAAAGGCACTATTTTTGGATGATCTTATAGAGACCATTCGTAATCTCTTCATCCCCTGAAATGTCAGGTGATCATAGAAATACTCTGAATTGAAATAGTATCCAGCAACATGCAATGGCCGATATCCAGCAACATGCAATGGTGGTGTAACTGAACCTCGTATCTTCGGTCAATAATCTCAAAAGCAACTTTATACTTTGACTCATTATTGTATCCCATTGCGCGCTTTTTCTCACTACCCACAAGCATCAACACTCGAATCAAGAGAATCGTTAGCTTCAGAACACATGCAACATTGTTCCAAAAAGAATTCATTCCAACAATTTTCTCAGTAGCTTTTCCATTTACCTCTTTAGCCCGTCTACTTTTCTTCAAATGAGTTGATATGAATATCTTTCTCAACTTCACTTTTTGCTTATGCAAACTTGACAAAGTCAAGTATGATGTGGTATAGTGGTAAAAAATTGACCCGCATCAGGACGATGACACGTGTTCTAACTAACAAGTGCTTCTCCAAAGAAATTCACAACTCTCAGAGTTCATCCCAGAGCATTCTCCACTCGTGGTCATCCCAGAGTTGCCCTCCGTCCTGAAGACGTCCTTAGTCTGAAGCCGCACTCTACCACTCCGAGATCTTTACTACTTCGAGGTCTTCCCCGTCCCGAAGGTCCCAGCTTCGAACCTAAAGTTTCAAATAGCAGTTTGCTGAAATCTCTGCCTGCTGTTACGCTGATCTATCCTCCCTACGTTTTTATTGTGTAACACCCCTATCAGCGCGAGCAGTTATGGACAGTGAAAGATTTCCCGGCATGCAATCCTAACCGACTAGCATCAATGATCACGGCCAATAAAACATATCTGGCACATGCAGATCATACAATAATAGTAGTCCACCAATTTTACTTCACTCCAGCATTCACATCAAGTATATATAATCCTTCTACTAGGAGAAGACCGCTTCCCTAATCCTCAGAACACACCACACCAAGCAATTCTCCTCTGCTATCACATTAAAAGTTCTTCTTTGCTAGTGTACCAATATGTCCTCAGTTGTCTTCTGCACGGTCCTTCCTCCCATCACACTGGCAGTTATCCTCTGCCGGTCGCTCTTACCATGCCCGCAATTGTCTTCTGTGCGGCATCTTCATCCACTATCTTGGCAGTTATTCTTTGCTGGTCTTTCTTTTTCATTCCACTTATTGATTCTCACGCTCGAGGGTCTTAGGCCAGCACCACGCTAGTGCTCCTAACTCCAAAGGTATATTTTTCCTGTGTGTGCTTTGACAGGTACTATCTGCGGAGCGCCCAAATCGCTTGTGGTGGGTGTAATCTATGGTAAGCCAATTCTTATCCACCATAAACTGGTGCTTTCACTGAGATATGAGACCACATTCAAGATCTCTCTTCTATCCAACCCAAAACCTTCTTCAAAGAAGTCTCTTTCATAACATCGATGGCCCCGAAAAAGCAAACAATCATTCACAACGGCGTCTTATGATGCACAGACACGAACACGACATGAAAAAATTCAAAAAAAATAGGATACGGGGACACAACAAGCAATATTTTATTATTTTTTATTATATATAAATAAATTTAAAATAAAGCATATTCCATCTTATCATAAAACAAAAGACTATCTCTTTATTTTATGAATTAAAATATATTTTGAAGAAAACAATGTTCTTTCCAAATTCATAGACATTTATAACCATGGGACCGTATATTTCGACCTAGTAGTTGGATATCAAAAGCCCAAACAAAGAATTAATGAAAAAAAATTCAATGTTAAAAATGAAAAAAAAAAAAAAACACTCTAGTAAACTTCACACTGAAACTTCCCAAATCAAAGTCTAGTAAAGTCTAGCACATGCCATTGCCTCTCAGCTGAAAATGCCAATTATAACCATAGTCTTTATCCAAAATTAGGCATTTGCCTTAGTCTTTGCAAGGTCATTAGCAACAAATGTGATGATTATTGTTGTCATTGTGTGTGAGAGTGTATAGCCAGTTGGTTTGGTGCCTATAAATTTTTATTCTCAACTGAAGCAGGCCATTGAAGGTCAAGTCTCTCAGTCAAACAGAACTCTCTCTGCTCTCTCGAGAGCACATAGAGAGAGAGAGAGAGTAGAAAGAGATCGAGAGATATACGAACAGACAGAGATCAGGAGAGAGCACGAGAGAGAGAGAGAGAGAGAGAGAGAGAGAGAGAGAGAGAGAGAGAGAGAGCTTACCTCAGCGGTGGGCGACAGTGACCTTTGTTGCACGGACACGGCAACATTGAAATGGACACGACACGTGGACACGTGGGAAAACTTAAAATACACATGACATGTGTATATGACACGCGTGTCGGATACGTTTCGGACACGATACGGCTCCCCATGATAGAAGTGTCCATGCTACATAGACACTGACGGCTTGGAGAACCACCAAGAGGACGGCAGAGGCGACGGTGACTTGTCCCACGATGTTCGTCTTCTTCTTCAATCACGACGACGATGGAGGTTCGCCTTCTTCTGGGGTGATGGCGACGACGACGTATTCGTGGTTGATTAAAGAGACTTGGTGGTTTAGGGATTTAAGTTTACCTTATCGGGTCGGGTCGGGTCTCGAAACCACGAAACCACGTACCAGTGACCTACTCCAGTCGAATCCACCCCGTGTCCGCCAACTTGTTTGACCGTGTCGGCCACTTCAAACAAGTTGACTTGTGTCGGACACGGTCAAACAGTGTCTGACACGTGTCGTGCACGTGTCTGGGGACACAGACACGGCACCCTTTTGGCATGTCCATGCTTCTTAGGTGACTGTGATAGTGTACTCCATTAAGGGAACATCCTGGTTTAAAAAAAATTGCGTCATAGTTTTCAGAAAACCTCTCGCTTTTTGCATCTTGCAAAATCAAATATTTTTGGAACACCCTTTTCTTCAGGCATTCTTAGCATCATGATACTTGGCTGTTTCAACTCTCCCAATGGTAACTGACATTTCGCATTACCTCAGGGCACAATTACCCTCATTCACATGCTCCTACCTAATTCGTTTTACGTTTCCTAGGTTAGCATAGGCTTGTGCTCAAGCTTGCTTGAGGCTTTGTGACCCCCTGTCAAGACAATTCTTTATGATTTATGATTTATCTTTCCATTACTCTTGTGGCATCACCTCCTGGAACTGAATTAGGTCTCTGCTTTGGTGTATTCATGGGATCACATACTCCAAGCCACTGGATTTAATTGTATCCCTCAGTTGCTTGTGGCATGGCATCTCCCAAAACAATGCTTTGTTTTTGACTTGTTCATGGCATCACATCCTCCAAGTTCTTTCAATCTGTTATTCTTTTCCCATCTTGCTCATGGTATAAGCTTTCTCAAGTCAATCGAACTTATCACATCCTTCTCCGTTCCTGGCATCTGTTTGCTCCATTACATATATAGGTCTTGTTAGTTAATTCGTGAGAAACCTAACATCATTGTTACATTAGATAAATTTTGGCAATTAGATGATCCCTACTCCTGTGACAAACCTTTCAAGCTACTAGTTGAAGGGCAGGTGCGATGCATGTTTAGAAAATATGTAAGATCCAACTAGTATGGCTTGATGATAAAAGAAAAAAATTTACGTATTAGTCATGAGCTTTCATTGAGGATACAGATGAATAAGCTAGATACACAGTATCCGTTTCTAAATGAGCTTAAGTGTTCAACTTCACTTGTGGATAACTAAACATCATGCTTTGCTTAGTAAGCATACTTGGTTCATAAAATCTAATTAGAGGTACTTGGATATGTTGTGTACATTTCACAAAATATGACAAAAAAATGACATGAAAGAGAGTGAAACAACATGAGCAATCAACTGATTCAACTCTTACAAAGCCAATCACCATCAGCTCCTGCAAACCAAGTCACCATTTATAAGCATGGCCTAGGAAATTTGCTTTAATTGGTTATTTCCCCCATTAAGTTGTTATCTGAACTTTTCTTCAAAAATAATTAATCTGAACTTTACATTCATATAATTGTGTTTTAAAGTTTCTTGATTTTAATATTTGAATTCATACTCAATTGAAGATTCATCTTCATTTTGCTATCCAGATTTTTTTTTTTGTTTTATATAATATTTGATTTAGCTGGTCGCATTTTTTGTGACCTTCGTAATTTACTCCTATCACAGAGATTAATGTTGAAGCAATTCCTAGGCTTAATCAAATTAAATTTGACCACGGGGTTATTGACGGGCTTTTGTTTCTGGGTACACCCCACAAAAGCTCAATCCCTTCATGAATAATGGTGCTGGAGTGTAAGAAAGTTCATGAGAGTGGCTATGAACAATTCTGTGTTGTTCGAAATGGGCGACTCCTTGTTTCCTTCCCACTGGAGCTGAAGGTTGTCAATCTTCTTTTACTAATATCTTCTCAATTTACTTTGATTTCACAATATAAGTTTGTTCAGAGATTACTGTGAGTACAATCTTTAAAATTTCATGTGAACTTATGGTCTTTTTTCCCTACATTTTTCAGATACTGAATTTGGAGTTTTGTGCACAACCTCATGAAGTATTTTTCAGCCGTAGAATTCTAACTCCTTAGGTAATAGGATGTCTACATGCAAATTTTTGTATGTTATAAAAGTATAGTTTTTAACTCATGTTCTTCTTATGTTTGAACTATTTTAATGATATTTTTTAATCATTTTGAAAGATTAAGGTGGTATTTGCTATAACAAGCACTCAGTTAAAAAATATCTCATATTTCAAACCAATCCACATTTTAGCCTTGTCTTCCATAGTAATGCACATCCTCGCCCATGCATTCATCTGCTTCTCACTATTATTCCACATTCCTTCACTAGTAGATATTAATAATGCCTAATGTAACAGAGGACAAAGAAAATTATGATCGAAATGCAAAAGACCTAGAAATTAGTATGGAGAAAAACCTCACAACTTAGTTAGCTTTATTTATCTCAACATAACAAAAGACCACATATGAACAATCCTTTGAGTAGGCCCTAAAATTTGCTCAGTTACATTCCTAAGAGATAGGTATTCATATCTGTCTAAATATCTAGTAACTAACTTTGTAAAAGATAGGAACTCATGGATAATGTAACATTTACTGTTCATGTGAAAGAAAATTTCTTCTTTCATGATAAGTAGCCCAACATGATCCTTTTATGAAATCTTATTGTCCCTAGTTGATTTGCCAAGTCTCATGTTTCAAAAGTAAATAAACGAATAAGTGTTTTTTTATCTTGCAGTTAAAAAGATGCAAACAATCCCTAAATTAACGATAAATTTGCACATATTTCTTAGCATAAGACTCAACTAATTAAAAGGGGTTTTATGTTGGGAGGAAGACGATTGGGGAAGAAGAAAGAAACAGAGATGAAACGCACAAAGACATCAACAATTTACGTGGAAAACCCAAATAGAAAAAAACACGGAGTTGGCACGCAAATAAATTATTTGTGAGAGATTTCAGAAGAAAAAGATAGCACCTCACAATCGATTTGAATTTACAATACCATACACTCAGATCTTCTCTTATTAACCTTAATGGTGACACATATCCTTTTATAGAGAAAACTAGGGTTACAAGTTGTGAAATTACTAAATTGTCCTACACACATTCCTTAAGTTTCACGGGCCACGAAGCTTTCGGACTGGACTGCTTCTCTTATGCATCTCTGAGACGCCTCTCCAACAGAGCTTGTGAGACTAAATTGTCACTCCGAGATGCTACTCTGTCTTGTCGCTAAGTGGAGTGCTCTTTCAGGTAGATGCTTCAAAGTACTCCTCCAGACTAATACCAAGCTTCTCCTCTGAAGCGAGACCTTGACAATGTTTGCATCTTAGAAACTTCGAACACGCACAACCTCCTTATCGGAGTGTTTCACACTTCGCTCTGGGATCTGCAATGGGACTTCTCAAAGCAAATTTTAGTCAGGGGCTCGGCCCCCACACCCTCGGGAGGGGGCTCTCCGCCCCCTTTCCAACCCTCGGCCACCTGAGTGCGCAGGTCTATCTGCAATAATTCTGTATAAGGCACAATCTGTCAAGACAATAATCAGGCTCCACAATTTAGCAGTTTGACTGTTGGTAGAGCCATAGAGGTGCTTACTTATTTATGATCAGAGAGGTCACAGTGTCTCTAGATTAATTTTCTCCTCTGATGGGGAGGTTGGGTGTTACCCGTCATATAATTCAAGAAAAAAAGGAAAAAAGGAGGGAAAAAGACCAATTTGACTCAAATGGGGTTCTAAGGGTCCGTTTGGTTGTTGTAATTAGCCGTAATTCGTAAGTCGTAATTGGTAAAGTCTTTTACAGTTGTAAATGAGTTACATGCATGTAAGTTTTACTGTGTTTGGTTGGTAATAGAAAGTTGTAAGTGGAAAGTGTATTGTGTTTTACGGTGATGTGTAAGTCGTAAGTAGAAAAGTTGATCACAAAATTAGCTATTTGGTGATTTAAAAATTTTTAATAATGCAATTAAATACTAAAATTGCTAAATATTAAAAAAATAATATTAACATAAAAAAATACAAATTTGCATAACCACAAAATTAACTATAAGTGGGCTGTAAGTGAGTAATAATTGGATTGTAAGTGAGTGGTAGTTGAGTTGCTTCAGTCTTTTACGAATTACGGTCTAAACAAACGCCGTAGTTATAATTGAGTTTAAGTCATTTACGAATTACAGCCTTTTACGATTGTTACGTCCAAACAAACAGCCTCTAAATGAATCTCTGGTATGAATCCACTGTTCTCTTTCGCTGCAAACTGCTTATCCGTGAGCAAGAAATCTTGCCATGATCAGACAAGAGGCCTTGATTCCTTCTACTATCACCAGAAATTCTTGGATTCTTCAGCAACAGGCTTTGAAGTTAGCCTTGACTTACAGATCAATATGGTGTAAAGGGAATATATTCATTGCCAAGGTAAAAATGGACGGCCAAATTCAATGACTAGGTGTCAAGTATAATTAACAGAAAGTTAATAATATCATAGTAGTGAAAATGCTACTGATGTAAATTGTTGGGGACTATGAGAGGCCAAAAGAGTATGATTAATGTTGTATACTAGTCTACGAACTAATATAGTATAATCTAAAATTTTAAGTGGAGAATGGATCTTATTCAACTTTTCTTTCTTACTTGCTTGCTTGATTGATAAAAAAAACAAAGAGATACACTAGCCTTTTATAGGCAAATGACAATAATGCATATATGATGATGACTCTTCATTCCTTCTAATTGAAGATGATGACTCTTTATTTCTCTCAATTGATGATGACTCCTAATTGATGATGATGACTCTTCATTCTTCTAATTGAAGATGATGACTCTTTATTTCTCTCAATTGATGATGACTCCAAATTGATGATGATGACTCTTCATTCCTTCTAATTGAAGATGATGACTCATTATTTTTCTCAATTGATGATGACTCCAAATTGAGGATGATGACTCTTCATTCCTTCTAATTGAAGATGATGACTCTTTATTTCTCTCAATTGATGATGACTCCAAATTGATGATGATGACTCTTCATTCCTTCTAATTGAAGATGATGACTCTTTATTTTTCTCAATTGATGATGACTCCAAATTGATGATGATGACTCTTCATTCCTTCTAATTGAAGATGATGACTCTTTATTTCTCTCAATTGATGATGACTCCAAATTGATGATGATGACTCTTCATTTCTCTAAATTGATGATGATGACTCTTCATTTCTTATGGTCTCTTCTTCTTCTAAAATTAATGTCATAAAGACATTTTTATTTGATATTCTAACATGGCATGATGGTGACTGATTGTATTATGGTCACATAAGGTGTCTCGACCTTGAGAGGAAACTTTGATTCTAGTCCAGGCCTGCAGTAGAGGTAGAATCGCGTTCTCTCACATGAGACAAACATTGTCAACTTATTTCTGTAAGAACATGTATTCTTAATTACATATCCTGCACACTGCACAAGAATTCCTGTACTTGAAGTATATACTTTTTTCAGTTGAACCATTTGTTGCGCGTAGCACAAAGCTATCACGCTTCTGTAACCATAAGTAGTCCATCTGGCATCTTTCATCAAGATCTGGAAGCTAGCTGCAACATGTGAGTTAATTAATATCATGCTTTATCATCTTCAATCAAGCATTGATTTCTACCAGTATTCTACAATCTAAATGTTGATGATGTTAAAGAGATATTAATCTTTATCTTTAGACTCTTATTAACTTAGTTGAATTGTTAGCATTCTATATACTTTGGTGATTGCACAACAATTTTATATACAATGCATATTTCCCAGTATGTCACACACATGCGTGCGCGCGCAAACACATGATAAAATAGGCAAATATGTCACTCCTCCAAGATTATGTTTTCCGAGCATGCTAATATGGTCAAAAGTAATTTTATTGAGTTGGGAAAACTGATTTATAAGAATGTTGTATACCATCATGCTTTTGGTCATACAAAAATCAGAATTAGTACCTAAGAGGGAGAGAAGTTTCTAAAATCATGATTGGATTGGCATTGTACTTCGATAATCTAAAACTGAATTTTCAACCAATCCATTTCTCATATCCCTTGTGGCAATTTCATCACAGGGTAGAGTTGTCATAATTCCTTGGCAGGAGCAAATTGTTAACTAATAGGTTGGTGTGATTACATTTTTGAGTGCCAGTTAGTTGGGAAAGTTCTTCTCTTGGCAAGGTTCACTCACTGCAACTCTAAGTGGAACATTATGGTCTCCTCAGTTTATGGTCCATGTGATGATGCCAGGAGGCCCCCTTTTCAGAAGAAGAGATGCTCGACTCGTAACTGGGCAGAAGGGCCTTGGCTGCCGACAGGTAACTCTCTCTTCATATTTCTGTTTGGCAAAAAATCTTGTGAATTTCTTTGTTAGAGAGGGTTGTTGAGAATAGAATGCAAATTAGCTCTGTTTACATTGGGAGGATATAAAGTGTTGAGGATGAGTTGATGCTCTGTTACACATTAAGATAGATATCTGTTGCTCTGGTAAATATCTGGGGGTATGAAGTAGCTGCAATGTGTGCTTGTTTGTAGCTTTGGTGTATGTTATATTCGGTTGAAGCGAAACCATGAGACAAGATTCTAAATATCGGATATCGGGATCGTATCGGATGGGGGTTTTTCATATCAGATATCGAATATCGGGGGAGATATCAGGGATACATGCGCATATCGGGCGTTCATATAAGACACTATATATAATGAAATATTGATAACTAAATGTTAGTTTAGCGTCATAGATATCATCTACCTAATAAAAATGATATAATATGCATTCGAAAACAGTAAAAAAATAATGTACATTTGCACTTAGACGTGCAATAAATAAGTTATTTCATATCGGGCGATATTTCGGGTGATTTATCGGCCGATATCAAGTGATTTATCGGCCGATATTTCAAGTATCGGTTGTTTTTTGCTGCAAACGATATGGCGAATGATTTTCCCATATCGTATCGGTAGCAGGCAAAAAAGGAGATATCGGTCGATATCTCGGCTGACTCGACCGATATTTAAAAGAGGGCCATGAGAAGTATAGTTAGTTTCTCTCTAACGTCATCATATCCAGCTGGACATCAAAATCCACAGCGAGAATACATCTTGCCATCGACATAGTATGTATATAATTGTGCTTGGTAACTTTTGTAACTGTATCTATGACAATAGTACAAAAAAATGGTTTTAGGAGCATGGCTTCTGAATTCTGATCCTTCCTAGTAACTATATTTTCCTACATATAGACTTCAATCTTAACTCATATAAAAATAAAAAATCATTCTTGTTTATCATACCCTTCTTCATAATTATCGGGCGTTGAGAATTGCTTTTGAAAGTATTTAATGATTTCTATCTATGAACACTTGTTGCAACTGTACTTAATTAGAGATCGAAAAGACAACATTGGAGTTCACATTTATGTTTTTTCCTGTCACATTGTAATTTATTGAACATATCAATTTCCAGAAATTTCTCTTCTTTTAACTATCAATTTATATTGTAAATTGTACCATTAAATTAATTATTAGTTTTTGAGCTACTATTTTGTCTTTTTTATTAAATTCTGTTAGTACTTATTGGATAACTTGTGCATTATTTAGAAGATCTTTTTTTATTTCCTAAAAATTGTACTTTTCGTTCCTGCATTTCTTTTTATTTCCTTTACTTATTAAACTCTTGTTTCATTTACTGCACATATGCATAACCCTGGTTTCCATTATGGATGATGAGCTGATTAAATTTGCATGCATGGCCTTCTTCCTTAACTCATTCTCTTTCTAAAGTTCGTGCCTGCGAGTCGCCAGCTGACAGAACCTCTGAGGCTAAAATCGTTAAATGATTGGAGATTTTCTAGAGGGTATGTTCGATTTTTGCAGGTTGTATGATGTTAACAGTTTGTTTTAGCACTTTATGATGTTTCACATAGTTATTCATTATTTACATTTCTTTACATATATCTCAGGTTGTAAATTCAATGAAGGACTTCATTGATTTTAGCCTAGAGCACAAGATTGGATCTCTAGGTACTGTTCTTTCAGTAACCAGATAGGCAAAATTACAATTGTTGTCTACAATCTTGGTTTACTTGTAATTTATTTTGTTTTTTTTTTTTTTTTTCTATTCAACAAAAGAGAAAAATAGTCCCATTCTCTAGGCTAGGAGAGTGTCCCCTTCAAATTTTTTAGTTTTCTTAGCAGACCAAGATTGTCACTGCTAACCTTATGTTAATTCTCCTCACAGTTCACTAACAAGGATTTTGGGATACAGTTCCCTCATATTGAATGCAAGTGATGTAAGGGTTGTAAGTCAGTTTCTGTCAGTAGGAAGGACAACTCATGGGGATGCAGTAGTGCGGATTCTCAGGTACTTTAAGAAGTTATTGAGAAAATGGCTTTTATATTCGAATTGTGGACACACTAGAGTTGTTGGGTTTTCAGATAATGATTGGGTAGGATCACCCATTGATAGATGATCTATCATAGGCCTTTGCTTGAGGAAATTGTGTGTCATGAAAAAGCAATAAACAGGGCGTGGTGTCACGATTTAGTGCAGAGTCAGATTATTGTGTGATGATGAATGTAACTTGTGAAATGATTGAGTCAGACTTGTTCACTGATTTTAGTTTTGCTTCAGAGTGTCCTATGAGGTTATACTGTAATAACCAAACTTTTATTCACATAACGGAAAATCTAGTATTTCACGAGCGCATAAACATATTGAAGTGAATTGTCATTTAGTACATCAAATGATAGAAGAGAAGATTGTTTAAGCTCGACATGTATCATCCGGTCATCAGCTGGTGGATTTACTCATAAAGTTTCTTGAGAAAACATGAGTTGTTTTATTTGTTGCAAGCTGGGCATGTATGATGCATTTGCTCCAGCTTGAGAGGAAGTGTTAGGAAATATGATTTTTATATGTATTAGAAGTAGTATTAGGAGTAGTATAGGAATATGAGTAGAATTAGACTTTCATGTATCTATATAATTGAGAGGAGAGATCTCTCTAAATCTCTCTCAATAATTTTCACTCCCCCCCCCTTTTCTTTTTAATATCTGACCTATTTACCCATTAGGTTAGAGACAGAGATCCGACCCTGACCCAGACCCGGACCTAACACGGATAACATGGTGGAAAGGGTCTAGATCCATATCTGGATCTGGGATTGGGTTGAGGTAGACCCTATCCCGACCCAACCCGATAGCAAACATAGTCCCACACACTGCTTTTAAGTTCCTTGCATACATTCATTCCCATTTTAAATTTTGGCACCACCATGTATTTTGAATTATACTACCTTCAGCTTGCTTGCTCGAATTATAGTTACTGCCCAATACTTTTGAACCATATAATCACGTCCATTGTTTTAAATATCAGCCGATATACCGGTATATCATCCGAGATACCAGTATTTTATCCAAAATTATACGATAAGTGTAAAATTTTACCGGATATCATTTTGGACTGATATGGGCTGACATATCGCCATGTGGCCATATATCAGCCAATATCCGAGATGAAAATATCTGATATATCGCCATGTGACACATTTGAAGAGCTTTTACAAATACATTTGAGGAGCTTCTAAAAAAAACAAGTATCCCCTATAAGTCTATGACCTAAACTTACTTTAAATAGTTTCATATGATTTATGTAGCCAATCACATGTATATTCTTTATCTGGTATGATGTCTGATTTGATGTCCAATATTTAGTACCATATCACGATATATCTGTTGTAACGAAATTGATATACTCCGATATCAATTGTTGCGTGCATAAACTGAGATACCATACTTACTATGATACCAATAGTTGGGAGATACGGAGCCCTACCGACGATCTCAAGCACGTCTTGAGATCGATTACCTCGAGCACACAAGATGAATATTAAAAGATATAAGAAGAAAACACACAATTTAACGTGATTTGGCCCAAACTTGACCTACATCTATAAGGAGATAACTTGAGAGAGTTTTATTAATAAACTTGATACAAAGAGATCTAACCTTTCTCTTAATGACACAAGAGTATTCATCTTCCCCTTAAATCTACGCCTCCATTACAAGAGTATACCTTCTCTCTATGCACCTTCACCTTACTATTCTCTTTCTTGACTTTTTGGCTTTTAGGGTCTTATATTGTTCACCACAATTTTTTTCTTCTCTTCTGCTCCAATTTACAATGATCGGTCACAACCTTTATTTATAGAATTTTACAATATAAATCCTACTTGGACTATGAGATGATCTTGGCCATTGATTCTTGAAGAATCTTGATCAAACCTATTAGGAGTTGATCTCCTTAGTTTAGAAGGATTCTAAACCTTTTAATCTTTAATAACAAATCTTCACTGAATAAGAATTGAATCTTATTCATACTCCTCCTGAAAAGAAAATTGGCAATCGTCTGAAAAGAAAACTGCTTCACCTTGATTTGCTTCTTCTGCTTCAAGCCATCGTCTTCTCCAACTTAATTGGATTTTCTTGAACCATCATCTCCTCTTGAAAAATAAAGCAAAATTTTAACAATCTCCACCTTGACTTGCTTTTTAAACCATTAGCAAAAAACTCAAGATTTTGGATTACTATCTTAATTCTTTTCTTGGTTGTAACCATATCATGAAGCCTTTAACCTTGCCACCTCTTCCTGAGGCCTTTGGTGGATTCACTGCCATACTTTGGGTCATCTCGAACCTCGCCTGAATGTACCCTTTTTGTAGTTGTCCTGCAACTCTTAGACTCGGTTGAGTTTTCCTTAAAGCTCCACCTCGAAGTGAGCTCCCTTCAAACTTTTCATTGAAACTCTCTGATTTATTTTCTTTCCATTAACTTGCATTACATCACCGCCACCGCCAGCCAATTCCACTTTGTGATGCCTTCCCGACCATGGGAATCCTGCCGATCTTGAGGCAATCCGTCTCTTATTCTACCATGGTCTTATCGACTTTATACGAGCATTGTCAAAGGCTTGTCGTGCCATGGTCTTCCACTGATCACTTGGTGATGGTCCATCGATGTTTTAACTTTGAAACTTTCTGTCTTCACATAACTGTCATGGTCTTACCGGGCCTTCCCGCCACACACTGCCATGGTCTTCCTTCCATCAATCAGGACTGTCATCCACCACTGCATTGATGTTTACCAGATCTATTGCCCTACTATTGATGATTTTCAAATCTGATAGATCTACCAATGCCTACAATAATCTCACATGTTATGGCTAACCCGTCGTAACTTTGATCGTGATCTCAGTCGATTTTTTAATCGATCTATACAAAATTTGCATCAGACATTAGAATCTCCTCGATCTGCACTTACCATTACATCCAGAACATTAAAAAATAAAGGGTTCAGTACCTTGATTGTCTGAATCCGACTACGATTGCACAATCTACCTTCCGATCAATCTCGTCCATTGATCGTCTTCATCACCCTTCACTGTTTTTTCTTGACTTGATATCGTAACGAGCCTCCATGGGATGCACTGTGCGATACCTCCGTGAGCTTGTTGAGCTCATCTTGTCGTCCGCCATTGGCAATGATCCAATCATCGCCTCTGCGTCTACCGTGTTCAGATATGAGCATCATTGGGCCTTGACGACTCCAACTTGATCAATATACTCCAAAAGTCATCGATCTTTACCTTAGAACAAATCTGAATTTTCTTGTTGTCTTCTTCATCTTGATGCCTCTGCCGAGCTCCATCGACTTGACATTTTTTTTCATCTAGAGCACTTGAGCCTTGAAAGAACACCATCAGCTCTGATACCATTTGTTGAAAACAAAATTGATATACTCTGATACCAATTGTTTCATGCATAACCTGGGATACCATACTTACGATGACACCAATAGTTGGGAGATACGAAGATCCCCACTGATGACTTTAAGCACGCCATGAGATCGATTATCTCGAGCACACAGATGAATATTAAAAGATATAAGAAGAACACACAATTTAACGTAGTTCGGCCCAAACTTGGCCTACGTTCACGGGGAGAGAACTTAAAAAAGCTTTATTAATAAACTTGATAGAAAGAGATCTAACTTTCTCTTAATGACACAAAAATATTCACCTTCTCCTTGAATCATGCCTAGATTACAACACTATATCTTTTCTCTATGCACCTTCACCTTGCTCCTCTCTTTCTTCATTTTTTAGAGTCTTACATGTTGTTCAGCACAACTTTCTTCTACTCTTATGCTCCATTTAACAATGATGGGTCACAACCTTAATTTATAGGATTTTGTAATACAAATCCTATTTGAACTATAAGATGATCTTGGTCATTCGATGCTTGAAAAATCTTGATCAATCCTATTAGGAGTTGATCTCCTTGATCTAGAAGAATTCTAAACTTTTTAATCTTTAAAAACAAATATTCATTGAATAGGAATCGAATCCTATTCATACTCCTTCTGAAAAGAAAATTGGCAATCGCCTGAAAAGAAAATTGCTTCACCTTGATTTGCTTCTTCTGTTTTAAGTCATCGTCTTCTCCAACTCAATTGGATTTTCTTGGACTATCATCTCCTCTTGAAAAACAAGACAAAATCCTAACAATATCACCCGATATCCGGTATATAATTTTGCCGACCGATATATCGTTGATATCCGATATTTAAAACATTTATCACGTATGAAAAGTACTCGTGAACATAGTTGACCGGTAATTTGCTGATTTTCCAAAATAAAATATCAGCACATGATGATAGGTTTCATATGGATGCTTCCTATCATCTCTAAAAGGAAAGTTTTATGGGTTTCTCTGCTCAAATACCATGGTGGATTTCATTGTCCCTGCTGATTTCACCACTTTTGATGTATTGACCGTTGCCTACATCTAGATTCTTAGCCTTAATTTGGCAGATATTCAGGTTTTAAACGCTGAAGCAACAGGTCTTGGCATTTTCAGCTTACCTGAGATACTCAGATCTTCGTTTACAAGCTCCTTTGTGTCCTGGCCACCACATGCCCACATCAAATATTCACCTCGAACCAGCATTGTAATTATCTTCTGAATTTAAATTTATGTTTATTTATTTACCAAGTCTTTCATACTCTGAACGCGACATGCCACGTCAATGTTTAAATTTACATTCGGGAATCGATGATATTTGCAGGTTGCGTTATTAATGGCGGGATCCAAATATTTCTGAACAGGTTCTTATTGAAGCTAATCTCAATAATGCTAAGATCTGTTCATACTCGCAGTGATCTTGGTGGTGCGATCATTGAAGGCGCCGACTTCAGTGATGCCGTTCTGGATCTTTCTCAGAAACAGGTACATCTATGTGCCAGTCCTTAAGTTTTTCTTGAAAATGTGTGAAAATTAAGAATATTCGGATACTTGTATTCTCTCTTTTCATGTCTGTTAGCATTTCGACATCGTATCCAACATCTTGCTTTGACTCTGCAGGCACTGTGCAAGTATGCAAGTGGGAAGAATCCATTAACAGTAGTGAGCACCAGAAATAGTCTGGGATGTGGAAACACCCCCCGTAATGCATATGGGAGCCCTTCTTCCCCCTCTTGAGTTCACCCCCTCCGAATCCGAAGCTTCTTCATCGTGATGGGTTCTGCGATCCGTCAACTGGGCTTCGGAGCAGTTGTACATACAGAGGGGAGAAAAAGGAAAGTGGGAAATACCAGTTCTTGACACATTCTTGGTAAGTTCATAGGATATTCTGCATTCCTGATGATACATTGTCAAGTGTGAATCTTTTCTCCATATTTTCCGACACAACTATGCCTTGTCAGCAAATATCACAGAGCAATGAAATGCATTGTTTGTTGCCACAGATTATCCTGTAAGTAAGGATTATTACATTTTTGTGGCAACTCGATATATGAAATTTTCTGATGAGAACAACATATATGACTGATTAGCAAAGGGAGCTGAAGAATACAAGTGTTGCTTCTGAAATTCTAGGTGAGGAAATGCACTGCCAATCTGAAAAATGTAGGTCCTAAATTTTGTTGAAAAGTTCTTGAGCACAGAGTGTGGATCCAATGCCAATCTGAAAAAGATTCAACCAAGACCCACTATTTCGAGGGAAATCACCAACATTTTGCTGTGAATCTCAGACTCCCTGCAATCCACTTTCACCCCTTGGCCAGTGAGTAGGTGTTTAGATAAAACAAAACAATCACTTCTAGCCTAGATGGAACAATTGGGCCAATCTGACCATTTAGATTAAGTTATGGGAATCTCTAGTTGTTATCATTTATTTAGACTTTTTTTTATTCTTTATTTAGGTTAGGCTTATTTTTCTTTTTTGTTTAGTCCCATATCGGTTATGATTGGAGATGTCTTTTGTATCAGGCCTATATAAGGCAAACGCCTGTATATATTTTAGTAGTTCAGTTGATTTAAGAAAACCCCAAAATTCGCATTGCAATTTTGCTTTGTGATTGAATCTTGACATGGTGATGTGCAGAGTAGGAGAGCGATCTCTTTGGTGTTGAAGTCTAAATCAAATTTTATCACTCAAAACCCTATTTTCTTCTCTTTCTTCTTTTCCCCTTCTCTGCTGTGAGCAGCGGCGGGGAACACAACAACCACTCTTGAGAAATCCGCCCACCTGGCGGAGACTCGATGCAGCCGGAGAAACAACCAACACAACAAAAACAGCAACCAATAGAGAAAAGCAATCAACACACAAATTTAACGAGGTTCAGCAACGTGCCTACGTCCTCGGGGTAAGGGGGAGAGAGATTTTATTGATTCAACAATCAATACAACTAATACAAGAGGGAAACTTGAGGGAATTCTTTGGGATTCTTAAGATACAATACATGAGGGCTCTAACCTCTCTTTTATAGTCACAGAGTCCCTGGATTTAAGGAACCCAGATTGGATTTGATTCCATCTAGAAAAGGAATCTGAATCCTAAAAGGAAAGTCCAAACGCGCTGGCGGTCGACCGACCCATGCCACAGTCGACCGAGCCGGTCGACCGCGCCCAACTGAGAGTAGCCCAGCTTTCAGTCGGTCGACCGGACGGTCGACCGCTTACTTCCTGTGCACTTTCGTGCACGCCGGTCGACCGCCTCCTCCACCAGTCAACCGGGCGGCCGACCGGGAGCACGATCTGGCCTGCTCTAATGCGCCATTTCTCGCTCCTTGATTTTCGATTTCTGTGCTAACTTCCTCTACTCCTCTATCTCCTCTCTCCCACATTCTCATTCACATCAGTTTGGTATCAGAGCTAAAATCCTGCTCTATTCTTTCTCCAAAAAATTTTCTCCTCAAAAACCCTAGCTTTCTCTTCTCTTCTTCTTTAGTTTCAATAAAAAAAATCCGAAACCCTAGGTCGGATAAAAAAATCAAAAAATCCAAAAAAAAGTTCGATACTATTCATCTTCACCCTCGGCGCCGACCAGCAACTTCCCTCTCCTCATCATCGACGACTCCTCGCAGACCCAATGCCATCTCCAACGCCCATTGACAGCTCCTCCGCCTCGCCAAGAAAGGTCCTCGTCACCCGTCAGCAACACCACGCCGACCACCTTACCGACCACCTAGTCATCCACCAGCAGAAGACTGACCTGACCGACCACCTCTCCTCGTCGCAACAGTCTCCCACGCCATTGTCTTCTCCCACCACAGCCAGCTTCTCCACCTTCGATGCCTCATCTTTCCTCTAGATCGACAGTGTTCCATCACTCTCGCCGTCACATTCATCTCCAAGACTTCACTATCGTCCGACCTCCTCGTCGACGACATCGATCACGCCAGAGCCATCAAAAGCCACCGCCAAGTTCAAAACCCTAGTGCTCGGGTATAGAGGAAGAAGAACTAAAATTGTCAAATCCGAACTCATTTTGTTGCGAGTTTAAGTTGTTTACCCACCAAGTTAACTCGACCCGTTCAGAAGATTTCGGGTTTGGATCTTCAAGATCGAACCTGATCCGACGCGAAATCGACCCACTAAGCCGACTAGAGCCAACCCTCAATCCGAGTTGAGCCATCGAGCTGAGCCACTCAATAGCGACTCAAAGGTGATGTCATCAGCTCATTTTTGAGCCGTCATTGTTTAAGCAGTTTAAAAGCAACACATCAGTCTTCCGGGGTCCGTTTCAGGCCTATTCTGAGTCCTATTCGAGTCTGTCTGAAGCGTTGGATCAGCTGAGTCTCGGAGATACTAAAAGAATTTCGCAGCTTTTGAGCAACAGATCCGACCTCTACAAGCCTTGTTTGTAGCCACTACTCAATATCGAAACTTTTTCAAGCGCCTTTAGGTACTCTCTAAACTCACCTCCCACTATTGTGATATTTTGCATATCTCTTATGTCTTTGTGGTGATTGTGAGTTATTTGCTACTATTAATTGCATTTTATTACTGCTTGTTGTGTATTCACTTTAGGAATCATTTTCTACATCGTCATTTAGAAACCATTAGGAAATTTTTCGATTGAACATATAGTGCACACATCTAATGAAACTTAGGAAAGTATCTTGCATCTGTGTGATTGTGTGTGTTGCATAGTGCATATTCTTTCGTAGTGGTAGAACCTATTTCCCTAATCATCTAAATATGGAATCCAAACTAGACCTAATACATAAAGAGCTTCAAGACTTAAAACTTAGGGTTGAAGGGTTAGAAAACAAAAATAAAGAGGAGAACTCAAGAGATGATACTCGAGATAGGAGAAAAGAGAAAACCAATAGACGTAGGGATAGAGAAGATGACACAATCCGTAAGAGTAAGATAGATCCTCTCATATTTGATGGTATTCTTCACCCGAACATTTTTAGTAATTGGATGGCAGACTTGGATTGCTACTTTGATTGGTATAGGTTCACAGAGGATAGTAGGGCTCGGTTTGCTAGGATGAGACTTCCAAGGTCAGATAGGATTTATTAGACTTGGTAGAGATAGTACACTAGGCATGGGACTTTCATAGAGTCTTGAGAGAAATTAAAAAAAAAGCTTAAGGCGAAATACCTTTCCGTCTCCTATAAACATCGCCTATTAGATAAAGTGCAAAACTTTCGTCAGGATAACAGGTCAGTTCAGGACTCCATAATTAAATTTGACGATCTAACCTATGTTGTGAGGTGCAAGAAGACCCCTACCAAGCGAGTGTAGAAAGAGAGAGGAGTTGTCGAGGAAGTCGACAAGGGTCGTCGAGGAAGTCGTCGAGGAAGTCGACGAGAGTCTTCGCCAGAAGGAATCAGCAGCAACAACAGGTCAGCAGAAGCAGCAGCAGGAGAACGGTCGACCGGCCCGGTCGACCGCCCGCAGTAGCAGCAGATCGGTCGGCCGGTCCGGTCGACCGACGTGCACAACATGCACAGAAGGCTAGCGGTCGACCGGTCCGGTCGACCGCAGAAGGAGATCGGTCGACCGCCCGGTCGACCGACTGAAAGTGCCTAACTCTCGGTTAGGCACGGTCGACCGGCCGGTCGACCGGTGCATAGGGTCGGTCGATCGACGGTCGACCGACAGTCGGGTTCGGGCTGTTTTGCTGAATTAGAAATCTGTTGTATTTAAGGGCAGATTTTCTAGGGTTTGCTGTAGCTGAAAAATCTGTAGCTCCTTGATACTCAGAGGTGCTGCAGAAATTGTAATTGATTATTCAAATCAATAGAAACTTTCTTTCCTTGCCCCGAGGACGTAGGCAACAAGGCCGAACCTCGTTAAATCTTTGTTTCGTGTGTTTTTCTCTAAGTTTTTGAGTTTGTGCTATTATTGGAATTGTTCTTCGTGCATTGGAGATCTAGGGCTTCCTCTTGTGGTTGTTGTTGGTGCACAACAAGTGGTATCAGAGCTTCCCAGGTTTCGTGTGGGATTTTCTGGCGATTCGGAGGGCATCGGGAGCTGATTCGGTGGAGATCGTGTCTCGATCTCAGATCAGCGGTAATCTTGTTCGTGGGATCGTGTGTCGATCTCAGAACAACGCAAGGAGTGCTCAAGGAATCATTGATGGAATAGATCCGGTCAGAAACTCAATTTAGGGTTTCGTGAAGAAGGTAAAAATCTGATTTTTATCGAAGTTGTTATCTATTTCCAGTTGGTCTTCCGCATACATAGAGGATCCAGTTAGATAGATGGCAGAAGAAAGTACTTCGGTTAGGACTATGAATCCTCATCTGAGGATTGATGTGGTGAAGTTTAATGGCACAAATAATTTTGGGATGTAGAGGTGTGAGGTTATGGATGCCCTAAATGCATCGAACCTCAAGGATACTCTACTTCTGGAGAAGAAGCGAAGCACAACCACTGATGAAGAGTGGGAGAAGATGAACAGGTCTGCGTGTGACTTGATTAGATCGTGTCTAACACAAGATATAAAATATCTTGTGTTACACGAGACATCTGCGAAGCAGTTGTGGGAGATCCTTGAGAAGAAATATCTGACCAAGAGTATCGAATCGAGATTGCAGCTGAAAAGCAAGCTGTATGGGTTTCAGATGAAGAAGGGATGCTTCGTGAATGAACACATAAACCGCTACATGAAGCTTCTTACAGACTTGGTCAATGTGGATGTCAAGATAGATGAGGAAGACAATGTTGTAATCCTCCTGAACTCACTCCCGGCGGAGGAGTATGAGACATTCACATTAACCTTCATTAATGGTAGAAGACTCTGGACTATCATGAAGTGTCGTCTGTGTTAGCAAATTATGAGATGAGGAGAAAGGAGAGATATCCTTCTCAGTCAAGCTCATCAGCAGAGGCACTAGCAGTAAGAGGCAGAGGTTCATCAAGGAAGGGCAAAGAGGAAAGAGGAATATCGAAGTCCAGGCCAGGTTATAAGGATCTAAAAAAGAACCATTGTGCCTTCTGCAGAGAAATAGGGCACTGAAAAGTGGACTGTCCAAAATTCAAAGGGAAGAAGGAGTCGAAGACTGAGGCAAATCTTGCAAAGGTGGTTAGTACTCAGAGCAGTAAATCACAGGCAGATGGATCAGACTCAGACTCGTCTGTGTTCTCATTCTCAGTCACTACTCCCATCGTAGGCTACTCAGGAGATAATGAGTGGATCTTGGATACTGGTGCTACATACCATGTATGCATTAATCGGGATTGGTTTTCTAGCTTTGAGAAGCTGAAGGGGTGTTCAGTCGTTATGGGCGATGATCATCCATGCATCATGGAGGGTGTAGGTACAATTCAAATAAAAATGTTTGATGGGATGGTAAGGGAACTGAAGGAAGAGAGGTATGTACCTCAGTTGAAGAGAAACTTGATCTCTGTTGGAGCTTTAGAGTCATTGGGCCTTGTGGTGTCGATTAAGGAAAGAGTCCTTAGGATGACAAAAGGTTCGATGGTGGTATTGAAGGCCGATCGTCGGAACAATCCATACTACTTGAAGGGTAGTACTGTGACAGGGCAAGTGGCGGCTTCCACCAGTTCAGATGAAGATTCAACCAGGCTGTGGCACATGAAGCTGGGACATGCAGGAGAGAAGTCATTGCAAACTCTTGTAAGGCAAGGGTTATTGAAGGGTGCCGGAACCTGCAAGATGAAATTCTGTGAACATTGTATCATCAGGAAGAAGACCAAGGTAAAATTCGGCACAGCAACACATTGCACTGAGGGGATTCTTGACTATGTTCACACTGATGTTTGGAGACCTACCAAGACTGCATCAATTGGAGGTAACCATTACTCTGTGTCGTTTATTGATGACTATTCTAGGCGTTACTGGGTATATACCATGAGACACAAAGGAGAAGTCCTAGAACTGTTTGTGAAGTGGAAGAAGAACATGGAGAGAAGTACGGGAAGGAAAATCAAGATCCTCCGTTCAGATAATGGAGGAGAATACAAATCTGATCCTTTCCTTTAGTTATGTCTTGATGAGGGCATAGAGAGACACTTCACAGTAAGAGAGACACCGCAACAGAATGGGGTAGCGGAGAGAATGAACAGGACTTTGCTAGAGAAGGTCTGGTGTATGTTGTCCAATGCCAGTTTATCGAAGAAGTTCTGAGCTGAGGCTTTGGCATATGCATGCTACCTTGTGAATAAGTTGTCGTCGTCTGCGATAGGGGGAAAAACTTCTCTCGAGGCTTGGTCGGAAAAAACAGCTGCTGACTATGATTTGCTAAGGGTGTTTGGTTGTCCAGCCTATTATCATGTCAAAGATGATAAGTTAGACCCAACAGCAAAGAAGGGTGTGTTCGTCGGTTTCAAGAGGGGAATCAAAGGGTTCAAGATCTGGGATCCAACGGACAAGAAGTTTCTTCTCAGCAGGGATGTCACTTTTGATGAGGCTTCTATGATGAAGCCTAAGGTCTCTCAGCAGGTGGAGACTAGTAAGACCAAGGAAGTATCGCAGCAGGTGGAGAATGATGCAAATCCACCATCTCTAGAGAGTTCAGCATCGGTGAGGATCATACCTAGGGTGACACAGGAAAGTGATCAAGCAGTTGAAGAAGATGCTGATGTTGAAGAGGGTCAAGAACAGGTCATGGGTAATGTTCCTGACTCTACTGCAGTTGAAAGACCAAGGAGAAACACTAGGAGACCAGGTTGGCTCACTACAGATATGGTCGTGGCGTATGCACTTTCAGTCGTTGAGGAGGCTATCCCGTCCACCTTCAGAGAAGCTGAGATCAGTTCGGAATCGAAGATGTGAAAAGAAGCCATGAATGAAAAGATGAAGTCTCTCTACAAGAACGACACTTGGGAACTCACTAGGTTGCCCAAAGGGAAGAAGGCTATAGGCTGTAAGTGAGTGTATGCTAAGAAGTAAGGATCCCTCAAAGAAGATTCGGTGCGCTACAAGGCCAAATTGGTAACTAAAGGCTATGCTCAGAGGAAAGAAATTGACTACAATGAAGTATTCTCTCCTGTTGTAAAACATTCGTCAATTCGTATTTTATTGGCTTTAGTGGCACAGTACGAGTTGGAGCTTGATCAACTCGATGTAAATACCGCCTTTCTCCACGACGATCTAGAGGAAGAGATCTATATGACTCAGCCAACAGGGTTCAAGACTGCAGGGAAGGAAGAAATGGTGTGTAAGCTGAAGAAGTCGCTGTATGGACTGAAGCAGTCTCAAAGACAGTGGTACAAGCGATTCGACAACTTCATCAGAGGGAAGAAGTACACACGCAGCCACTATGACCCATGTGTGTACTACAACAAGCTACCGACAAGGGAGTATATCTATTTACTTCTGTATGTAGATTATATGCTAATTGCTTCGAGGTCGAGATCTGCAATTGATGCACTGAAGAGGGATCTATCTTCAGAGTTTGAGATGAAGGACCTTGGTGAGCTAGGAAGGTGTTAGGCATGGAAATCACAAGAGACCGAAGGATTGGCAGGGTGAGCTTGACTCAGAAGGGGTATTTGCAAAAGGTACTATAGAGGTTCAACATCGGTAAGGATACAAAGTCTGTAAGTACACCTATGGCTCCTCATTTCAAGTTATCTGCTAAGATGTCTCCGAAGAATGTTCAAGAATGTGAGTATATGACTCACGTCCCATATACTAATACAGTCGGTAATCTTATGTACGCTATGGTGTGTACGAGACCAGATCTATCACAAGCTGTCTTTATGGTCAGTAGATATATGCATGATCCAGGACAGGGTCATTGGGAGGCAGTGAAGTGGATCTTGAGGTACATCAAAGGAACCATTGATGTAGGTTTGGCATTTGAGAAGGACTCCACGGGGAAGCAAGATTGTATCGGATATGTTGATTCCGACTATACAGGTGACCTTGACAAGCGCCGGTCTACTACAGGGTATGTCTTTACATTCTCTCAAGCACCGGTGAGTTGGCGCTCCACACTGCAGTCTACCATCGCATTGTCTACCACAGAGGCGAGCATATGGCCATGACGGAGGCTATGAAGGAGGCAATCTGACTTCAAGGCTTGCTTGATGACTTGGGAGTGGAACAGGATCTGCTGAAGATTAACTGTGACAGTATGAGTGCTATTTACTTAGCCAAGAACCAGGCCTATCATGCACGGACGAAGCACATCGACGTCAGGTTCCATTTTGTTCGGGAGATTCTAGAAGAGGGTGATATTGAGTTGCTGAAGATTCACACATCGGAGAATCCCGCCGACATGCTTACTAAGGTGGTGTCAGGAGTCAAGTTTACACATTGCAAGGCTTTGCTCCAC
This sequence comes from Agave tequilana, assembly GCA_038442645.1. NCBI lineage: Eukaryota > Viridiplantae > Streptophyta > Magnoliopsida > Asparagales > Asparagaceae > Agave > Agave tequilana. Next base: position 159,459 of record JAVJIF010003758.1, read on the forward strand.
GTCCTTCAGGTAGCTTGAGCTTGTTGAAGCTCATTTGGATGAACTACGGATGGCTTGATCCCTTGGGCAGGGTACGTAGGCAACCACATTAGTGCAGCCACTTTCGAGTTGATGGTCAGTTCGGCTCAGATTTGAAAGAATCTTCACCGAGGTGGAGAATTGTAGGAAGAGAGAGAGGAAGTCGACAAGGGTCGTCGAGGAAGTCGACGAGAGTCTTCGCCAGAAGGAATCAGCAGCAACAACAAGTCAGCAGAAGCAGCAGCAGGAGAACGGTCGACCGGCCCGGTCGACCGCCCGCAGTAGCAGCAGATCGGTCGGCCGGTCCGGTCGACCGACGTGCACAACATGCACAGAAGGCTAGCGGTCGACCGGTTCGGTCGACCGCAGAAGGAGATCGGTCGACCGCCCGGTCGACCGAGTGAAAGTGCCTAACTCTCGGTTAGGCACGGTCGACCGGCACGGTCGACCGGTGCATAGGGTCGGTCGACCGACCGGTCGACCGACAGTCGGGCTCGGGCTGTTTTGCTGAATTAGAAATCTGTTGTATTTAAGGGCGGATTTTCTAGGGTTTGCTGTAGCTGAAAAATCTGTAGCTCTCTTGATACTCAGAGGTGCTGCAGAAATTATAATTGATTATTCAAATCAATAGAAACTCTCTTTCCTTGCCCCGAGGACGTATGCAACAAGGCCGAACCTCGTTAAATCTTTGTTTCGTGTGTTTTTCTCTGAGTTTTTGAGTTTGTGCTGTTATTGGAATTGTTCTTCGTGCATTGGAGATCTAGGGCTTCCTCTTGTGATTGTTGTTGGCGCACAACAGCGAGATCATCCAGCGAGCAATATTCGTTCGCTCCCACAAGATAGAGCAGGCAAGCCAGTTAGCTCAAGACATAGAAATCTCTCTCAAATTTTCTTCAGAGATTATTCCTAAAGCCGGGGAGCAACCTTGCTCAAACACTTACACAACTAGAGACCCTAGGGGCAAACCTGTAATAGGTGAATCTTCTAGGAATGTCAAAAATTGTCAATGTTTTAAGTGTCATGGTTATGGTCACATTGCTGGTCACATTGCTTCATAGTGTTCCTCTAGAAACCTTCTAATCAAGGAAGTCGATGATGATGAGATCGAGATAGTCGTTTATAAACCAATGGGCAGCACGACTGATTCTGATGATGATGTTAGAATTTCTAGCATCTAGTTGGGTGTCGTTAGGTGTTCACACATAGCTGTTAGTAATGAGGATTGGCGTGACAAGGCGCTGAATAGAGTGCAGCCAAAGAAGTTCTCATTGGAAACTTTAAAAAAGCTCCATACTCGACGGAAGGGTCCATACAAAATTTTGAGGAGATTTGGTTCCAACGCCTACGAGCTCAATATTCCCTATGATCTTAGGATCAGCCCGGTGTCTAGCGTCGAGGACCTGACTCGTTATCGCACTTCCACGAGGTCATAGCGATTTTCAGTTCGTCCATTTCAACCACTACTGCTGAGGAGATCCGTCACAGAGGAGATCCGTCACTGAGGAGTTTGTGCAGTCTTTTCTTGTTCAATTCATCATTCACAACGCTGCCATTAGCCAGTGGGGCATTTTTCAAAGTTAGGAGAATTGATGGGAATCACTAGTTGTTATCATTTATTTAGCTCTTTTTTATTCTTTATTTAGGCTAAGCTTATTTTTCTTCTTTGTTTAGTTCCATATCTGTTATGGTTAGAGATGTCTTCTGTATGAAGCCTATATAAGATCAAGACCTGCATCTGTTTTAATAGTTCAGTTGATTTAAGAGAACCCCAAAATTTGCATTGTAATTTTGCTTTGTGATTGAATCTTGGCATAATAATGTGCTGAGTAAGAAAGCTATCTCTTTAATGTTGAAGCCTAAATCAAATCTTCTCTCTCAAAACTCTAATTTCTTCCATTTTTCTTCTTTTCCCTTCTCGTTCTACATCATTAAGCTTATTGTTATCCACTTATGATTTACCTTGACAAGGGTTGATTACATGAGTTCGACCTCTAATCAAAAAGAAGAGTAACAATCTTAGAAGTTTCACTTTCAAGATGAGACCTCCGCAAGCAGTAAACATCTAAAGCTCTAAAACAAAACTTGAACTGGAAGGAAACTTCATCGTCGTTCTTGGTTCCACTATTCTCGAAGATAAAATAGTGCATAGACGATTCCGGCCAAGACCAAAGGATCTTGCATGTTAAAGAAACATAAATAATCCTCGACGAAGTGTTTTGCCGTCAGAAAACTGTTAGCTATTAAACTTGTTACATGCATTAGTAATTATGTTATTCATGTATTCATGCACTTATGAGATACATGTACATGAGAAATTCATGAACTAGTTTGAAGAGTCATGTGGTTTGGTGTTTGAAGAGTCATGTAGTTTGGTGTTTGAAGAGTCATGTGGTTTGGTGTTTGAAGAGTCATGGAGGATGTTCCAAAAGGCCTATATAAGGAAGTGCATATGTAAGTCCAATTGAATAACTCGAAATACAAAATTCATTTCCTCCTTCTAGAAAAACTATTCTCAACAAAACTGGTATCAGAGCCAAGACACCTATGGCTTCTTCTAGTTCTATCCAAACCCAAGTGCCCCTCTTAACTAAAACCAATTATGGTAAATGGAGTATCCAAATGGAGGCCTTGTTGGGATCCATGGGAGCATGAAACACGGTGGTAAATGGAGCCAAGGAGGATGAGATGAAGAAGGAGAAGAAGGCGTTGTTCACAATCTACCAAGGAGTAGATGACGCCACGTTCGAGTTGATCGCCTCTGCAAAAAACTTCTAAGGAAGCTTGGGAGATCTTGAAGAAAGCCTTTGATGGCGTAGAAAGAGTGAAGAAAATCCGCTTGCAATCTTTGCGAGCAGATTTTGAGGCCCTACAACAAGAAGGGTCAGAATCCATTGGTGATTACTTTCACCGAGTAAATTCCATTGTGCATGAGATGAGGCGACATGGTGAGAAGATTGAGGACGTACGTGTTGTGGAGAAGATCATGAGATCTCTACACTCAAGATTTGATTATATCGCTGTGGCGATTGAAGAATCAAATGATCTTGAGGATATGTCAGTGGAAGAGCTCCAAGGCTCTCTACAAGTTTATGAAGAAAGAGGCTTGCGAAAGAAGAAAGAAGAAGGAAAGACTATGGAGCAAGTGCTTCAAGCCAACTCTTCCCAAAAGAAGGATGGATCTTCAAGAGGAGGCTACCATCGAGGAAGAGGTGGACGTGGTGGCAAAGGACGAGGTGGTCGTGGTAACCACTTCAACGAACAAAGCAGCACCCATGGTGATGAAAGTGAAGGGAATGGTCGTGGAAGCCATGAAACTCGTGGCCGAGGCCGCGGTCGAGGTCGTGGCCGGAAAGGAAGGTATGATAAATCTCATATCCAGTGCTATGTTTGTAAGAAATATGGCCATTTCTCCTATGATTGTTGGTATAATTCTGACAATGATGGTGGAGAAAAGGCTAATCATGTGGAGCTAAGTGAAGGACAAGTGTTGCTCATGTCCTATAATGAAATTGAGCCGCCTTAAACGGTCACATGGTTCATAGACACGGGACCTCAAATCACATGAGTAGAAGAAAGGAGTTCTTCACAAGGCTCGATGAAGGTCATCAAGGCTACATCACATTTGGTGATCTTTCTAAATGTCCAATTGAAGGAAAAGGTGATGTTGTCTTTAAACTTCAAAATGGTAGGGAGCTTTGCATCTCTGATGTCTATTATGTCCCTGCTATAAAAAGTAATTTATTGAGTATTGGACAATTGTTGGAAAGAGGATATGGCATCAAGACGAGCGATCTAGCTCTTAGCTTGTTGGATAAGAATAACAGGCTGATTACACATGTGAAGATGACAAAAAACAGGATGTTCCCGTTGAAGCTCTCAATTGTGGAGTCGAGGTGCATGATGGCAACGACTCAAGATCACAGTAATCTGTGGCATCTTCGCTATGGACATCTCAATTTTGAGGCATTGAAGCTAATGGAGAAGAAGAAAATGGTGGTGGGATTGCCAAAGATTGATGCTCCTAACAACCTTTGTGATGTTTGCATTGTGGGAAAGCAACAAAGGGAGTCATTCAAGAAGTATGATGTCAAAAGAGCATCTAAGCGTCTACAATTGGTGCATTCAGACGTATGTGGACCCATCAAGCCCGAGTCTATTGGTGGTAATAGGTATTTCCTAACCTTTACTGATGATTTTAGTGGCAAGACTTGGGTGTATATGCTAAAAGAGAAAAGAGAAGTCTTCTCAAAATTCAAAGAATTCAAGAGCTTTGTTGAAAAACAAAGTGGATGTCTGCTTAAGTGTTTGAGAACTGATCGTGGAGGCGAGTATATGTCGCGGGAGTTTGAGAATTTTTGCAGGGAACATGGCATCCAACATCAACTCACTATGCCGCAAACACCACAACAAAATGGTGTCTCAGAGAGGAAGAATAGAACAATTCTCAACATGGTCCGGTGTATGCTGAAGGAGAAAAATATCCCAAAGGAATTTTGGGGAGATGCTGTGGCTTGTTCTGTTTATTTGTTGAACAGGTTTCCAACGAAGAGACTTGAAGACATGACGCCAGAGGAAGCATGGAGTTCTCGAAAGCCAAAGGTCGATCATCTTCGAATCTTTGGAAGTGTTGCTTATGCTAAGATTCAGGAGGAGAAGCGCACGAAGCTTGAAGATAAAAGCCAAAGATGCATATTCTTGGGCTATGGTGAGAACTGCAGCGGATACAAGCTGTATAACCCCGTCACTTGCAAGATTGTGATGTCAAGAGATGTGAAATTTGATGAAGATCAAAGCTGGGAGTGGAAGACAATTGACATGAGGATTCTCATTCCTCTTGATGGTGAGGAGGAGAAGAGAGAGTCACCATCCACTACCTTAAATGAAGATTCAGACCATGATGATTCTACCAGTCCTGTACGCAAGACAAGGAGAGTTCAAGAGATTTATGACTCCACTCAACCAGTTGAGCCCATTGATTGGGAGAACGAGGAGGAGTTCAATAATTTTTGTCTTTTTGCAGGCTTTGATCCTATGACATTTGAGGAGGCCAATAAGGAGGCAAAATGGAGGAAAGCTATGGAGGAGGAGATTCACTCCATCAAGAAAAATGATACATGGGAGCTCACATCACTTCCACAAGATTCAAAACCCATTGGTGTTAAATGGGTATACAAGACAAAGAGAGATGCCAAAGGCGTGGTAGAGCGACATAAGGCGAGATTGGTCGTGAAGGGCTATAAGCAAAAGTATGGCATCGACTATGAAGAGGTCTTTGCCCCAGTAGCAAGGCTAGAAACGGTGAGGTTGTTGATCTCACTTGCGGCCCAACGACAGTGGAAAATGCATCAAATGGACGTGAAGTCGGCATTCCTAAATGGGAAACTTGAAGAAGAAGTTTATGTTGAACAGCCACCAGGATTCATTATTAAAGGGCAAGAAAAGAAGGTGTACAAGCTGAAGAAGGCTCTCTATGGACTAAAGAAAGGACCAAGAACATGGAATTCAAGGATTGATAATTACTTCATGCAACAAGGATTTATGAGGTGCCCTGATGAGCATTCTTTATATGCTAAGGCAAACTCACATGGAGAAGTATTGTTTGTTTGCTTGTATGTAGATGATCTGATGTTTACAGGTAGCAGTCACTCTATGATCCAAGACTTCAAGCTCTCAATGAAAAAGGAGTTCGAGATGACGGATCTAGGCCTAATGAAATATTTTCTAGGCATTGAGATGCAACAAGGTGAAGATGGTATTTTTATTTCCCAATCAAAGTATGCAAAGGAGATCTTAGAGAAATTTGCCTTTGAAGACTGCCACCCAATTGACACACCTATTGAGTTTGGTCTCAAATTAACTAAGGAGGGTGAAGGGAAGCTAGTCAACCCAACTTATTTCAAAAGTCTCATGGGTTGTCTAAGGTATTTGACTTGCACTCGTCCTGATATTCTATTTGGAGTAGGACTTGTGAGCAGGTTTATGGAGACCCCGAGAACCTCTCATTTGAAGGCAGTAAGGAGGATTCTTAGTTATATTAAAGGAACGGTTGATCATGGACTGTTCTACTCGCAGAATCACAACCTTGAATTGGTTGGTTTTAGCGATAGTGATTGGGCTGGAAGTCGTGAAGATCGAAGGAGTACAACTGGGTTCGTATTCTATCTTGGTGATGCTGCATTTACTTGGTCGTCGAAGAAGCAATCCATAGTTACTCTTTCAACCTGTGAAGCTGAATATATAGCAGCAGCCGCTTATGTTTGTCATGCTATATGGTTGAGGAGACTATTAGAGAGAATGATGTTAAAGCAAGAAGAAGCGACCAAGATCTACATCGATAACAAGTCGGCCATTGCTCTAGCAAAGAACCCGGTTCATCATGAGAGATCAAAGTATATTGACACTCGATTTCACTTCATAAGAGAACACGTGAAGATGAAGGAGGTGGAGTTGCACCACAAAAGTTCGAGTGATCAAGTTGCCGACATTTTCACAAAAGCATTGAAGACGGATGCCTTTCAAAAATTAAGGAAGAAGCTTGGCGTCCAAGTTCGTGGAGAAACAAGTTTAAGGGAGGAGAATGTTAGCTATTAAACTTGTTACATGCATTAGTAATTATGTTATTCATGTATTCAGCACTTATGAGATACATGTACATGAGAAATTCATGAACTAGTTTGAAGAGTCATATGGTTTGGTGTTTGAAGAGTCATGTGGTTTGGTGTTTGAAGAGTAATGGAGGATGTTCTAAAAGGCCTATATAAGGAAGTGCATATGTAAGTCCAATTGAATAACTCGAAATACAAAATTCATTTCCTCCTTCTAGAAAAACTATTCTCAACAAAAACTAGGCTCAAACCAACCTTGCAATGTATGCTCTTGGATCCCCAATACATTTTCAAATCATCAGATTGGATTATCGGGGATTGATCGAACATCAGGTTTTGGAAGGAGACTTGGTGTCCGGATACTCTCTTGCACTACATTTTTCCTACTCTGTATGCCATGACAACAGACAAGAGGGCAATGGTTGCAGACTATTGACACACATCTGGAGCCAGTGTCACTATCTCTAAGGAGAAGAGAGTGTGGCAATGGAACCAGTCAAAAGTCCCTCGAGAGATACAAAAGAAATCCTCAAATAAAAGTCTCAAGTGCTGGCTTTTGTAGTTCTACAAAACAGAAACCCAAAGCTGTCCTTCAATAGTCAATAATGCCACTTTATTTTTCCTTTCCTTCTTGTTCATTTCCTCCTCTCCCCTTGTTTAGGGAGTTTATACTCTGGGAGTTTCTTTCTACCATTCTGGGAGTTTTTTCCGATCTCTTCGCCATCTTCTCTTGTATGCTTTCATACATTGCTAGTGAATCGTGATTGGTGGTGATGAATTACTTCTCATTTCAGCACATCATTGACATGTTCTTGAGCATCTCCACCGGTAAATTGTTCATGTATTTTTTATTATCAATTTTCTTCTGTCTGATATTGTATCTCTTTTAGCCGTTGGCGATATTTTTAGATTGTAGAGCATTCAATCTAGTCTGCCACCTTGATACAGTCTTGATGTCAGCTTGAAGGGTCACAAGTTTAAGTTTGTTATACACTTTTGCAGTGATATGGTGTATGTTTTAGTTTCTCTCAATTTTTGTAGTATTGAATGAAATTTCAAGAATGGCTTTTTCTCAATCAGAAAATAAGAATAGAAAAGAGAATTACACCTTGATATTAGTACTTGGTAAAACAATGTAAGCTTGGTAAAACAACTAAGAAGAAATTGTAAACCTGAAAAGAAACTTGAAAGTTATTGCTTCTTGTATGTTAATAATGACAGAAATGGGAAAAACTTCATAATTCCCCTCATCCTTGAAATTTTGAAGGCATTTCAAAGAATTGCTCAACAAAATGATTGAGCAACAAATGGTTCTCTTTTTTAGGTTTCTAACTATATTAATCAATCTAAAATAACATGCCAAGAAAGAGATTTAATTATCCTAATTGAAGGTCAAAGTTTGACATTGGAAAGAGTGGAATCTTAGAAAGAGAGATTAATGAATAAGCGGAGGACATACCTGCTCTGTTCACACGCAAGCTGCTAATACTGGACAATTGCGCAGAGTCGGCCACTGAACACAGCAAAAGCCAAATGAGAGGCAAACAAGGTACCATAAAATCAAAATTTGATGAGCCCGCACAGAATGCCCTACCATTAGTAAAGCATGAACAATGAAGTAGAGCTGTAAATTGACTTATTACTCAACAGATATAAATAAAATCACAGTTCTGTAACAATTACCACAAAGCACAAACCCCATCCTGGCTATGTGTGATATTAAAGAGTGATAAAAATTAGATGACTTTGTCTTTCTGTTGTGCGCGCGCCGGGTAACAACCAATGAGAAATCTCAATCATCAGAGAGAGAGAGAGAGGTGCAGCAGAGAAGTACCCAAAAGATAAGAAAAATAAACAAGAGAGAAAGCAAACACAATATTTAACGAGGTTCAACAATTTGCCTACGTCCTCGGGCCAAGGGAGACAGAGAACTTATTGATTCAACAATCAATTATCTACCGTTACAATTGACGAGGGCTCTACCTCTTTATTTCTAACCAGAGAGTCTTAGGGCGTTAGGAAAATCACAATTGGATTTGACTCCTTTTCAGAAACGAAATCTGAAGCCTAACAGGAGAAGCAAATTCGCTTGTCGATCAACCGTCGCCAACAGAAACTTTATGCATGCCAGTCGATCGACCGAACGGTCGACCGTGCCTTACTTCGGTCGACCAAGCTACTGCTGTGCACGTTGTGCATGCCGGTCGATCGGACGGTCAGCAGGTCCCTGTTCTGGCACGCTCTAGACTGCGTTCTCACTCCTTCTGGTTTCCCATCTCTGCACTATTTCTTCTGATGAGTTAAAAAACTCTTCCATCAAGCTTTTATCTCCTATCTCCCTACAATTCTCTATCTTGGTGAAGATTTTTCAAATCTGAGCCGAACTCAACACAGTACATGTTGACTCGAACTGGGCTGCACCTATGTGGCTGCCTACGTACCTTGCCTAAGGGATCAAGTCATCCGTAGTTCAACGAAACGAGCTTTACCGAGCTCAAGCAACTGGAAGGATATAGAGCAACTCTTTACAATGTGTTAATTTCACTTTTGAAACCACCTTAGTAAATATATCAGCAGGATTCTCCTTTGTGTGAACTTTTCGTAGCTTAATGTCACCTTCATCAAGAATCTCCCGACTAAAGTGGAACCTAACGTCAATGTGCCTCGTCCTTGCATGACACACCTGGTTCTTTGCCAAATAGATAGCACTCATGCTATCACAGTTGATCTTCAACAGATCCCGATCAATCCCCAAGTCATCGAGCAACCCTTGAAGTTATATCGCCTCTTTCATAGCCTCCACCATGGCCTTGTACTCGGCCTCTGTAGTAGACAATGCAAAGTAGACTATAGAATAGAGCGGTAACTCACCGGTACTTGAGACAATTGAACACATATCCCGTTGTAGACCGGTATTTGTCGAGATCTCCAGCATAGTCGGAATCAACATATCCGACACACTCTTTCTTATCCATAGAATTCTTCTCAAATACTAAGCCAACAGCTATGGTACCTTTGATGTACTGTAAAACCCACTTTACTGCCTCCTAATGACCCTTACTGAGATCATGCATGTATCTGCTAATCATCGAGATAGCTTGTGATAAATCAGGCCTGTACACACCATCACATACATTAAGTTACCAACTGCGCTAGCATACGGCACGTGAGTCATGTACTCACGTTCTTTAACAGTAGTAGGAGACATAGTGCCGTTTAACTTGAAATGAGGAGCCAATGGTGTACTTACAGATTTCATATCACCGTTAATGTTGAACCTCTGAAATACCTTCTGCAAATGCCCCTTTTGTGTCAAGCTAACCTTGCCACTCCTTCGGTCTCGCTCAATGCCCATGCCTAGCACCTTCTTCGCTTCACCAAGATCCTTTATGTCAAACTCAAAAGACAAGTCTTTCTTCAATTTATCTATTGCGGATCTATTCTTAGAAGCGTGAGCATATCGTCTACATACAACAGTATATAGATGTACTTTCCTCCGGGTAGCTTATTGCAATACACACATGGATCATAATGGCTACGTGTGTACCTTCTGCCTCTTATGAAGTTGTTGAAACGCTTGTACCACTACCTAGAAAACTGTTTTAATCCATACAGCGATTTCTTCAGTTCCTACAGTTTTGAACCCCATCGGCTGAGACATATAGATCTCCTCGTCAAGCTCACCTTGGAGAAAGGCGGTCTTCACATTGATCTGATCAAGATCCAACTCATACTGTGCTACCAGCGCCAGCAAAATCTGAATTGATGAGTGCTTTACAACATGTGAGAATACCTCATTGTAGTCAATGTCTTCTCGCTATGTGTAGCCTTTAGCTACTAATCTAACTTTATAGCGTACATCATTATCTTTGAGAGATCCATGTTTCTTTACATATACCCACTTACAGCCAATTGCCTTCTTTCTCTTGGGCAACTCTTTCAGTTCCCAAGTGTCGTTCGTAAAGAGAACTCATCTCTTTCACCATGGCATCCTTCCACATCTTGACTCTGAACTGATTTCAGCTTTCTTATATGTAGACGGGATCGCCTCTTTAACGACTGGGAGAGCATAGGCCACAATCATATTTGTAGTGAGCCAACTAGGCTTACGTGAATTTCTTCTGGTTCTTCCGACTGTAATGGATTCATGGACATCAGCCATTGCCTGTACTTGAACCTCATAATTATCAGTATCCTAATCGGCAATATGATCACTACCCTGTGTCAACGTGAGTATGATTTCCAATGATACTGATCTTTCTAGGGACGATGAAGTAGCACTCTCTCCACCTGCTGTGATTCCCTTTGATCTTCTCAATCTCCATCTGCTAGAAAAATTGTAGGCTTCAGTATTGAAGTCTCATCAAATATGACATCTCTGCTAAGGACAAATTTCTTATTCTTAAGATCCCAAATCTTGTAGTCGTTTACTCCTTTCTTGAATCCTACGAACACACCTTTCTTCGCTCTTGGGTCTAACTTGCCTTCCTTAACATGGTAGTAGGCCGGACACCCAAATACTCTTAGCGAATCATAATCCTGAGCAGCTTTCCCAGACCAAACTTTCAGAGGAGTTTTACCTCCTATCGCAAACGAAGGCAACCTGTTAACGAGATAACAAGCATATGCCAAAGTCTCAGCCCAAAAATCTTTGATAATCTGGCATTGGATAACATATATCGGACCTTCTCTAGCAAAGTCATGTTCATCCTTTCAGCTACCCCGTTTTGTTGCGGTATTTTCCTTACTATGAAATGTCTTACTATACCATCATCACGACATAATTTTAAGAAAGGATCACTCTTATACTCACCTTCGTTATCTGACCGGAGCACCTTGATCTTCCTTCCCATGCTTTTCTCCATATTCTTCTTCCACTCCACAAATAATTTTAGGACTTCCCCTTTATGCTTCATGGTATATACCCAATATCGCCTAGAATAGTCATCTATACAAGTCACAAAATAGTGATTACCTCTAATTGTTGCCGTCTTGGCAGGTCCCCAAACATCGATGTGAACATAATCCAGAATTCCTCGGTGCAGTGAGTCGCTGTGTTGAATTTCACCTTGGTCTTCTTTCCAATGATGCAATGTTCACAAAACTCCAATTTACAGGTTCTGACACCTTTCAACAGATCTTGCTTTGTAAGAGCTTGTAAAGACTTTTCACCTGTATGTCTGAGCCTCATATGTCACAGCCTGGTTGAATCATCATCTGAATCTGTAGAAGTCATCACTTGACCTGTAACTGTACTACCCTTCAAGTAGTAGAGATTATTTCAACGGACGCCCTTCAACACCACCATTGAACCTTTGGTCATCTTGAGAATACCATCTCTTATAGATATCTTAAGACCCAATGTTTTCAAAGCACCTACTGAGATAAAAATTCCTTTTAAGTTGAGGTACATACCTCATCTCTTTTAATTTTCGCACCATTCCATCAAACATCTTGATCTAGACTGTACATATTTCTTCCATGCTACATGGGCAATCATCACCCATAATAACAGAACATCCATCTAGATTCTCAAAGATAGAAAATCAATCTCTGTTTGGGCATACATAATAGGTACCTCCAGTATCTAAGATCCACTCGGAGTCTCCTAGGTAACCAACAATAGGAGTAGTGATGGAAAAAGAAAATACTGATGAGTCTGAGTCTGATCCGCCTGTCTATGAAGTACTGACTTGAGTACTGCCCACTTGTGCGAGATTTGTCTTGGTCTTCGACTCCTTCTTACCCTTGGTCTTTGGACAATCAATCTTCCAGTGCCCTAACTCTTTGTAGAAGGCGCACTGGTTCTTCTTCAGATCTCTGAAATCTGACTTAGACTTTGATCTCTCACAATCACCTTTACCCTTCCGATTGGAACTCATGCCTCTTATCGCCAATTCCTTTGCTGATGTACTCCCAGAAGAAGACATCTTGTCCTGACTCCTTACTTTATAATTTACAAGAGCAGCCGACACCTCAGTATAGTTAAGTGTTTGTCTACCATTGATCAAGTTAGGGTAAAGATTTCATACTCTTCGTCAGGCAGAGAATTCAATAGAATCACCACCTTATCCTCTTCTTCAATCTTTACATCACGTTACCTAAGTCTGTAAGAAGCTTGGTGTAGTTATTCATGTGTCCATCAATAGAGAGTCCTCTCTTCATCTGGAAGCAGTAAAGCCTTCTCTTCAATTGCAAACGCGACTCGATGCTCTTTATCAGATTTTTCTTCTCCAGGATCTCCCATAACTGCCTTGCAGATATTTCATATAACACATGATACTTGATGTCTGTGTCAAACATGACCTTATCAAACCACACACCGTTCAATTCAACTTGTCCCAAACCTGTTCAGAAGTAGCCTCGGGCTTTTTCTCTAACCGTAGAATGTCTTCGAGATTTGATGCCGTCAATGCATCCATCACCTCACATCTTCACATCCCAAAGTTGTTCTTGCCATCAAACTTCACCACATCAATTTTTAATGGATGTGGATTGATGGATTTCACCGTAGATATACTATCTCCAGCTATCTTCTTAATAAGTTCCACAAAACAATGCGAAAAGCAAACGGAGTTAGATCAAAAAACTAGATAAAGATAGTCTTTACCTCAAAGTGAAACCCTCAGAGAGTTTCTGAAGCGATCTACTCCACTAAATTTGATTACTTGAGCAATCCAAACGATGTTCTGAGATCGACACACGATCTCACAAGAAGTCCCAACGCTGCTCCGAGATCGACACACGATCTCCGCCAAACAGCCACCAATGCTCTTGGAATCGACACACGATCCCACGAAGAACCTGGGATGCTCTCATACCACTTGTTGTACGAGCCGGGTAACAACCAATGAGAAACCCCAATCAACAGAGAGAGAGAGATGCAGCAGAGAAGTACCCAAAAGACAAGAACAATAAACAAGAGAGAAAGCAAACACAATATTTAACAAGATTCGACAATTTGCCTACGTCCTCGGGGCAAGAGAGAGGATCTTATTGATTCAATAATCAAGTACAAGTTTCTACCCGTTACAATTCATGAGGGCTCTACCCCTTTATTTATAGCCGGAGAGTCCTAGGGTTTTAGTAAACCACAATTGGATTTGACTCTTTTTAGAAACGAAGTCTAAATCCCAACAAGAAAAGTAGATTCGCCTGTTGATCGACCGGACCGGTCCACCGACTCCTTCCTTCGGTCGACCGGTCGGTCGCCCGTCGCCAGCAGAAACTTTATGCATGCCAGTCGGTCGACCGTGCCTTGCTTCGGTCGACTGGGCGGTCAACCGGGTTGCTGTTGTGCATGTTGTGCATGCCGGTCGACCGGGCGGTCGGCCAGCCCCTATTCTGGCACGCTGTAGACTGTGTTCTCGCTCCTTCTAGTCTCTGATTGACCGGGCGGTCGGCCGGCCCCTGTTCTGGCACGCTGTAGACTGTGTTCTAGCTCCTTCTGGTCTCTGATCTCTGCACTATTTCTTCTGATGAGTTTAAAAAAAAAAAAAAAAAACTCTTCCATCAAGCTTTTATCTCATCTCTCCCTAGACTTTCTGAGTTAGATCTCAAATGTAGACAGTAAAAGCATACAAGGTCCACCCGAATTTCAGCTTTAATGTCAACAAAATACAAAAAACCCACAGCCACTTCACAATAACTCCATCAAAAGGTTGGTAAGATGCATGATAGACAAAAATTAAAGCATGCTTCCTAGAAAGACAGTGCCTCCTCTAGTTTGCATGAACTTGGGTAACTGAACTTCTACCATTTTTATCCAAACACCGTCTCCTCCAGAGAGGGAAAAAAAAATCCCCACATGCACAAAACTTTAGCAACCTGAATTTGGGCAGAGTAGGATAATTATAGGAAGAAGATCCATCCGCTACACCAAATTCATGATAAATAAATTAAATACGTAATCTTTTTAAGTTGTAAAGACGTGATCTTGGTCTATGCTTCAGATACCCAACTATTCTAGTTAAATGAAGTCATCAGAGCAAACTAACAGCATTGTTCATCATTCAACATTCTTTTTTCTTTTCCTTTATTCATCCAAGCATTTAATTACTAATTACACAAGTAATGTATGCATATCCACAGCCTAAAACTTTTTACTGCCAAGACTATCAACTCTATTGGGTACATGTCAAAGTTAATCCAAGAGTCTTCAGACTCAGATCAAGGCCAGCCCTAACACCAAACAAGGTTAAAAAAGATGGAGAAAAAAGGAGATGGAGAAAGAAAAAAAGATGAAGAAAAAATGTCCGAACAATCACAAAAAACAACCAACTTTTCAAACATGTCTCTTATAGCCAATGGCTAATATAAGCACAACTGATACATAAGAATCTAACAATGTAAATTCTGAGCCCACAAAAAAAACATATTCATAAGAGAGCAGCAAATATGTATTAATATATTTCTCAGAGTTTTGCAGCCATATATTCATCTAAATTTTAAATCAATATTGTGCATCAAATTCCAGTTTAGAAAAAGGATTTGAAATCGCACACGCAGTTAAATTTCATATTTGAGATGGTCATATTTCTATTTATTAATTGAAATCCAAAAAAAGCGCATAAGAGGGTAAAAATCCTTACCTTGCTGCAAATTGAGAAATGGACTGAGAAATTTATTCACAGTATACCTCATCGTGCCAGTAATTCCCCAGTGTCCTAAAGACAATGCGGATGCGGATATGAATACGGGTCGTGTCCTAAAATGCGGATACATATATGAATATCCGCGTACTTAATAATAATAAAATTATATAATATATTATACATAATATATATTATTTTAATAATTAATAATTATATAATATATTATATAACATACATATATCTCATATATATCTGGCGCTCACTTTCCCTCTCCCCCTCTCTGTCAAGGCCGCAAATTTGTAGCAGGAAAAAAGTGAAATATAGAGATTTTATATACTTTTCAATCAGCATTGTCGCCCCTCTCTCGTCCCCTCAGTTAAGGCGCCACTGGCAGCACTCATTGCCTATGTTGCACAACGTTAAAATGGACACGACACATGGATACGTGGTAAATTCTTAAAAGTACACACGATAAGTGTGTCCGATACGCATGTCGGACACGTTTCAGACACGACACGGCTCCATAATAGAAGTGAACGCATCTGCCCTCTCTCTCCCCATCTCCCTCACTTTTTCTCTCGTCCCCTCTTCAACATCATCCGTGAGGCCATGGCAGCGACCAGCACCCACCCCAATCTCTCTCATTATTTTGCTTTAAAATAAAATCCACATGGACCTGAAGACATCTTTAGCATTTGATGAACATAGGCCCAATAGTGATCAAAGTTCGGAAATCATTTTCAATATTGCTGATGTGATAGCTAAAATTGGAATCTTCTCTCCCTCAAATCTCTGCAAACAAATAGAACAGGCAACTGTTTATGGACATTATGGAGAAACTTTTTTTGAAGTACATATATTAGTTACATTTATATATAAAAAATTTCAATCCGGAGACATAACGTAAAGTCTTTCAAAGTAGAACAAATCTTAGAAATTCGCTCGATTGGTTCAGTATCAATGAACCTTGAAAGGAGAGTTAAAAGTTGGAACGAGCGCATGCAAAAGGAAAATTTTTGGAATTTACAGTAGATTGGGTCTATTAGGAGAAGTTTTTGACATGTTTTTTTTTTTTTTTTTTTTTTGTTGTGGGGCTCAAATTTGAAGATCCCTTTTCACAAAAAGTCCTAATTCTATGCAAACAATAAAATTTTGGGAATTTGGAAAGTGATGGAACTAGGATATTTGTAGCTTTATCCATTTTCCATTTTTTTTTTAATTCCAATCCACCAAACATGCCTTGAGAAGCTAATTAGTAAAGCTTCTGCCAACTGTTTGCTTCAATTGATAGTTTATTTTACAACAAATATCATGCTAATTTGATAACAAAAATCAAACTGACTTGGGAAATCTTTGAGAAGCCATTTGTATGCAAAAGATTTTTTATCCCAAATTAAGTCCTTAGGTAAATTTCCCCAACCATCCAAACAAGTCATCCTCTGCATACAAATGGCTTGTACCTCTCCAAAGTCATACAATAAACAGGTTATTACAATTAAATACTCAGAGACTAATATGTAGGGCAAACATCCATGATTGCTAGTGGGCACAAGATGTCAGTTTTGAGTGCCATATTTCTAGCACAATTGACACAATTTTTTTTCCAAAATAACAGAGGGTTATGTAAGCTAATAGAATCTCAGTCCATATCAGCAATCCTCTACACAAGTTCATAGCTATTTTGATAAAATAGGTCATATGAGACCAGTCACTTTTGAGTCAGGCTTAACATTCAATCAAGTCAACTTTAAGTTTAACCAAAGCAGACGAGTCTCGAAGAATATGCTACCAAAGCCTTAAAAATGGGTCTTCTATAAGGTGAGATTAGTCTGGCCTACAATGATCTAATTTTTTAGGTCAATGGAGACAGATGAACAATTAATCACACAACATACAGCATAAGCTTCAGTGATGTATTATGTTTCCTTTTCTTCTCCCACTTATTTTCTTTGGCCAGCTATAACATGTATTTGATCCAGCAAGCTGATTGAGTTGTGAGTTACAAGACCCTAGTGAAGAGAACAATGGTTGTAGCATTTCCAAACCCTACTTAACAAATTTAATCCAAACTTTTCTATGAACCAAACAATGGAAACAATTTTCTGTCAGTTTCTTCTTCCTTCTTCTGTCTTCCATTTTTTGCAGACAAAAGCAGCCCTCAACTCATGATGGAATAGTTTCCTCTCGATTCATCACTTGTTCTGTATCTTATGTGATCAACTCTAGAATGATTGGAATTAGACCAAAAGAGAGCGCAAACTCCTCAACACGAAGGATATCTCAATCCAACTTCGGTTAGACATCTCTCTAGCTCTCATTGCCCTCATTAACTATAATCCTATCGGCTTTCCTAATTGAACTATTGTCATGCATTGTCCATACCCAAACCATCTCAATTGCTTCTCCCACATTTTTCCTCAACAAGAGTAACCCATAACTCTCTACGGATGTACTTCTTTCTTATCCTATCATTGTGCTCTCATACATCTGCGCATTCTCATTTCTACGACAATCATTTTTTTAGAAAATATTATTTCTTAATTGTCCAACATTCTAACTCAAGAGCATAACAAATCTTATAATGTTCTATAAAAAACTTCTTTGAATTTCATGGATATTCTACGATCACATAATACATCATAGGCACTTCACCGCTTTAACCATCCTACTTTGATTCTATGAATCACATCTTCCACGATTCTACAATTTTGATATCCCAGCTAACGAAAATGAGCACTCCCAGGTATTACGTTCTGACCATTTTTTGTAAAGTTATATTCCATATATTCTGTTTCCATTCTCTTAATTATAAATCCTTTATATTCTAAAGTTTCCCTGTATCTATCAAGTTTAAAACTTATTTCGTATATAATCTCATCAGTTAATATTATAGCATTAGCAAACAACATGCATTGTAAGACTTCATCTTGAATATCCCTAGTAAAATTTATCATTACTAAAGCAAAGAGAGGATTTAATGATGATTCTTGAAGTAAGCCAACAATGATAGGAAACAAGCAAGTATCCCACCAATAGCTCTCGCCCTTATTATTCCTTTCCTCCGGTGTTCATGTTTTTAATCACATCAATATAGTCACTAGATACTTGTTTCTTTTCTAAAACCTGCCACATTATCTTCATACAAATCCTATTATAAATTTTCTCTAAATCAATAAAAGCTATATGTAGGTCACTTTCTTCTCTCGATCTCTCTCCATAAATAGTTTTAATAAATAAATAGCTTCTATAGATGACCTCTCAAGCATAAAACTGAATTGTTTTCATAAACAAATTTTGCTTTTCTTAATGGTTGATAAATTACCTCTCCCAAAGTTGCTGACTAAAGCTAGAAATATTTTTACAATTTTTACAGCAAAATTCACCTAACAGAGTTCACATCAAGCTTTTCAATTGTACCAAGGTAGACATCCTACTGCAGGACGTGACAGGGGGTTTTAGAAGTGTATATCCTTGTTCTCAAAGATCTTTTACAGCCACAAAATCAACCTTGGACTTGCATTTTGTTTATGCAATGATTTATCTATTTCGGATCTAGACAAAACTTTGTTGGTTTACATGTTTCTTTGTTTTCATCTAGAACTTGAGATTTATTAGGACTACCGTTGCGGTACTGTTCACGAAGAGCATTTTTTAGTCTGGAATTCTGTCACTCGAACAGCTGAAATTGTTTTGGTCGTATCTTGGTGTATCGTATTTCGATTTTGGTTATATTTATGGGTGATCTAGAGGCATTTATGAGTTTTGTTTGATATAATTTCACTTGGATTTAGCAGCTTTTACAGCTAAGTTTGAGAATCTCTCAAAACCTCCATTATTACTGATTTTGAGAATCTCTAAAAACCTCCACTTCTATCGGGTTTGAGGATTTCTAAAATTTTCACTTCTACTAAGTTTGAGAATCTCTAAAATTCTAACTCAATATAAAGAGATGAATGTTTGATTCTTCGCGCATAAGTGCTAGACTTGATTTGATTAGCAACTTTAGCGTCGACGTCAATAATTCACTAGTGTGGCATCAGATTATCAAGTTCGTATTTGTTTCTTAGTTTTTTGTTTAGAAAATATTTTACTAGTCTTTGTAACAAGATGGGCATGATTGACGTCTACGCTCCAGCTTGAGGGGAGTGTTAGACTATTTGGTATTTCTGCTTATTGAGTATTGGATATTTAATTATTTCGTAAACTCATGCCCGCATCTTACTTGTTCATCATCTATGTAAACAGAGGCAACCCAATCTAGAATTATGCCATCTATTCTCTAAAAACCTAACAAGTTGAATTAAGAGTCTATGTCTAGACTCTATAACTAATATCATACATAACCAAATACTGAGACTTTTGATAAATGATTGTTATTTTTTATTGCTAAGCTTCTTCTGCTCCTTCACCCTGAGTTTCATCAGCTTGTCACCCACTCTGTCTCTATCCAGCTTCTATCCCCTACCTTCTCCTCTCTTCTTCAGGCTGACTTCTGTTCCAAATTTGTTCTCTTACCATTCTGAGAAACCAATCACCAAGTTTCTCTGCCAAACTCAGATTGTTTCCACCAAATCAAGATCAGATCAGCTTGCTACTTCACCACCATCAAATCACATTGAAGCAGGGCTTAAATAACACTCCAGGTCTGATCCAAATAAAATCATAAGCGCAATCAGCACAAGTTTCTGGTCCACACTCATGTGCCACAATAACGTGAATTAATAACCATGCCAGTCTTGTTCCATGTCGCGATGCGGGTATCTCCTTCTGTGAGGGGGATAACTGATACTGGATATATTAGCTAGTTTGGAAGCATATATCCTGTTTTGATGGAAGATATGTTGAAAACATATTTAGGTAATAGTTATACATTTAGGATTTAAATAAGGATTTCTTTATTTGGACTTGTCTTCATATTTTGTTTGGAATCAGAGGAGCTTGGGGATTGCCTTTTCAGTTAGGATAGAAGTTATTTCCTCTGCTTCAGAAACCCATTTCTTCTTCATCCAGCTTCTAGCCTCTAAACCCTCTTCTCTCCTCTCCTCTCTTCCTCAAAATTATTCCCTTCCTAAACTGGTCATCTACTGAAACCATTTAAAAGTGTTGGCCTGCCAGTTACCTTTCCAAGTTCTGGCAGGGGGTTGGTGGCATTTGAGTGTTGTACTTTATGGCTAGTTGGCTACATCTAGACAGATAGGATCAGGAGATCTTTCATGGTGATACAGCTCATATTTTGCTTTTCCATATACAGTTTCACATATTTAACTGGCCCAGGTTAAACCCTTACCTGGACCAGCATCTAGGAAAATTGAAATACAGGCCACATGCTTTACTTGGAATAGAGGATTGAGAAAATCCAGATAGATGCCAACTCTTCAATTAGAGATGAATGAACTTAGCCATTTTTCCGCGAAGCACAGGTAAGAATGCATAACATAAATTTTTGTAATCTTCTCCGCAACAGATAAGAGTAGCCTTCTCGCTATTTGATGGGCATCTCAATCAAATACATTAGGATTGACATAGAATTACATATAGTAATCTAATGTGTATACCTAATATATATGAATTCAGAGAAGATAACTGAGAAAATATATATTTTTACCGTCTCATGGGTACAATTTTCTATAGGTTGCTAGTCACGGAGATAAGATCGTGAAAGGTTCTAACCATGAAAGTAGTTGTTTACTTTGTCATTGGTAGTTTATAGAAAATGGGTAGCTTAGATGAACAGGTTAGGCCTGTATCATGTACAATAGGTAGAGATATATGAAAGAGTGAACAACACATCATTATAAAACAGAACAAGAACACTTGAATATATAAAAGTTTATTTGATGGTAACAGGATAATGATTACGAACAAAACAGTGAAGGATTTACTGAAATGCCAAATCAACAAATGTATCAGTCAGGTGAAATAACTCAGAAGAAATTGGAAACCTCAAAAGAACTTCAACAAAATAGCACCAACATATAAAAGGGGAACAACTTCGTAACTCCATTCATTTTTAGGAATATTGAAGGAATTTTATGTTATTCTAAGAATCTAAACTGCTCGTATAATGGAGGCATTTAAGAAGGATGCAATAGTATTTGGGGATTTATGCAGCTGAACCTAATTTGAGATAAAGTCCTTGTCGTTGTTGTCGTTGTTGTACTTTAAACTACTGATTTGAATGATAGGCGGCTCTGCATGAGTTTCCTATATAATCAAGTGCTTTGGCATAAAAAAGGTAAATAACAATTCTAACTCAAAAGGAACATCAACATGATTGGCTATTATAGAGTAAGCATGAATAATAACATGTAAAGAAAGGGATCTATATGTACTTATTAAAGGTCAAAGTTCACTTTTTCAAAGACTGGAATCTTGAGAGAGAACTAAATATACAAGGGACATCCCAGCTCCATGCACATGCAGGCGAAGACACAGGACAATCATATTGGGTAGGGCACAGAAAGCCAAAAATGTGGTGAACCAGCTACCTTAAATTTAAAGAAGATAGCTATTTCGTCAAAAGTTTACAATCACACACACAATTCCCTGCCATGAGGAAAAATATGAAGCATAGCTGTAGAGTATTGTATGAGATACTAGAAATCAATTATTGTATTTCTGTAACAATTGCCATAAGAAACAATCCTCACCGGGTCATGTATGATATTAGAAAGATGAAATCTGCCAGCTCATTCTTCTGAGAGAGACTTCAAAAGCACCCCAAAGCATAAAAATAAAGGTCCTCTGGGATTCAACCTTAGGGTCAATCGAATATAAGAGGGTATCAATAGTAAAAAAAACCATTGGCACTTAGAAGTCTCAAACGAACAGCAAGCTTCCTGGGAATACAGAAATGTGAAGAGAAAATTGACAATCAATCTTTCCTAGTTTGTATGAATGGGGAAAATTCACATTGTTTACAATTTTCATCAAAACACATCAGGATATCGAAGTGAACAAACTCTGTTTCTTCCAGATATATCCCCCATTTAGTGACTGCATATGGCAGGACATTGTAGTAATATAAGGTAGAGATATATACTATACAAGTTCACGATAAATATATAAAAGTGCAAATTTGCTGCTGGAAAATCCATCAAGTTATTTGCAGCATCCAGGTATTCATGATAAGTGAAACTGACCGTAAAAAACGGGGCCAGCAATGAAGTTATATTCCAAGAACCTGCAAAGCTCACTAGAAGTAATACTAAGTTTATTTATTCATTAAGTATATAATGAATAGTAACACGAGCATGTGAGGATATTTGGTTTCCTGTTATGATAACCTAATGTAACAGTGCCTGAATTGCAAATGTCATGAGAAACTCTTGAAGCCGATGTTTGAACCAATCTCTACTTCAGTTATCACAAAATAAGGAAATTTTTATGGAATATCTAGTTGTTCCTTTACATGATATAATACAAAATCTTTTTGCAAGACAGGGCAGAGGCATCAATGACTTAACAGTTTTAATCCAACTTGACTCCTGCTATACACCAAAATTTATAGAAGGAATTTAATAATTTTGCGCCATCTTATTACTATGTCATTGTTACAACTTGATGAGAAAATACTCAAGAATATGCCGATGGATAAAATAAAAGGGTTTACAATCGCATACCTGGTGATGCTCCTTACAAACCACCAAAAATCAGTTGAGTCACGATACAAGTAGAGCAAAAGGCCATCCACATAGTTGAAAGTGAAAATCTACTACTGATCTTCCAAAAGGCAGAGTCCGCCATGTAAGAACCCCTTTCAGTTTGCAACTGCACCATCATGCTCAGGAACAAAGATGTGTGGCTAGAACCAAAGAGCTTGGAGGGAAAATATGAATTACTGAATGAAAATATCACAATCAAGACCCACACTAACCAATGTAAGACTCCAGCAAACTTTACAACAACACTCTCTAATAAATCAACAAACTCTGATCAAAGCGAGAATTTCAATGTGTTGTCTTCATTAGAAGCTGTAATATTTCAAGTTATTAATACAATCTTGTTTGATGCAGTTCCCATTATCCTATACAGAAAGAACACCTCTAAAACTTTCATGTACACTATATTGAATACGGAATCACAAAGCCTCCTTCACACCATCTAAATACACCCGACACTGTATCGCCGTCTTCCCAACCCGAAACCCTGGCACCACAGTAAACCCAACCTTCGTCCGCGATGCCTTCCCAAAATCAGCACTTCTCACAATACTCTCCATGAAAACCATAGAGAATTCTGCACCTCTCCCCACCTGAAATATCTCAACTACCGG
Organism: Agave tequilana; assembly: GCA_038442645.1. Classification (NCBI taxonomy): domain Eukaryota; kingdom Viridiplantae; phylum Streptophyta; class Magnoliopsida; order Asparagales; family Asparagaceae; genus Agave; species Agave tequilana. The sequence goes on from JAVJIF010003758.1 coordinate 182,951, forward strand.
ATCATATGCATGTGCCAACTTGTGAAGTGACCATATCGAGCTGGCCATGTCAACAAAAGATTGATAAAGAGGGTTTGAAGGTTTCAACGAGCCCAAAAAGATTCATTTTTATCCAAACTTCCAAAAATAGAACTCTCCAAGCATTTACTAATTAGCTGCTCATACTTGCTCTCACAGAATTTGGCAAAACCGCAATCTGGGTTTCTTCTCATTATCTCTAATGGATCGACCTCCATATGCTCGATGAATTGTCTCAAGGACTTCCTCCTCTGAACACTCCCATCAATGAAATCCGACCCAATTTCACTCTCCTCACAACAAAATGTATCAGAATCGAACCCATCAAACATCCCTAAACAAACGAAGGAGAGAATTGCATACCGACAATGCCCCGGCTTCTCATAATCGACACTGGAGTATATAGAATTCGCTGCCGAATACAAATCCCACCCCGACTTCTTCATCAATCCAACCACCAACTTGCTGAATCGATGAGTCGACCGGCAACAGTCTTTAAGCACCGAATCAAACACTCCCACCGACAGCAAGGCCTCAACTTTCTCCACCGCCGGCAAACGATTGCCTTCAGCCTCCTCGCGAGCTTCGAATTCTCGGCCTCGGACTCCCTCAGCCGCTGCTTTAAAGCAGCAGCCTCAGCGTCCTTTCGATCGATGTCGGCCTGAAGCCTATTGAAGACGGTCTCGAAGGTTCTCAGCAGGGTCTGGTTCTCCTGAACCTGGGCTTCCAAAAAGCTAGGGTTCTGATTCGAATTGGGAGCAGATTTGAAGCTAGGGTTACAATACTCCCGCTTGAGATCGGAGATTCGCTGGAGGTGGGCGACCGCGGCGCGATCCGCGGCGGCCGCCGCGTCGGGGTCGAACGGCGAGTGCGCGGCCTGGAGCTGGAGGTAGGCGGCGCGGAAGGAGGAGACGGAGGCGAGGACGGAGGCGGCGACGGCGTCGGGGCGGGTGGCCGGGGCTGGTCGGGCTTGAGGACGACGACCCGCTGACCCGTTATGACCTCCTCGGGGGCGGAGACGACGGAGGCGGCGTCGTCCTCCTCCTCGTCCTCCTCCGCGAAGAACTCGATGGTCTTCGTCTTCACCGCCAACGCGATTTTGGACAACATTTTTTTTCTCTCTCTCTTTTTTTGAGAAACAACAAGAGTGAAGGGCTCGCTCGCTGTACTTAAAACTCTCTCTAAATTTTATGTTAATTTTTATTTTTTTTTTTAAATTTGAGAGAAAGGGATCCGAAGAAAACTCTAGGGGGAAGTTTTGTCTGCTGAGCTGTGAATGAATCTTAGCTTTGCTTTGATGCTGCTGTTTTTCTTGAAGGATGACAGTGTGCAGGCTGGTTAAATTAAAAAAAAAATTATTAATTAGATTAGCTCATCTGTGATTTGAATAGTTAATTAATAATTAATTAAAAGCTCTGTTTTAAATATCAGAGGGGTGGGTTGTTGGTTGTGGGCTTGTGGGGCTTTTCATTGAAAAGAGTGATTGGGCTTAAATTTTTAATTTTCAGAGCACTGACGTCACTGTGTTCAGGGAAAAAGCACGATGAGAGGTTTTTTTTTTTGTCAAAATTAGTTTACTCGGACTTGAGTTCGAGCACCTGGGGACTGAGCCTGTAAGTGAACTTACAAGGCCCGTCACGAATGAGGATGCTTTTGTAAAATGTGTGAATCTCACCGCATTAGCCAAACAAAAATAAATGCGGTGAAAGTGTCATCTGGCTAAGTTAAATTTTGATACTGAGAGTGTATTCAACTCATTTAATTAGTGAGGGGTCCCACTGTTTGTATAGGATTGTTTGAATTTCATTCTGGTGAAAATTCATGGTATCGCATCTGAGACGACTTCGTCCTAATTTGCCCCATTGCGCTTGGATTGAACATCACCCACACACACGACTAAGTTTGGAGCTCTAATATCACTTTTAAGAACTTGGGACACCATCCCAAAAGACTGGCATTCTAGGTGGAATTGCCCAAATACTTACATACCCAAGACCATCCACATATTTAGTCGATGTGAGACTATTTGTTCGTCCAATTACTCAACAGTGATTTGTTTGGATTTTATTTTCTCTTGTTCTAATTCTTTCCAACATTTTTAAGTTGTTATCAGCGAGAGTTGTGTGTTTGCTTGTGTGTGTACACCCGACTAAGTTTGGGGCTCTAATATCACTTGCAAGTTTCCGACAATAACATTGTTGGTCCTCATGTGTGTGTACATTTGAGTTCTTTTATGAATAAGAGCAAAAAGAAATAAAAAAAAAAATCCAATTTCTTATTGGATTGGAAGTTCCAACCCGAACCCAAGCATGTGTACTTAAATTGAGTCAATATGTAAGTTAAAGGATTCAGGCACCTACTAACAGATACTAAGATCTTAGTGGTTAACATAAAATTACTCATTATCCAAGAAACAGAGCCAAAAAAACCCATTTTTATTGTTTGGGAGTTAAAAAAAAAACAAGCCTACAAAGGGAAAGGAGAATCTAAAGACCAAATGGCATATTAGTTAAGATTTGTTAACAACCTGCTAACTTTTTTCCTGCATTGTTCCCCTAACTTTGAAAGTTGGTCACTTGCCAGAAAAGGCTGGCATCATATGATTGCTTGGCAGGAGTACTAAATGACTCAAAATATTGTCAAAGGATGAGGATGAATGATACATGAAACAAATACTTTAAAGGGTTAAGTGAACCACCAATGCTCATTAAAAACAATTTTTTTGCACACCAGACACAGCTGATGATGATGGCACTCAGTGGGCTGTGCCCAAATTATTGCAATCCCACTGAAAAAACTGAGGTTAAAAGCACTGTATAGCCAGCTTTGCATCCTGCAAGCACACAAATCTCTCTTTTTTCTCTATGGAGACTGAAAAGCTCACCACTAATTCTGCAAGGATTTTTCAAATACTTGCCACTTATCAAGAAGAGACACCCCACTGTGTGAATTGGTTGTTAGGTGTTATCAATATATGCCAAGCAAACACAGAGGACAGGTGAATGGTGCCAGAACACTGAATTGTACAAGGAAATGAGAACAAGAAGGCCAACAACAGTAGAAATTAAATGTGTTGTCCCTGTTGACTGTGAACAAACTTTGTATTGTTTTAATCTAGTGGTTAGTGGATTGTTACAGCTAATGACTCCAATAAAAAAAAAATTGTGGCTTTGACCTATCTTTTGTCACACTAGACCAGTACTGTACTGTCAGACAAGAAAAATGAGCATGACCCTGTAACTGAATAAAGTTTTCATTTCCATTGCATCACTAACAAATTAGCAAGCATCAATTGAGGTTTTACCACTATCAAGACTCGGGGTTTGATCAGAGGCTGGTTTCCGTTCTTGCTAGAGATACACGTCTTCCAATTGAGAAAACCCGCTGGTTATACAAAATGGAGAACATTTACTCCATGCTAATTGACAACCAAATACTGTTAATGGAAGTTCTAATGAACCATCATGCTAAGCGAAATTGAAGAATGAAGCAGCATGCAGAAAGAAAAGCGAAAAAAAAAAAGGACAATATAGCGTGTGAATAATGTAATGGTTCATATAAATAACAAATTAGGTCACACATTAATCAAATTTGGAACTGTAGTTTAGAACTATCCAAATACAATATATCTCCTAAAAGTGTACAAAATTCAGTGATATCAAGTCAGGGAATTTAGATGGGAGGAATGATAGACGAGCGTTATATATCACAGTTAATTCATGCTAACATCTAACAATTTGAAACCTATAACCTGAAAATGATTATGAGAGCAAAGTAATCGCAACAAGAAGATCATGAACATTAATGGTTTTCTCCATAGATTTCTAAATGAAGAAGATGAATTCGCATTGTGATGATTTTGCTCCCTGTAATTTTAGACGAGAAACACTATCAGCTTTTTGAAGGAGTTAGCCACTAAGGGAATTATAAGGGATAGTAACTTCTGATACTTTTGGAGACCGCAGTATAATGCATTGTCTGGTAGACGCAACTCAGTTTTATTGGTTCCAGGATTAACGACTCTAATGTACACCTCCTGCCAGAGATACCAAGTATCGAGATTCTCTGCACGTGGATTCCATGTGCCAACATTGTCCATCGAAACTAAGACTGCTGTCCATGATCCCGGGAATACCTGATAAAAATGCATTCATAGCAAAGGAAAGAACTTACATGTGAGGATACTACTGCATCATTATCAACTCATTTAGAAACACATGCATAGTCATGTTTAAATGACCATATGGGGAAAATATTGTTCTAGTGGTGTTGCCTTCATATTTCATCTACTACAGTTGTTCATCTAAGATACAAAATGGGAAGTTCTCACAAATCCTCCTATATTCCAAGGTAGGAATGAATATCAGACACCCGTTTTTTTCGCTGATACTTCATAAAGGAGGATGTACCTGTATGTATCCAGATGTGTTGGACATTGTGATAGTTGGTGGACACTTGTCGAATACTTTCATATTATTAAGAGTAGTATTAGGATTAGAATACATATTGTTTTAGAACTGTATTAGGAGTAGAATTTTCATTATTATGCAACTGTATTCTCTATATTTCTCTATATATATGGGCATTGGCTTCATCATCAATAACATAAGATACTTTTCCCTTTCTCAATTAATGTAAGATGATATCAGAGCCAGGTTTCTGATGAATCCCCAATCCAAAATTTTCTTCTCACAAATTACACTTCAATAAAAAGGAGGAGAATCCGAGTTCTGCAGCACCAACATCATCATCCACATCATCACCACCATAGCCAACGACGCCGTCAATTCGAGTTCTGCAACCATCATCATCATCCGCATCATCACCACCATAGCCAACGACAACCTTCTGTCACCAGCTGCAACCTGAATCCGTCCAAATTCGACCTCACCCTTTCTTCTTCACTTGCAACTTCGAATCTGACTTTGATTTCAGATCCCAACCGACGAAATCAAAGCCATCACCACCTCGAATCAAAGCCTCCTCGCTGATGAAATTAAAGCCAACGACCCATTGGTTCTGTGAGTTTCAAGCTCTTTGAAACCATCCTGTGAGTTTTATCTTTTTTTTCCTTTGGATTTTGAAGAAACTCTTGATCTTATTTACACAACTAGATCTGACCCGGTTGCCGACCCGAACCACATTCATAAGAATAAATCGAGCTTAATTCAGCAAACCCGTTGCTACAGCAACTCGATTCGCATGCTACAGTAACGGGTCCAGTATAAATTGACCCGTTAATACACCGTCTTGTTTTTGAGTCATAACTTGCACATTCGGAGTCCGACTTAGGAGTTCTTTGAGGTGTTACGATCGTAACGACGAGAGCTTTGCATTGACATAGTCTATGTGATTCGACCCATGGAGGATCTGACCAGGGTGAACAGTTCTTTGACATGAAACCTTTCGACATTATCTTCCAGTTTCCACCGATTTTCCTTGACATCTGCAAAGGGTTTGGATGGATTGGTCAACATCAGCTCAGTCCACACTACTTGGACACTCTTTTTGAGGACATATTGACGGCACTTGTCGCTGTCCATCTGAATCAGTGACCGATGCTTCAGCAGAGGTCAAGAGAACAGTTGTTACAGCAAAGGAACTTGGATAGATCATGATTGGAGGATCATCTCCTTCATCATGGCCTCCATTGCTCGCACACTACGAGATCTCCTTCGATTTTCCTTAGTGGACTCACTCTGGTCCCACTTGGCCAGTCAGTATGTTCAGTCTAGTGGTGCCAGGGAGTACAAGCTTCTCGTACAATCACTGTCCCCTAAAAAAGAAAATCGCACCATACAAGAGTTTCACACTCATGTGTGGGGATTTTGGAGAGAGTTACAGCAGTTGGAGGGTGTCGGGCCTAAATCTAGTACTTCTAGAGCACTCCAGGACCGTCGTCTTTATGTTCCTTATGGCTCCTCGCCCAGAGTTTCAGCCATTATGTAGTCAGATCATTCACAGAGATCCTGATCCTAGTTTAGATTCTGCTATTTCTGATCTGGTTGCCGAGGATACTCATTGCACTCAACTCCTCTTTAGCCTCTACATCGGCATCCGAAAATGAGACTGTGCTTATAGTTGCATCTTGGTCTTCTTCTTCAGAAGGTCCTCGCAGCACCACCACCACCAGGCTCTATTGTACCATCTGCAAAAGGACTGGCCATACTGACCATCTTTGTCGCCACTCCAGATCTTGCAATCACTGCAAGAAGACAGGTCACACTGAGCGCGAGTGATTCAATCTTCATTCAGAGTTACAAGCTCAGACACAACAGCGGAGAAAGCAGCAGGGACTTCCTCCCCTTGTACTTCTTCAACAGGATCTCGCGCCATGTCAACTGGTATAATTTAACCTTTACCTTCCGATCCTACAGATATCCAACTCGACTTGCTCAGATTGAGTTACAGCTCCAGCGCCAGTCAGCATTCACCGAATCCTCTGCCTCGGCCTTCTTTGCTGCCTCAGGTATGTCTTCTCTTAGATTTTAAATTCTGATACCTCATATCATATGACCTCTGATTCTACCATATTATCTACTATTACTCGCTTCCATCACACTTTCTACCATTGCATACAGTCGATGACTCACAACTATTCATACCCAGACAGATCTATTACCTCTACATACTTACCTTGCCTTTAGTATTAAATGTTCCACATTTATGCATGAACTTCACATCCATCAGTAGCTTGTGTGAAATTAATCTCATTGTTACCTTCGATTACTTCACTTGTTATGTGCAGGATTTTCAGTCGGTCAGACGATTGGTCATGCTCATAGGAGGGGGGAGACTGTACGATCTCAATTTTCTTCATGTCCCTGTCAGTATAGTCTGGGTCATAGTATTGCTAGTGTAGTTTCGTCTGCTACTGATCTATGGCACAGACGCCTGGGTCATATCTCAGAGTCACGTCTAAAGAGCTTATTTCATCGTGGAGCTCTTGGACAAATTTTTTTTCTCCTTTATCTTTATGTACGAGTTGTAAGTTAGCAAAACACTTAGCTCTACCTTTTAATAACAGTTTATCTTAGACCACTAATCCTTTTCAGTTAGTTCATTTTGACATCTAGGGCCCAACTCCAATAATTCCATCTAGGTCTGGATATTATATTATGTTAACTTTGTTGATAATTTCACGAGATTTACTTGGGTGTATCTTATGCGTCAGCGATCTAGATTCCTACTATATGCCAAAATTTCACTGCTATAATTCATACTCAGTTCAATGCGAATATTAAGACATTTCACGCTGATTGTGTGCATATCTCCACTACAATAAGAGATATCCTACGTCTTATGGTACCCTCTTCCAGCAGTCCTGCCATACACGCATGAACAAAATGGAGTAGCCGAGCGAAAGCACCGTCACATACTTGAGACTGCTCACGCTCTACTGATAGCCTCTTATGTCCCTCGCAGTTTTTGGGCAGAAGCTGTACTCACCTTTGTCAACCTTATTAACACCACCCCATCGTCTGTCTTGTCTGGAACCTCATGAGCGTCTCTATTCTTCTCCGAACTATAACATGATCTGCACGTTTAGGTGTACTTATTATGTCCTCCTTCTGCCGACCGAGCGCACCAAGCTATATGCCCGATCAGCTAAGTGCATCTTACTCGGTGTCAGTTCTAAGCATAGGGTTATCGCTGCTATGACCATTGACACGTCTTCTTATATCCCGTCATGTCTCCTTTATTGAGGAATCCCCTTATTTTTCTCCTTCATCTCAAGATGTTCCTTTCTGTCGCGACCTGATGCACCATCTATTGAGTCCTCTAGATTCCTATTGATCCGATCCTTTAGAATATGACGTATCTATTCCTCCAACTGATCACTCTAGTACAGTCTCCGCTACTACTATAACGATCCCGACTCTAGACCACGAGAATCCACCAGTGTATCAAAATAAGTTTTTTATAAGTAGATGAAGCATAAATATACATTAAACCATGTAAACTTGCTTTGATTCTATCTATTCATGAAAACCAAGATCGGTTAAACCGAAAACCAAAACCAAAACATGAAACGTGTGTGTGTTGTGAACTTGAGCATATCACACTATCTAATCTTTAACAATGGATCTAAACAAACTAAACTAAAACAAATCGAAGCCTTCTTATAGAACGCCGTCTCCAAGTTGACTCGATCCAAACGCGACTCCCCGAGCTTGACTCCAACCGAGTGCTAGATATGAATTTGACGCTCGAGCTCTAGAATCACCATGTGAAAGCTCCCAAAAACTTTATTGAAGCTAATTACCTACTAATATCTTGGTTAAATATCTGAAACTAAATATCACAAGATTATTAGTAAACTATAACTACATGAGTTAATCATCATCAAAACTAGAGTGGAAGGCCTCTGGGCCAACAATCTCCCCTTTTTTGATGATGACATAACTCATGGAGTTATATATGCATGGATTAAAGTTAAGCTTCAAAGAAGCTCTCTCTTAACTCATGCATAGCAATAAACAATAAGATATGCAATGAATACTAAACATAAATATGCATAAACATGCATAAAATAATGAAATAAACATGTTCTTAAATACCAATAGAAAATATAAACTTAAAATAAACATGTTCTTAAATACTTGCTCTTGATACCAATAAAAATTTCAATAAAAGCTCTTGATACCAACAATAAAAATTTCAAGAAAACTTCTTGATACCAACAAAACAAACAACAAAATATGTTCTTGATACTAATATCCATTCTCTTGATACCAATATCAACAAAACATAAAACAAATGTTTTTAATATAAACTTTAATAAACATGTATAAACTTTAATATAAACATGCATATATACTAAAATACTTCTCCCCTTTCTGTCAATCATCAACAAAGGGGTTAAAGCAAACAATAAAACAACGTTCTCCCCCTTTTTGTCCGAAACAAAATCAACAAAGAGGTGAATCAAATCAAAACATTATGATACCAATTGAAAAAAATATATCAATTAGTGCAAAGGTATACATAGAAACATCATGATACCAAATAATGATACCAATTGAAAATAAACAAAGCATAAAGGGAATCTTGATACCAATTGAAAATAATTTTCATTAGGAGCGTATGATATCAAATTAACAAATCAATATCATTTTTCAATCATTTTTCATCATAAAGTGTGGAGTAAAATACCAAGCGTAAACAAAACCATTGAAAGGTAAAATATGAATTTTCTCCCCCTTTTATGAAATACCAAATAAAATGATGCATAAGCTTATATAAGATACCAATGAAAAATAGTCAATTGAAATATAATAGTCATTTAAGAAATCAAGTTTAGCATAACAAAATTTGTGCTCAAAGATATAGAGATATAGTAAGCACAAATAATATATATATGTATATATATGTATGGAAGGATAAATACCAATCGAAATTGATACTATTTGAAGTTTAAGCATACATATATAAAAAATATATGAGTATACATAAAGAATGTCAATAGTGATACCAATTGAAAAGATACAATGATATCAATTGAAAACAAAATAAGATCAAGTGTATAACTCATACTTCCTACCACCCATTTCATGCACATGTTTTAAATAAATTTTCAATAATGAGCAAACAAGGCATGGTCGCCCAACCAACCGTCCTTTGATAGGTAGGGATTTTCAAAAATAAGTTTGAAAACAATTATAACATGTTTGAAAACTCTACCACATGAAGAATACGAACTGTTATATGAAAAATTTGTAAACTAGTACGAAATCCTTCAAGTAAGGAATAAAACAAGAATATATTCCATAAAACATGAAAATCACTAAACCAATGTCACTCAAAATCTATATAGCACATATAATACTCATGAAAACAAAATCATGAGAAAACATCAAGTAATATGAGTGTACAAGTTTTGTGAAAGACATAGTCATGGAAATAGGTAATTAAGCTCAATATGAAATTCCTTAAAACATGAAAATCATCAAAACTAAAATCCTTCAAGGTATATGTATGTCTTGTTCAAACTAGAGTATACATACATATCCAAACATGAACGAGTTCACAAAAGTATATGCATGAAGGCAAGTGGCTCAAGGATGTATGTATAACTAATAGTTTAGACAAACTAGACATATACACGAAGTTTAAACATAAACATGGAAAACATGTCAAAAATATGGAATACAAGTCAAAATGCATAAATTATCAAAATTAGACTATACTAGTACATCTAATGAGTACAAATGAGCTTTCAAGCACAAACATATAATAGTCTATTTGTGACTCACTAGTTGTACAAGTATATATCCAAGTTTTAATGAAAACTAACATCTAAACATGTAATCAAAACATGAAGCATAGAAATCAAAACAAAACTTATATGATCATTATGTAAATGAACATGCATTAGATCTATGATATACACAATAGTTAAAACAAATGTGAGAACACAAAGATATAAGTCCATATTAAACATGGGTGATCTCAAATACTAATCATGCATATCACAAGTCTAATAATCATGAAACATCAAAACATGCTAAAAATAAATAATATGAAAGCATGTAAACATAAATGGGAGTTAGAGATCGTTACCAAAACCAATAGGGCACATCTCCATATCTCCAAACTATGGTGGTCCTTCCACCAAACTCCCTTGAAAGTGATGCATCCAAATTGTCCTCTTTAAGCTCGGAACGCATCCACCTCAAGGCACCATCACTCTCACGTCATGTGAGAGCCCACACCTACATCAAATAAAATAGGAGTGGTCTTTGGTACCCATACTCTTTTGGGTCCATGGGGGTTAGCTCCTTTCCTAACCCAACAAACTTATTTGCTAATTTGAATCATGTATACGATCATAACAAAACTTAGCAAGGTGGCCCTTACGTCCACAATGTGTACAAGTGTACACATGAGCATACGTTGTGTGATGGGTGTGAACGTGAGGAGCATGTGTATGCCGTGGTTTGTGTGCATGCATAGGAGGAACTAGTTTCTTTCAAAACATAGATTTCAAACGTGTATGGTTCATGGCACAATGGCTCAAAGTGGAGCCCAAACAATCAACACTCTTCTTAAGCATAGATATATCATTTTCAAATATAAAAGAGGTGCATGCAATAGGTAAGCTAGATGATGAAGCTACACTAGCATAGCAAACATGAGAATCAAAATCATTTTTCAAAGAAATATTTTTCTTAAAATCAAATCTAAATCCTTTGAAATTAAAACAATTTTCATTTTCAAATATTCATTCTCTTTTAATACAAAATCAAGTTTTGAAGACAAGATCTCATTTTTCTTTAAAACTTCATTACAATCATTTTTTGTTTTCAAAATCTCATTTTCTTTTAGGGCAAGATCAAGTTGGGATTTAAGTGAGTCATGTTCACTTGAAATCTCTTCCTTCTCTTGCAAAATCAAATCAAGTTTGAACACAAGTCTTTATTTTCTTCTTTAAGTCCAAAACTTTTCCTTTTCAAAAGATTATATTTTCTAACAATTTTTCACAAACAATTGATAGTCCTTCATTTAAAGCATTGGCATCAATATACTCATTACTAGAAGAACTAGCACAATCATCTAGTTGGGATTCCGAATATACCTCAAGGGAGTCATTCCGTTGGACCATGTAGCAATGTTGTTCGGATTCTTCTCCACTAGATTCCTTCTCAATTTGGATTGGCAATTGAAGTTTGGAGGAGGTCAACGTGTTCCACACTGCAAAAGCAGAATCACAATGAGAAACTAAACACAAATATTCTTTATTGAGCGTGCTTTTAAGTGCCTTTAGGGCTTGTACATTGGCATCTATATGCTTGCTATTACCGAGATAGGATTTCTTGGTAGTGGCAAGGAAAACATGAAAGCCTAAGGTTTTTAGGTACATGAACATCCTAGCCTTCCAAACAACAATGTTGGAAGTATCAAACATAGGTGGGGTCATGAAGTCCATGAGTATGTGTAAACAATATAAGTGTGCAAAGCAAATACTAGATTAGTAAAACCAAGATCACACTCCAAGGTGGTTAAACCTAATATCAGGAGCGTAGGCTCTGATACCAATTGAAATCACCTAGAGGGTGGGTGAATAGGTGACTAGCTAATCTAATGGTCAACTAATGCGGAATTAAAAACTAAATGCAACACACTTAGTGTAACCAAAGAGTGTAGCCGAATTCCCGGTGAAGGGCTCTGGACTAACTCCTCTTGATTCCTCTGAATAAGAGTTGAGGTGCTATATGAAGCTCTCTTGGTTAAACACAAGTGAGGCACACAAACAAACACAACCAAGCATATAAATATAAATGAGCAATATGAATCAATGTAAGGCACAATATAAAAGAGAGAGTTAAGAGAAAGTGGATCAATCGCAAACACACGGATATGTTTCGAGGTTCGAGCACACAGCTCTACGTCCCCGCCTTCACACAGGATTTCCACTAACTCGTCCACACAGGACTTCCCACACAGGGAACCTCCACTGAGGATTTGGGCAAATACAACTTGGGAGTACACAACTCCTCTCTCCAATACAACCTCTCACAGAGGCAAGGCACAACTCAAATACACCTCTACACTTAAAGGGTTAGGCACTTAGCCAAACAAAAATCCACCTCTCACTAGAGGGATTAGGTTCAAAGCCACACAACAACAATCACCTCACACTTGAGGGATTCAAACACAATCTCCACCTCTCACTAGAGGGAGCCAAACACCACTTCCACTATCACCTCACACTTGAGGGATTCAACTCAATCACCTCTCACTAGAGGGATATCACAATCAATAGAAGGTTTACATCTTGGTGGTCTAACAACCACAAACTAATTTTCTCACTAAATAAAGATCCTAATAGATAGGATTGTAGATAAGCTCAAGTGTGAGAAATAAAGAGTTTGGAAATCAAAAACTCAAAGAAAAACTCTAAGAAAAACCTCTAGATAGAAATGTAAATGAAGATCAAATCAATTCCCAAAGAATTTTCTTTTCAATGATTTTTCAACCCTTTTAAAACAAAATAAAGATCAAATCTTTAAAGCCAAAAACTCTTTTAAAACCTTGCTTTTAAACACTTGAGAATGGGAGAAATTTTGCTCTTGTAAAACTTGTTGAAAACCAACTTCAAATGGGGTATTTATAGCCCCTATTGAAATCTGCCCGTTGGCAGCTGAAAAGGGCATTTTTGCCCTTCCGGTCGACCGGCCAACGGTCAAAAATTTGACCGTTAAGCCCTCCGGTCGGCCGTGCCAAATCCAGAGAGCAATTGCTCTCTGGCCGATCGACCGCCCGGTCGACCGGGCCAAGGCTCACGGTCGACCGCCCCTACCCGAGAATGGGGTGACTTCAGTCGGTCGACCGCACGGTCGACCGGCCAAGCCAACTTGGCCTTTGTGCACGTCTCGTGCACATCGGTCGAAACGCGATTCCCCGAGCTTGACTCCAACCGAGTGCTAGATATGAACTTGACGCTCGAGCTCTAGAATCACCATGTGAAAGCTCCAAAACACCTTTGTTGAAGCTAATCACCTACTAATATCTTGGTTAAATATCTGAAACTAAATATCACAAGATTATTAGTAAACTATAACTACATGAGTTAATCATCATCAAAACTAGAGTGGAAGGCCTCTGAGCCAACAGATTACACAATAAGAAAACTTCTACTTCTAATATAATTAGTATGACATAATACAAATTCTAATACTATTATTTAAAATCCCTTGCAAAAACTCACGAAGGATGGAAAATTGTGAGTTTGAATAAAAAAGATCTGAAAAAGATCAAAGATAATGTCGATCCGACATGACACCTCACAAACTAATGATGGATAAAATATCAAGAATTTGAATGAGTATGGATGACAAGAAGTAGATATCAGACAATAGAGAGCATCTTCTGAAAAAGAAAAATGAGAGATGGATTGATAATGAAGAACTTTTTAAAGCTTAAGTCTTTTTTGCACGGCAAGGCATACTTTGAGCTTGTAAATGTAAAGCTACTCAGAATAAACATGGCGAACTCCAAAATCATTGTGCCTCTTTCGCTTGAAGCGAGATGGACACTGAAATAGAGTGAATCCATCAAAGATAAAATAGATAGATGGTTTTTGAGAGATCCCTAACTCAATAGAAGAGATTTTGAGAGATCCTCAAATTCAATAGAAAGAGGAGACCGGTCAGAGGAGAGGAGGCACCGGTAAGCTATAAGAAGAGACATTTAGGAACATATGAGATGATCGTCGACAGAAAAGTTGATTGATGAGAAAGTTGATTGATGAGAATGAAAAGGCTTGATGCGGGTTGTAGCATTGGTGATCGAAGTCAAGCTTCGAGAGAGTAGAAGTTGTCAGATGCTGAACAATAACCTGACAGTGTTGTGATCGAGGACGAACTCTAACTTAAAGTTGTTAGTAATTTGAACACGACAAGAGGACACAAAAGCAAAATTTGACGATGCACAAGGCAAAGAGTAGCCTAGCGCTAGGCATGCGTTACATGAGCGCCCCCAAGCAGGGGCAGAGCCAGGATTTTGGGACAGGTGGGGCACAAGTTCAAGTAGGGCATAAGTTTAAATTGTGTTGGAGCTTAGATAGGGCACAAGTTTAAATTGTGCTCTCCAAAACTGCTCCATGTACCTCTCTTTTATATTAGATATATATAATTTTTCCAATTTTAGGTAAGGCACTTGTCCTACCTGGCTTGAATGTGGCTCCGCCACTGCTCCCCAGCGCAGGCTCGAGAACAGCATGAGAGTGACAATCAATCAAAAAAAATGGTAGCGGAAAAAGTTTCAGATGAATGGCTTAATACCATGTTAAATCAGTTGACAAAGAAGCTGAATTGTGTATGTTATTGATGAGAGCAATACTCGAATATATAACTATTACAATTACATAATAAGGAAGCTCCTACTCCTATAATTAGTATTACATATTTCTAATTCTGATACTATTATTTAACAATACATATTGTGTGTATCCAAATCTTGATGGAAGGATTTCCATGTCTCTGTACTCGTGTCATGTCCTGTCCATATCATTGCAGCATAGTCAATTACTAATTCATTACATACATTCATACAACATACATTTGTGTGTCCAAATCTTGATGTAAGGATTTTCCATATCTCTGTACTCATGTCATGTCCTGTCCATATCATTGCAGCATAGTCAATTACTAATCCATTACATACATTCAGACAACATACATTTGTGTGTATGTGACTGTGCACGCACATGCGTGCGCATGTGCATATGTATCTGTATGTATTACGTGTGTGTCCAAATCTTGATTTCCTTCTGAAGATAGAAAGAGGTAAAGAACAAAATGAGATTTCCTAACTCTACTATATCTCTTGGTGAATTTCGCTCGGTGAGTTAGTACTTTGTGCTACAATGAGAAACTGATCATGATGCTACGACAAAGTTTACGACAATGGCATGTCATAACGGTGCTTAAGATGATGGTGATGAGGTCACTGGACGATGGCAATGGTTTAAGGCAAATCAAGAAACAGAAACAGCGATGATGATAGTCAATAGAGGTGGCTCAGAAATGGCACAGTGAGTGATTCATATTAATCAGGATGTGGATGTTTTGTATCCAATACAAGTGCTTGGTGAGAACGGAGTGCAATGTCAGCGATTCAATTCAATGTGTTGATGTGAAAGATGAAATGAAAAAGTTAATAATGTGGTGTCACAGTTGTAGTTTAAGAAGCTGCAATAAGATGGTTATCCAGTAATTCAATGTGCAAGGCCAAATCTATTTACCTAAATCTGAACAAGGCAAGTCTTTCTTACCCTTTCACCTAAACAGCTGCGATAATTGTAAAATTTTGCTGCCCATTTGTAGGGTTTACAGTAGAGGATCTCCAAATCTTTCTCAAAACATCCTAACAAGTTTTCCTAAATACCGATTACAAACTTCTGACAGGATCCGGAGGACTTGCCACATTTAACTTGCTTAGCCTTAATCTCCTTCATCTGATGACTTGTTTGGAGCTAAGGGATAAGCTCTTAGATGGTGCTAATCTGAAATTCTCAGTTACAAGCTCACAAAAATTGACAGGCGCTGGCAATTTTTTGGGTTAGCCCAGATCATCGCCATGGGCTCTAATACTAATTTGTCATGAGAAAAGGAGATTGAACCATGAATCATTGATAGTTATGCCTCGAAATTGTGACCTCTTGTCACAGGAAAATACCTCTACTAGTTCTCCACAAGTTCCTCTCTAGTCGGCAGAGTATTATCATCGAAAAATCGAAAAGGAACATATAGAAATTCCTAATATTATCGTTTACCTTAATGAGAACTCAAATCACAATTTTTGAATGGTGCATACATACACGAAGAACTAAGAAATTTATGAGCAAATACAAAATTTTGAGGTGCTGAACAATGATAATGATACTTAAAATTTCAAAATGTAACAAATCCAAGGAAAAGCAAGGAAAAGAGTGGAAACATCATGACACGCACCTGATTTGTGCATCGTGCAGCATCCCATTTGTTATATGTTTGTCTACTATTATCTGTCCACTCCCATAATCCATCCTGCAGTACATGGAATTTTACCCCCATTAAAGAGAAAAAAACATCACAGCATGCTAAAAGAACATAAATCGGGAATTATATTCATACCCAACAACCAAAAATGCGTGTCCATCCAAGTGATAAGTCTGAACGCTAGAGCCATTGCTCTGAAATATGATTTCCACGAATCCCTTTATAGGGCATTTGTTCCCTTAGTGTATATGATTTATAATTTTATGTTTTCTGAAGGCAATTAGAATCTATACAAAAAAAGTTGCAACTGTATGATTCCAGCAAGTTCGTTTTCTGCTTGTTAAAACCAGTGAAAATATTTCTACAACATGCATTGTCTTAGATCACCGCAAAACACTGCTCAAGCCTTTCCCAAATGCAATGAAATTATCCACAACACTTGAGCAAAAACCTCCCCCCTTGAAAAAAAATAATTTGCAGCAGAATAGGAAACTCGAGGAGAGAATCTCGAACATAACATATTTATTTTAAGCTTGGGCTTCGGCTTTGGGTGTGTAAGGACCAATGAATGCAGAGTTCATCTGCCAGATTTTGACAGATTTTGCTGTTACTTGCGCGCTAGTAGCGTTGTTGAAGAGGAAGACCCTTGCAGCACCATAGATTGCCTTTGTTGGATACACGCGCGATGTAATGCATGTCCTTCCCCCCTGTGCAAAGCTCTCCACTATCGAGTGATCAACCTGCACATCAGAAGTCCAGCACCAATTAAGGGACCGAATTAGCAAAATAATATACGCAAAAGTTTAAGCTACCAGGTCGTGGATTAACACAATACATATCAAACAAACTTAACGAAAATGAGATGAGATAGAAACTAACAAGTACTCTAACTGACAAATTTTCGCCGTTGAGCACTGGAACAGTGCTCCCGTAGACACTCTTGGTGAGATCATTAGCCTCTGACGACCTACAATATGTGAAAAATTGTAAACACTAGGCTTCACGCTCGATGCATTTCCAAATGTACAGACTAAAACAGAAACAAACAAAGCTCATGCCTGAGCTCATCCTGGCAGAAGAAAGTGTGCAGGCCGCCGTCACTCCCCCTACCAACATAAAAGTAGACAGCGGTCTGCTCAGTTCGATCCTCATCAGCGAGGACCAGCAATCCGAACGGTCCCAACGCGCCCCTCCTCGCAGCACCACCGCTCGAGTTGCAGTTGTATCCATCATCGACCTCAATAGTCTGGGCCAGTGCCGACGGCTCTATCTCAAACTCTGCTGTAATATCCACCTGCCCTGCTTCATGGAAATCAAGGGGCACCACCAAGCCGGGGGCGAGAGCGATGTTGCTGAACTCCCGGCTGCTCAGCCGCAGGCTTTCCACCTCTTCCACCGGCCACAGCAGCAGGTTGTGTCTGGTTCTCTCGTCGTACATCACCGTTCTAGGAATAGCCTGTCACGTAAAATTACAAGTCAAACTATGTCAATGGATTCGGTTCATCTGTACGAACAACAGACACATATTATAAGACTGTCAATTTCACGTTGACACGTGAACAAGATATCAGATTTGAATAAAGCTTTAAACTTTTTGCACCTCATAAGAGAATTAATCTCTTGACTAATTATAATATGTGTGCACACACATGAGCCGAAACCCTATGTCATGGCAAACCATTGTTACACTAATTATGAAAGTAGTTGATGCATGGATAAAAAAATCATTTTTAAAAATGCACGAATTAATTTAGTATTAAATAAATGAATAAAAATCATAATTTATTTAAAATTATTGTACCTGCACTGAAGCCCAGCCCTTGAGCAGATCAGTCCTCTGGCTATCAGTCTCATTAATCCACCCTAACAACACCCGCCTCTCCTTAACCTCATCATAAAACGTCTTCGACGCGTAATACTTCCCATAATCCACCATTAATCCATCCCCACGTCAGCATCCACGTCGTCAGGGACCCACACGTTCCTCTCCACGTCATACGCCCCGATCGCGTAGTAGTCCTTGTTGTGGTCGTACAAGCTGGCCTTGACCACGTGCTTCACGCCCTCCCGTGTCGGTACCGGGTAGAAGTCGATGCACTCCCACATACCCGTACCCGCAACCTCGTGCAACTGGCCCGGCAGCAGCTCGTAGCTGTGAAAGTCCTTGGTCTCGTACGTTAGTAGACCGTTCATGGACCCGATTGCGACCCGCCATGCGGACCGGTCCCCCACGGGCCAGGCCGTGCTCGGGTCCCGGAAGTTCCTGGGCTCGATCCCGGGCGAGGGGAGGAGGACCGGGTTCAAACCCGACTTGGCCCAGTTGAGGAGGAGCGGATCCGATGGGTCGGCGGGCTCGGCGAGGTTCTGGACCTGGGCCCAGTCGGGGTTATGCCGGTGTAGAGGATGACGATGTGGGCCCGGTGTGGGCCACGGCGAGGGAGGAGGGTGGCGGACCCGGACCAGACGCCGTTGGCGTCGTACCAGTGGTCCGGGACCATGGCGAGGGGGAGTGGCGCCAGTGGACGAGGTCACGTGACACGGCGTGGCCCCACGAGAGGTTGCCCGTGCCCCACACGGCAGAGTGAGGGTTGTATTGGTAAAAAAGATGGTACCACCCTTTGTAGTGCAAGGGGCCTGTGATTGTTGGAAATAAAACGGGGGTAAAAATAAATCAAATTCAAGATTAGGATATAGAAATTTGCGTTTAAATTATATGAAAGTATCATAAAATGCGATAAATTTAACATTGAGAAAATGCTCATCTGAATATTATATAATATTCATGTAACTATTTTTTTAAATTTAGGGTGATAGATAATAATTTTTTTTAAATAATTATTGGAAAATTTTATAATAGTATACTGTGTTTTTTAAAATACACGATAAGTTTTTGAAAATAGATGAAAGTTAATTTTATGTAATTTAGCCGAACTTTTTCTTGTTTCATAATTCATCATCTATTGACTAATCTTGCATTATCTTACCATTAGGATCTTTGCAGAGTCAGCAGCCAGACACGAGCGACCACCCAGCCAAAAAAAAACCAAAAAAAAAAAAATTTAAAATCAGTGGAATTAGCATTCAGTAAATAAATGAAGGAAAAAACGAGGGGTAGAGTGAAATCTTTACCATTCATCCAATTTTTCGAGGGTTGAAAATGAAAATTGGTGCGCTGCCAGTCAAGCATGGCGTTGGTCCACGCGTACGGATCAGTCTCAGACCCAGGCCCGGCCGATTTCGTCGACACGCCCCGATATATCGGCGGCACGCTGGGCCCGGCCGATTTCGCTGACACGGCCCGAGATATCGGCGGCACGCTCTGTGGGTCCCACTGACCGGCAGCCACCAACAGTGCGACGAGGACCGTCGCAGCAACAGCCAGGGCACACGGCCTTAACGAAGATCTCGAGGTCTCTGCCGCTGGCAGGTCGGCGTCGAAGTGGGTGAGGAGAGAGGATTCCGGGTCGGATCCGGGACCCATTAGGAGAGGGGGTAGCGAGACTGAAACTGGACGGTGAGAATAGAAACGAAGGACCGAATGGATGCTAGAAATAAATTTTTCCAGAGATTTGTCGAGCCTCCAGATACATTTTCTTGCTCCGGCCTCAGTCACTCCGGTGAGCTTACCGCAGAGAAGGATACCCGTGTCTTGTCAGTAGCACGAATGTCGATGCAATTTTGAGAGCGAATCCTACGGTCTTTAGTGAGGTGGGTCCCTCTCTTTTGCTGAATAATGGAAAAACGTTTCAAGCACGTGACGTATGAGAGGAAACCAACGGACGAGAGTGTTCCAGCGAGAGAGACGGTGCCGTACTGAAATTTTTGTTTTGTATTGTTTTGTTTAATTTTTTAAGTAATATTTCTTTTCTAAATATTGTTTTATATATATATATAGAGAAATATCAGCAGAGGGCTGAGAGATTTTCTCAGCCTGCGGTGACGTGGCTCAATATTTGTCATCGCACTAACTTGCGGCCCACTTATAAGAAGAAGTTAAATTACTAAATACCCCTTATGAAAAGTTACTCTTTCGGTAACTTCCGTTATTGTTTATTATTATTTCCCCAAAAGGCAATTTTTGACCGCTCGTTGTCAGATTTAGGTTATTGTTTATTATTATTTTTCCCTCTTATTTTTGCCGCTCTTTATAGGATTTAGGTTATTATTTATTATTATTTTTCCCCCTATTTCCTTACCTCTCTTTGTCAGATTTAGGTTCTCCTTTTCAGCCTGCGATAAACTTTTTCCTGAAAGTATTGTTTTTTTCAGTTCAATTTTTTATCCTTTGTATTTAATGTCGACGTCTGAGCAGTCTACTTCCCCTGCCAATTCTGGTCGCAATCGTAAGCGATCTCTATCTGGCGATCTAAATATGGAGGATATATCAGCTGGTTCAACTTTCTCTCAGAATATTGAAAATATTGAAGGGTTGACATCTTTGCATGCCGATGAACAGGTTTTAATTGTGTCAAATTTTTTCCCGCAATTTCTTAAATATAGAATTTTTCTCTTTAGTATATATGGTACTGCGACCTATAATCACTTGTTCTAAAGTTTCAAAAATGCGACCACGGTCACAATCTTATTTGAAAATAATCTCCGGCTTTGAAATCTTTTTTGTGACTGCGACGTAAGTCGCATTCCTTATTCGAACTATAATTTGTTTTACGGAATAGAATAATCACTTGTTTTAATCTTTTTAGAACAGCGATGACGGTCGCAATTTGAATTTTGTGACTGCGACCCAAGTCGCATTCTTTGTTGTAATAATTCTTACACGTTTCTATGTGAATTATATCCATTTTATATATTCATTAGATTGTTGCATAGTTATTATTCTGTTTTTTTTTAAAATATGCTCATACGGATAACTGCGACTACGGTCGCAGTCTTTAATAAGAAGTAATATAGATTTCATCTCATCTGCGACCTTGGTCGTAGTTTTAGAAATTATATTTTAGACGTGTGATATCTAAAAAATATTTATATTTATGTAGTTCGTCTAATTTTTTTTGTAGGATATGAATGCGCATGGAGAAATGTCTGGAAGCTCAAATAATTTTTTGGGGAAACAGTTTCTCACGGATGTGGAAGCATACAATTTCTACAATCTTATGCAAGGAACAGAGGTTTTGATGTGAGAAGAAAAGGAATAGATAAGTCACGGAAGCCCCCCATGAAGTTATTTGCAGAAAATTTTGCTGCAACAAGGAAGGTGTAAAAAAGTTGTGTGACAAAAGACAAGAGGGGCTTACAGTGCATTGTCGAATTGATACTAGAGTAGCGTGTCCTGCTGAGATGCATGTTCGTCTTCGTTTTTTTTTTTTGACAAAAGATATTGGGTTGTCACAAAATTTGTTGATTCTCATTCACATGAATTGTCAAGCCCGGATAAGGTACATCACCATTACTCTCACCAGACCCATCGTTCGAAGATTAGCAGAAGCATTATGAGCAATTTGGTTGATGTGGGAATGCGCCCTTCAAATATTTCCCGTGTTGTGAATGCAATGAGTCAGGGAGAAGGCTGTGAAGAAGTGAGCCCGCAACAAGTTATTGATTTTACTCGTCAATGTAGAAATAACATTGGCCATGAGTTTATTGCTATTATCAAATGTTTCCAAGAGAAAGCCGAGAGACCGATCCAGAATTTTTCTTTGCAAGTGAAGTCGATAACGCGGGCACACTTAGAAGCATTTTTGGTTTTTGGTGATGGAAGTGCTATTTCCTCGTATTTGAGGTTCTGTGATGTGATCGTTTTTGACACAACATACGGACTAATCACTTGAGCTTGCCATTTGCCCATTCACTGGAGTAAATCATCATCGGCAGTCAATTTTGTTCGGCTGTGCATTGCTTGCTGATGAGTAGAGGGATACGTTTGTGTGGCTATCCAAAAATGGCTAAGTGCATGCATGGAGTTGCACCAAAGTTGATTATTACTGATCAGGATGTCTAGATTGGTGACGCCATCAAGATTGTTTTTCCAACTACTCGGCACCGATTTTGTTTCTGGCATGTACGGAAACATATTCTGAGCAATAAATACCGATGACAAACAAGTATGGAGAAGATATGGTCTCTGATTTCCATGATTGGTACACCTCCGTGATATAAGCACGTGCGAGGAGCGATGGCGTTTGATGAATGAAAAATATCATTTAGAAGAAGAAGAAGACAGTTGGTTGTTGAAAATGCACAGACTGGCGCGGACATTGGGTTAATGCATATCTCAAGGATGTTTTCTGTGCTGAAATGACAACGAGCCAGAGGTCCGAGAGTATTAATTCCTTCTTTGATGGTTTTGTTAATGCAAACACGAAACTAGTGGAATTTATTCCACTAATATGATAAAGCTGTTGCTGCCCGTCGTACCTCTGAATCTCAACTAGATTTTCGGGGTTTGAATTCTGTGCCCAATGAAAAACACCTAGAGGGGGGGTGAATAGGTGTACTTGCTAATCTAATATCTAAATGCGCTAAATGTGGAAGCTAATGCAAATTTTGCAATACACTTAATACAACACACAAGTGTAGCCGAATTTCCGTGAAGGGCTCTGTACTAACTCCTCTTGATTCCCCTTGAAGGGTTGAGGTGCTATGTGAAGCTCTTGTGGTTAAGCATAAGTGAGGCACACACAAACAACCAAGCATATAAGATGAATAGGCAATATGAATATATGCAAGGCAACACAAGCAATATGAATGATATGATAATATGAATAATGCTATGCATAAGGTAAAGAGAGAGAGTTGAGAGAGAAGTGGATCAAACGTAAACAACAAGATATGTTTCGAGGTTCGAGCCCCTAGCTCTACATCTCCGTCTACACCACCGTGTAGGATTTCCAATCCACTATAGGAGTACCGAACTCCTCTCTCCATGTCACCGAGGCAATACAACCACAATCCACCTCTACCGAAGAGGGATAAGGCCCGTAGCCAATACAACTCAATCACAATCACCTCTACCGAAGAGGGATCCAAACACCACTCCGATCAACCTCTACCAAAGAGGGATACACAAATAAAAGGAGGGTTTACAACTTGGAGGCTTAACCTCAAACACTCTCTCTTTTTTCACAAAAACAAGATCCTAATAGAATAGGATAGGTAATAGCTCAAGTGTGGAAA
This sequence comes from Agave tequilana, assembly GCA_038442645.1. Taxonomy (NCBI): domain Eukaryota; kingdom Viridiplantae; phylum Streptophyta; class Magnoliopsida; order Asparagales; family Asparagaceae; genus Agave; species Agave tequilana. Next base: position 206,587 of record JAVJIF010003758.1, read on the forward strand.
CAAGGTGTTTGGAAACAAGTAACAAAGAAAAACTATTTGGGAAATCTCTTGTAAATGATAGAAAATGAAAACCAATACAATCTCTCAAAAACCTAGTTCTCTTTGATTTTCCAAAAACCCAAAACAATAAAGATTGGAAGTTTAAAGCCCAAAAACTCTTTTGAAAACTTGTTTTAAACTCGGGAAAACTGGAAATTTTTCTCTTGTAAAAACCTTCGCCAAAATCCCAAAGAATTGGGGTTTATATAGGCCCATCAGAAAACTAGCCGTTAGGCTGATGTGGCAGCCTGACAGGCTACCGGTCGACCAGCCCGGTCGACCGCCAACGGTAAGAAATGTGACCGTTGGGCAAACACGGTCGACCGGCATGGTCGACCCAAACAAACAGAGAGCACTGCTCTCAGACCCGGTCGACCGCCCGGGTCGACCGTCCCAGAGCTGCCAAACGTGCACAGATCTGTGCACGTCGGTCGGTCGACCCGGTCGACCGACTTCATCCCAAGTCGACTAGGTCAGTTTGACTAGTCGACTGGTTGAAGCCTGGAACAGAAATCTGGGTCAGAAAAACAGTGTAAAATATTTTTCTAAAAATCTTTTAAGTCTTGAAAAAAATACCCAAAAATAGTTTTATCATTTTGCATTGATATATAAACATGTGATAAAAAGTTTAGCTCAAATATCAATCAATATGAACTATTTTTGTGTTTTATCATTTTTACCAAAAATCAAAACTTGTATTTTTATCAAACTTGATTTTTCCAATAGGAAATCTGATTTTCCTAAAAACTCATGAATAGACATATCAAAATAAGTTTGTTTAAGATATGAAGCATGTATGTATATTGAACACATCTAATATACATAAAAACCATGTAAACTTGTTTTGATCAAACTATTCATGAAAAACCAATTCCAAAACATGAAAACGTGTGTGTTTGTGCACTTGAGCATATCAACTATACTAAGCTTTATAAATTGGATCTAAAACACACTAAACTATGGATACCTAAGTCTTCTTGACGATCTTCATCTTCAAGTAGACCCGATCCAAAACTCCATCCATGGGCTAGGTAAGGTGTGATCTTGAAGCTTTGGCCCTGGAATCACCATGAAAAGCTTCTAAACACCTTTGTTGAAGCTAATCACCAACTAATATCTTGTTATATGATCTGAGCCTAAAAACACAAGATTATTAGTAAACATAACTACATGAGTTAATCATCATCAAAACTAGGGTGGAACGCCTTTGGGCCAACAATCTCCCCCTTTTTGATGATGACAAAACTCATGGAGTTATGTATGCATGGATTAAAGTTAAGCTCCAAAGAAGCTCCCCCTTAACTCATGCATAAACAAATAAACAAAAGATATGCAATGAATGTACATAAACAAGTATGCATCAACATGCATAAAACACATAAACATATTCTAGAAGCTCTAGATACCAATTAAATTAATAAAACATTAGCAAAAACACTAGATGCTCTAGATACCAATTAAACTTAATATATGCAAAAACATAAGTACGCATATAAAACACAAATTATTCTCCCCCTTTTTGTCAATCATCAACAAAGGGGTAAACAATTAAAACAATAAAATAAGGGGTAAAAATCTTTCTCCCCCTTTTGTCAATCAAAACAATACAAACAATGTTCTCCCCCTTTTTGTCTAAAACAAAAATAAGGTCAATAAGGGGTGACAATCAATTAGGATATCAATTAAAAATATGTCAACGAAGCATCTTGATACCAATTGAAAGTAAACAAAGATCAATAAATGTTATATGCTATATACATTCATGAAGAGGAAGACGCTAAGTTAGCTTCCCTACACATATGCATTACATGAAGGAGGGATGTTAAGCCCTAATTCACATAACACACATTATGTAATGCATAAGAGGAGATGTGAAGCTCCCCCTACACACGTGTACCACATAAAGAAGAGATGTTAAGCTCTTCAATACAAGATACACTCATCATGAATCTATATGTAGAAGAGATGTTAAGCTCTCCTTGCATATAGTCAATATAAATCAAAACTTTTGTATAATATTTTTTTTAAAAATTTGAGATACCAATTTAAAACACAAGACATCTTGATATCAAAAGATAGTATTTTTCTTTTAAGCCAAATAAACAATTAAAATGACTATTTTCTATCATAAAGTAAGGGAGTGGAAATACAAGTACCAATTGAAATATGAAAAACGAATTTTCTCCCCTTTATGAAATACCAACAAAAACCATGCGTAGGCTTGTAATAAGATACCAATTGAAAACTAAATCAATTGAAATGAAGTTGAAGCTCAAGCTCTAGCATAAACAAAATTATGCTCAGATATAGAAATATAATAGTACAAATAATAAAAAAGTATATGTGTATGAAATAGAAATAGTACCAATCACTAATAGATGATACCAATTGAAAATATACATACACAATAAACATATGAGTATACAAAAAGATCAAAATGATACCAATTGAAAGAGTTCAATGATACCAATTGACATAACAATAAGTTCAAGTGTATACATCATATTACTATACTTCCCAATCATGGTTCAAATTTTAAATGATTTTCATTTTAAAGCATACATGAACATGATCTCCCATCCATCCTCCCATAAAAGGTAGGGTTTTTAAAAATAATTTGAAAAACAAGCTTTGTTTGAAAAACTCTACCAAAATGAAGAATACCATAACTAGTTAAAAGGAAAATCTTTTAAACTAGTACGAAATCCTTCAAGCAAGGAATAAACTAAAAATAATTTTCATAAAACACATGTAAATCACATAGCACTTAAAAACACTCAATATTCAATAAAGTCCATACATGCTCATGAAAACATACTCATGAGAAATATTTTAAAAGATGATGAGTGTACAAGTAATGTGTGACATGGCATTATGAAATATCCAATTAAGCTCAAAATTCCTTGAAACAATGAAAATCATCAAAACAATTTAAACTTCAAGGCATATGTATGTCATGTACAAACTAAAGTATACATACATATCCTAAACATAATGAGTCCACAAAGGTATATGCATGAAGGCACGTGGCTCAAGGATGTATATGTATAATCAATAGTTTGGACAAGATAGACATATACATGAAGTCAAACAATTAAACACAAAATCAAGAAAAACTAAATTTTCACCAAAACAAATTTTATTTCAAGGTATATGTATGAATTGTCAACACAATAAGTATATATACATATCCCTAAACATAATTGAGTCCATATATATATATTTGCATGAAAGGCAAATGACTCAAAGGGTATACATGTATATCTTAAAGTTTGGCAAAATAAACATATACATGAAATGAAAACTCATAAAACAAGTCCAAAAATAGGAATACAAGTTTAAAATGCATGAATCATCAAAACTAGACTATACTAGCACATCTAATGGGTTCAAATAAGCAATCAAGCCCAAACATATATATTTATTTGTGGCCCACTATATGTACGAATATATACCTAGTCTTAATGAAAACTAACATCTAAACATGTAATCAACACATGAGGCATAAAACACGATAAAAATCAACATGATAAATATAAACATGATTATTATGAGTATCCACATGTTATTAGATTTATGATGTACATGATAGCTAGTCAAATACGAGAACACAAAATAATAATCCATATTAAACATGGGTGTCTCAAATACTATACATGTATGTCAAGAATCTAATTAACATGGCATTTTCATACTAATCACTAAACAATAAAACATGCTATAAATCATGAATATTAAAAGCATGAAAACAAAAGGAGTTAGAGATTCGATACCAAAACCAATGAGGGCACCGCTCTAGTTCTCCAAAAATATGGTGGTTGATTAGACGTAAAAGGCGTACTTATTATATGTATAAAGATGTATTTGATGTACCCTTCTTGTCTCCGCTATAGCATAAGGCTATACCGAGTCGGATCTCAGGGAGAGCTCGCGATGGAAGCTTTAAACGTATGGTAGTGAAGTGATCAAACTAGTATCCTTCTCATAATTATAATCTTAGTGAAGCAAATACAAAAGAAACAAAAGAAGATGGATATGTTCATGGTGGAAGTGGAAAAGAAATCAAGATCAAGATTGTTTGGTTGTTACAAGAAAGAAAAGAAAACTTAAAGAAAGCGATCCAAGACTAGATTACCTTGCTAGCTTGCCAAAGCTTACCAATCTCCTTGATAGCAAATGCTTTGCCTAATGTTGTCAATCCATAGGCTTAGAATTCCTCTCACGTGTTGACCTAATTACTTTCTCATTTGCAAGATGGTGGTTTAACCATCGGAGAAGAGAAGATCATACACTTGCAAGATTAACAAAAGCAATCACCCATGAGTAGTGAAGTAGGCTAAACTAGTGGTAAACTAGTACATGGAATGAAAATCTAGCTACAAGAAGCCATTAAAGAACTAAAACAAAGCTTGAATTAGATTGCAAGAACTAAACAAAGCAAGTAATAAAGCAAGTAAAGAAAGCACAAGAAACTAGAATCAAACTCAAGTAGAGGAATGGAGGATGGATCAATCCTTGCATAGCTTCAAGTTGTCACCCTTGATTACACAAGCTCTCTCCCTCACAATCACTCTCTTTTGTAATGAAATCTAGGGATAGAGAAGAAGAGGGAACTAAAGAACAAAACCTAGAGAAAAATGAAAATTACAACACCTAAAACTAATCTCTCTCTTCTCTGATCAGTCTTAGCTCGCAGGTGATGATCCAGTATTTATAGCAGAAATGAGAAGCTTCTGGAGAGTAGTTTGTTGCCACAAAATCCGGGCTTAACAACCCTAAGATTGCCGCGGATTGCCGCGGGCCGCGGCAATCTCATGGCCGTTGGATCTGATCTTCTTGTTGGAGATTGGTTAAGAAGTGGTTGGCCACGTGGCATGGTTAGAATCTCCGTTTGTTGGGCGGATCTCTCTGGATCTGGAGTGAGATTTGACTTTATCTTGAATCTTTAACTAATCACCTTAATTATTGCTAATTAAGGTAATTAATTACTTTATCTCCTTTTAATTGTGTACCTGCAAATATGTAGAGAAGAGGAGTAAAAATCACTTATTTATTTGTATTATGCATGGGAGTTGTGATGTAAAATATGCAATATTGTGTACTAATCACACCCCCACACTTATTCTTTTGCTCGTCCCGAGCAAAACAAAGTAAAAGAAAATCCTAACTACAAATTTATTGCACCACTTTCGCAGGTGACGCGATTGCACTGAGCATGTGCAACAAGCCGTTAAACCTCTAGGTTACCCTAGAGGAGGAGTGTTGTCTCCTGAGGGTTTTCAGCGGATTACACCCACAAAATCCATAAAGAAAGAAGACAAATGTTAGTATTTTCGAAAACGCATTTTGAACAAGAGACAAGTTTACGAACTATTTTTGCAAAAATATAAGTGATCCTAGGTCATAAGTCCACCTATAATCAATCTTCCTTAAACTTAGTATCTATGCAAGATCTTGTTTTTAATTAAGGTAAGAATTCAAAATTGGATTGAATATTTTATCTTTCATAAAACCTAGATAATATGCACACCGTGTAAGTGAAGATTTCTGGGATTTCAACTCCAACCATCAAGCCATTTATTTATATATATTCTTTTTTTTTTTTTCTTCCCTTAGTTTTATTAGACTTTCTAATTCACCCATGTAGCGAGCCTATAACCGATGACTCCCAAACCAGATGGTCTTAGGGCACCAGATGAGGAAACATCCCTCGGGTTTAAGGACTCGAGTGAAAAAGGCCACAAAACTAAGAGGGATTATTCTTAATCACCGTTAGGCGTGAATAATCATGCTTCTTGAGGCACAATTACCCAGCTTAATAAGTGAGATCACTGTTAGGCGTGAGTCATCATGCTTCTTGAGGCACAATTTCCCAGCTTAATAAGTGATCTTTTATTTATATATTTTTTTTTCTTTTTTTTTTTCTCTTTTTTTTTTATTTTTATATATATATATAAGGCATTTTTGGTCTTTGTTTCCATCCCAAGAAATGTGTAAGTGTAAAGTGCATATTATAAAAGGCAAAAAATGCAAGATAAAATATCTCCTCAATTTTACTTACTTAGCCTATAATTTTCAAACAAGATCTATTATTTCAACTAAGTTTAAGATGTCATAATTAAGGCTTTCTTAATTTCTAAGATACATCTTAATTTTCTTAAAAATAGAACAAAACTTTGTCTCTTTTTTCAAAAAGTTTTTATTTTGTTTTTTTTTTTATTTTTAATTTTTCTAAAAGAAAAGTAAAAGAAAGAAAGTCTAAAAACTCTATGTTAGTAAACCCTCCCCCACACTTATTTCATGCATTGTCCTCAATGCATTATGATATATGTATGCATGAAACAAAATGGAAGGGGAAGGAATTTTTTTATTTCAAAAAATTTATTTACAAAGAATATACAAATGTAACTCTCACCTGGGTTTTTGGTCGCTTCCCTCTGGCCCGTTTCCCATCGTTCCAATGTGTTCTCTTTCTTGAACTCCATTGGGAAACGGTCTGAATTGTTCTTACCCTAGGTGATTCCAGTTTCAATTGTTGTTATTTCATTCATACTCTTTCCACCACATCGTTCACAAACAAAGTCCTTATCACCACTCTCACTCAGAATCTCATCACTTCCAGTGTTTAGAAATTTTAACTCCTCTCCATATAATTCTTCAAAGCTTAAGTCAACATCCGGAAGTGGACAATTAACTAATTTACCCCGAGTTGACTCATCTAAGCACATAATCTCATCAGCAAACAAGTCTTCAAATGATATATCAATTGGAGGTTCAAATACAGTTTCAGTTGGCTCATTGAAAGTGAAAGTATCCAAATCAACTTTCCCCGTTTGAAAGGGTACTCGGATAAGAGAATCACAAGATTGTGACTCATCTTTTGAATCTTCACCTTCCTCCTCACAATTGTTACTAATGAAATTAACCTCAAATGTTTGATCTTTTGTTTGTGAGGCTGTGTGTGGAAGACATTGTGTTCATGTGTCATGTTACCAAAAGTCAACCTCATTGATCCATTCCGGCAATTAATGATTGCATTTGCAGTAGCCAGGATGGTCGACCCAGAATGACAGGAATTTGTGCCCTTTGATTGGAATTTGACACTAGTTTTGTTTCAAGGACAACAAAGTCAACTGGATAAAAGAATTCTCCAACTTTGACCAGGACATCTTGAATTACCCCCTTGGGTTTAGTAACAGAGCGATCAACCAATTGAATGGTCATTTGGGTTGGGTGGAGATCACCTAACCCCAATTGTTGGTACACAGAGAAAGGCAGGAGATTGATACTGGCCCCCAAATCAAGAAGTGCCCTATTGATGGTAGTCTGTCCTATGATGCATGAAATGGTGGGGCTCCCTGGGTCTTTGTACTTAACAGGAATTGGACCAGTGAGCAACTCATTAATGGATGATGCAAGGAAGACTTTTTTAGGGACTTGGGTCTTCCTCTTCTTGGTGCACATTTCCTTCAAAAATTTAGCATATGATGGCACTTGTTGAATGGCATCTAGAAGAGGGACATTGATTTGGACCTTTTTGAATGTTTCTTTTATTTTCTCCATGTGAGCATTTGACTTGTTATTTAGAAGCCTATTTGGATATGGTACTCTAGGCTTATAAGGTTGCTCATCTACCTTTTCTTTCCCCTTGGCTTGAGATGTGGATGGCTCTGCACTAGAGGATGGTTTGTCAAAAGTTGGTGACATTGGGACATGAGGAGTTTGCTTTGGTACTGGATGAGATTGTGGACTAGAAACCTTATTGTCAACTTGTTTACCAGATCTCAGGGTATGAATGGCATGACAGTGACTGGGTCCTGAATTTTCAACTTTGGGATTTAGCAATGGCTGGCTTAAGAACAGTCCTTTTTGATTCTCAGCCAATTGCTTGATCTGGACCTTCATTTCATTCAACTCCTGTTGCTGGTTCTTTGTTAAGGTTTCTATCATTTGTTTCAACTCAGATATTTCAGAATTATTTTGGGGTGGATGTTGAGGATATGGAGATTGGAACTGTGATTGGTAATATGGTGGTGGGTCCTGATATGACTGTGGTGGACTGTGAGATGGATGAATATACAGTGAATTCTGATCGAAACTGGATGGATGAAACTGAGCATTGTATGGATGTGGAAGTGGTGGCATATGATGCTCAGTACCAGACTGACTCCACAAAGAATTTGGATGGTTCTGCCATCCTGACTTGTAAGTGCTGGAGTATGGAGGTCTGGTAAATGCTGCATTCATGTTCTCCTGAAATGGGGGCTGATATAATGGACACTCCTCAACAACATGGCTAAGGTCTTGACAGTTGGTGCAACCTGGTCTAATCAAAGGCAATGGGTTGACCTGGTTGACCACAGAATTCCCTATTGACTCAAGCAACTCTATCCTCTTCATTAATTGTGTGATCTTGGTTTCTGAAGCTAGAGAGGATTCTTTGGATTGTGTACCAGTTCTGGAAGTGGTGGGAGTCGGTTTATCAGGGCATGACTCCCACTGAATGGTTTTCTCAGCTAGGGTTTCAAAGAGATCCCACCCCTGATGTTCATCTTCCTCAGAAATTCCCCTTGGCACATGGATTCTAAAAGTGTTTTCGTTTGGTAATCTAATCCATCATAGATAATCAGGCATAGACGCCATTTCTCTATGCCGTGATGGGGACACAGGGAAAGGAGGTCTTTGAAACGCTCAAGATATTTCCAGAAAGGTTCATTTTGTTCTTGCTTGAATTGCATTATGTTTTTTCTCATGAGGGCTGTTTTGTGGATAGAATAGAATTTCCTAAGAAAGACCTTAACAAAATCATCCCATGAAGATATGGAACTGACAGGAAGACTATAAAGCCATTTCTTAGCTAAATCCTTAAGTGCAAACGGTATGAACCGTAACCTAACAGCATCCTCAGAAAGTTGGGATATTCTCATCATTTGGCATACCTCTTCAAACTCACGAATAAAGAGGTACGCGTCCTCAGACTCAAGACCATGGAAGTGGGGAAGTGTATTTATGAATTGTGGTTTCAGCTCAAAGTTGTTTCCATTAGGCTCGGGGAGAAGAATGCATGAAGGAATGGAGGTGCGAATCGGATAAAATCGATCCTGAAGTGAGACGTTGTTGGTCATGATGAAGTGGTTGTGTATGTGCAAGTGTAGAATTAGGATCACAAAACCACTATCGTATATACAATCACAAACAACGTACACCGATCACACCAGCGAAAAAGAAAAATAACAAACAACAAAAGAAAAAATCAATCCAAGCTTGTCTAGGGTTTCTGGTCCTAGATGACTCCTAAATAGACTGTCCACAGGAGGTTTAGTGTAGACCTTGACTATAAGCAAATCAGCCAGGGAAGGGTAAAGTCGTTGGGAGGTTTTCCGTCCGAAGACGTTCCTTAATTAAGTAACCAACAACATTCGGGCTTTCGGCCCTCAACCCCTTTCCTAGACACCGATTTTACAGAAGTCAATTTCCAACACTTTTCCCCTTAGGATAATCTCCTAAGTGAGTCCGGATGTCCCTAGGGCCAACGTCTATCAAATTTTATTTACAAGCTTAGGATTGTGAGTACGTGGGGAAAATGATTTCCGGGCTAAGGAAAGGGTAATAACCTCCCCCACCTTATGTTATTTACAGGAATTGCCTTAGAATTAATTGTGCAAGTGTACGATATAGAAACAAACAAGGTTCACTCCAAGTAAGAAAAATCAAACAAAGAGTGAGTCTTAGTCTATATGCAATGAATCACGTACCTTGTCCCACGCACTCTTCAACAGTAAATTTAAAGTAATTGAAAGACACGTGCCTATAATGCAAGATGTCTAACAATTTTTTAGCAATTATCAACCAATTTCTTACTGTTGAATTAATTAACAGGAATACAGTGAAGTATACAGGAAATGAAGTATATATGCAGCAGTATCTTGCAGAGCAGAAGCCCCTGCAAAAATTTGGTTAGAAGTGCACTCTGTTGTGCCGCGTTTCCGCGGCAAAGCTTGTGGATCCGCGGCACTCCAGAGGGATCCTGGGCTCTGCTTTCTTGAGCAGAGTCCAGGTCCACTTATATGATTCTGCTGTGAATATTTTCCTGTTTTCTTCTCCTGTACCTGCAACAGAGAAGAATTATAGTTTAGTTTCTTACTTTTAAAAATAATACCGTCGCTCTCCCCGGCAACGGCGCCATTTTGATTAGACGTAAAAGGCGTACTTATTATGTGTATAAAGATGTATTTGATGTACCCTTTCTTGTCTCCGCTATAGCATAAGGCTATACCGAGTCGGATCTCAGGGAGAGCTCGCGATGGAAGCTTTAAACGTATGGTAGTGAAGTGATCAAACTAGTATCCTTCTCATAATTATAATCTTAGTGAAGCAAATACAAAAGAAACCAAAAGAAGATGGATATGTTCATGGTGGAAGTGGAAAAGAAATCAAGATCAAGATTGTTTGGTTGTTACAAGAAAGAAAAGAAAACTTAAAGAAAGCGATCCAAGACTAGATTACCTTGCTAGCTTGCCAAGCTTACCAATCTCCTTGATAGCAAATGCTTTGCCTAATGTTGTCAATCCATAGGCTTAGAATTCCTCTCACGTGTTGACCTAATTACTTTCTCATTTGCAAGATGGTGGTTTAACCATCGGAGAAGAGAAGATCATACACTTGCAAGATTAACAAAAGCAATCACCCATGAGTAGTGAAGTAGGCTAAACTAGTGGTAAACTAGTACATGGAATGAAAATCTAGCTACAAGAAGCCATTAAAGAACTAAAACAAAGCTTGAATTAGATTGCAAGAACTAAACAAAGCAAGTAATAAAGCAAGTAAAGAAAGCACAAGAAACTAGAATCAAACTCAAGTAGAGGAATGGAGGATGGATCAATCCTTGCATAGCTTCAAGTTGTCACCCTTGATTACACAAGCTCTCTCCCTCACAATCACTCTCTTTTGTAATGAAATCTAGGGATAGAGAAGAAGAGGGAACTAAAGAACAAAACCTAGAGAAAAATGAAAATTACAACACCTAAAACTAATCTCCTCTCTTCTCTGATCAGTCTTAGCTCGCAGGTGATGATCCAGTATTTATAGCAGAAATGAGAAGCTTCTGGAGAGTAGTTTGTTGCCACAAAATCCGGGCTTAACAACCCTAAGATTGCCGCGGATTGCCGCGGGCCGCGGCAATCTCATGGCCGTTGGATCTGATCTTCTTGTTGGAGATTGGTTAAGAAGTGGTTGGCCACGTGGCATGGTTAGAATCTCCGTTTGTTGGGCGGATCTCTCTGGATCTGGAGTGAGATTTGACTTTATCTTGAATCTTTAACTAATCACCTTAATTATTGCTAATTAAGGTAATTAATTACTTTATCTCCTTTTAATTGTGTACCTGCAAATATGTAGAGAAGAGGAGTAAAAATCACTTATTTATTTGTATTATGCATGGGAGTTGTGATGTAAAATATGCAATATTGTGTACTAATCAGTGGTCCTCTCCACCACACCTTCCCTTGAAAGTGATGCATCCAATTGATTTCCATGAAGCTCGGAACGCATCCACTCCAAGGTACCTTCACTCTCACGTCATGTGAGAGCGCACACCTACATCAAATAACGGAGGGGTGGTCTTTGGTACCCATACTCTTTTGGGTCCATGGGGGTTAGTACCTTCTCTAACCCAAACAAACTTCTTTGCTAAATTATCAACATGTATTCTATCATAGCAAAATTTAACAAGGTGACCCTTACGTCCACAATGTGTACAAGTGCACACATGAACATACACAGTGTGATGGTGTCCGTGAGGAGCATGTGTATGCCGTGAAGGGTGTGCATGAATAGATGGAACTTGTTTCTTTCGAAACAAAGTTTCCAAACGTGTATGCCCAACAACACATTGGCTCAAAGTGGAGCCCAAACAATCAACCTTCTTCTTAAGCAAACAAATATCATCATTAATCTTAGAAGAAGAAGTGTGGCATGCAATAGGTGATGTGTGTGATACTACCCTAGCATGGCAAACATGAGAAGAAATATCATTTTTCAAAGATTATTTTTCTTTACACAAATATCTAATTCTTTTATAATAAAATCTATTTCTCTTTCCAAAGAATCATTACTATTTAAAACAAAATCTAATTTTGAGGATAAAAACTCATTTTTCTTCAACAAATCATCACAATCATTTTTATTTTTCAAAATTTTATTTTCATTTAAAACAAGTTCAAGTTGAGATTTTAATGAATCCCTTTCATCCAAAATCTCATCTTTCTCTTGCAAAACAATGTCAACTCTAGAATGCAAAATTTTATTTTCTTTTTCAATTCCTAGACTTTTCTTTTTCAAAATCTTATATTTTTCTATTAATTTTTCACAAACAATAGATAGTTCTTCATTTAAGGCATGGGCATCATAATCATCACATGAAGAACTAGCATACTCATTACAATCTAAGTGGGTTTCCGAGTGTACCTCAAGGGAGTCATTCCCTTGGACCGTATAGCATTATTGCGGCTCGGATTCATCTCCACTAGATTCCTCCTCTTATTGGATTGGCAATTGAAGCTTGGAGGTGGTGGTGGTTGTCAACAAATTCCACACTGCAAAGGCGGAATCAAAGTTAGAAACACGCAAAAGATATTCTTTAGGAAGTGTGCTTCTAATGGCCTCAAGGGATTGTGCATTGGCCCCTATATGCTTGCTATCACTAAGGTAGGATTCCTTGGTAATGGCAAGATGAACCTTATAACCTAGGGTTTGTAGGTAAATGGCCATCCTAGTCTTCCAAACAAGAATGTTGGAAGGGTCAAAACTAGGTGGGGTCATGAAGTCCATGGTAAAAACTATATGTGTGCAAACACGCAAATGCAAACAAGATTAGCAAACAAATGGATCTCACTCCTACGATGTTAAGCCTAAGTATCAGGAGCACTAGCTCTGATACCAATTGAAAAACACCTAGAGGGGGGTGAATAGATGTACTTGCAAATCTAATATCTAAATGCGCTAAATGCGGAAGCTAATGCAAATTTTGCAACACACTTAATACAACACACAAGTGTAGTCGAATTCCCCGTGAATGGCTCTGGACTAACTCCTCTTGATTCCCCTTGAATGGGTTGAGGTGCTATGTGAAGCTCTCGTAGTTAAGTATAAGTGAGGCACACACAAACAACCAATCATATAAGACGAATAGGCAATATGAATATATGCAAGGCAACACAAGCAATATGAATGATATGATAATATGAATAATGCTATGCACAAAGGTAAAGAGAGAGAGTTGAGAGGCAAGTGGATCAAACGCAAACAACAAGATATGTTTCGAGGTTCGAGCCCCTAGCTCTACATCCCCGCCTACACCACCGTGTAGGATTTTCAATCCACTATAGGAGTACCGAACTCCTCTCTCAATGCCACCGAGGCAATACAACCACAATCCACCTCTACCGAAGAGGGATAAGGCCCGTAGCCAATACAACTCAATCACAATCACCTCTACCGAAGAGGGATCCAAACACCACTCCGATCAACCTCTACCAAAGAGGGATACACAAATAAAAGGAGGGTTTACAACTTGGAGGCTTAACCTCAAACACTCTCTCTTTTTCCACAAAAACAAGATCCTAATAGAATAGGATAGGTGATAGCTCAAGTGTGGAAACAAGTTGTTTTGGAAACAAGCAACAAAGAAAAACTATTTGGGAAATCTCTTGTAAATGATAGAAAATGAAAACCAATACAATCTCCCAAAAACCTAATTCTTTTTGATTTTTCAAAAACCCAAAACAATAAAGATTGGAAGTTTAAAGCCCAAAAACTCTTTTAAAAACTTGTTTTAAACTCAGAAAACTGGGAATTTTTCTCTTGTAAAAACCTTAGCCAAAATCTCAAAGAATTGGGGTTTATATAGCCCATCAGAAAACTAGCCGTTAGGCTGATGTGGCAGCCTGACAGGCTACCAGTCGACCGGCCCGGTCGACCGCCAACGGTCAGAAATGTGACCGTTGGGCAAACACGGTCGACCGGCACGGTCGACCCAAATAAACAGAGAGCACTGTTCTCAGACCCGGTCGACCGCCCGGGTCGACCGTCCCAGAGCTGCCAAACGTGCACAGATCTGTGCACGTCGGTCGACCGACCCGGTCGATCGACTTCATCCCAAGTCGACTAGGTCAGTTTGACTAGTCGACTGGTTGAAGCCTGGAACAGAAATCTGGGTCAGAAATACAGTGTAAAATATTTTTCTAAAAATCTTTTAAGTCTTGAAAAAAATACCCAAAAATAGTTTTATCATTTTGCATTGATATATAAACATGTGATAAAAAGTTTAGCTCAAATATCAATCAATATGAACTATTTTTGTGTTTTATCATTTTTACCAAAAATCAAAACTTGTATTTTTATCAAACTTGATTTTTCCAATAGGAAATCTGATTTTCCTAAAAACTCATGAATAGACATATCAAAATAAGTTTGTTTAAGATATGAAGCATGTATATATATTGAACACATCTAATATACATAAAAACCATGTAAACTTGTTTTGATCAAACTATTCATGAAATTAATTCCAAAACATGAAAACGTGTGTGTTTGTGCACTTGAGCATATCAACTATACTAAGCTTTACAAATTGGATCTAAAACACACTAAACTATGGATACCTAAGTCTTCTTGACGATCTTCATCTTCAAGTAGACCCGATCCAAAACTCCATCCATGGGCTAGGTAAGGTGTGATCTTGAAGCTTTGGCCCTGGAATCACCATGAAAAGCTTCTAAACACCTTGTTGAAGCTAATCACCAACTAATATCTTGTTATATGATCTGAGACTAGAAACACAAGATTATTAGTAAACATAACTACATGAGTTAATCGTCATCAAAACTAGGGTGGAAGGCCTTTGGGCCAACACCCAACTGTACATCGAATCCATATGAGATACAGGTTTTGAAGTTTATACACCGAAGATTTTTCAGTTGTTCCAAAAGAAATGGATAGTTGTAATGACACTGTTTTCAGAAGAGTTGGAACATGACAAACCTGGATCAAAATATTTGGTTGGTGATTTTTCAGAATCAAAAGACAGCTGGAAAAGGTCAGTTATGATAAGCGTGAGGAACTTCATGTTTCTTGTAGTTGCTGTTACTTGAAACAGAGGGTATACTATGTAGACATATTCTGTGTATTTTGTGGCGCAATCACGTTCACATATACCAGAATCATATATACTTCAGAGATGGAGGTTGGATGCTCGTTACAAAAATGTTGCAATTGAAATGGCATCAGGCCTTTTCCCAGTCAAGGCACTCCACGGACGGCTAGATTGTGGACAATTCGTTCAAAATTTAATGCAATTCTTGAGATGGTCGTTGATTCTGATATCCATCTTTCAAAGTTGGACGCAGTTTTGAAAAGATTTGCCGAAGAAACCACTAGTGAATACAGAGCCATGTCAGAAAATTTTCATTCATCACAGCCTAAAATTACAGTTGGTTCCAGTGGATCCGTTGTCGTTCTGCGAGATGGTGAAGAATTGAATATACGTGATCCAATTGGTCCTGTACCAACCAAGGGGAGGCCTAGAGCTGCATCCAGGCTTAAGTCTGGTTTTGAAGATTCTATATATCAGAAGGAAGTTAAGCATCGAAGATGTGGTAACTGTCAAGAGCTGGGCCATTACAGGACTGGTTGTCCGTTACCGGTATTACATTAAACCTGTTAAACAATTTTTTATAATGATTTATGTTTAAAATTCTTACTATTCCTTTTTTAATGGCAGAAAGAAGTAGGTTTGTGTTGCGTCCATCTTGAAGGAATAAAGTCTTCATTTTTTCATGAACTGCGACTAGGGTCGCACAGTGTAGAGAGATTCATGTCGCAGTCTGCCACTGGCGTGTCATTATAATCAGATTTTATTCTCATTTTTTGATTTCTACTGTACTATTTTTGTAATTAGTTGTACTTTAAAGTTTTACTGTTACAAAATTCTCCTATATAGTTTAATTTTTGTTTACTATAACGTAGACAGCGACTTTGGTCGTAGTGTCGTGGTTAATTGCGACCGTCGTCGCAGTGTTCCTATATCGTGGAAATTAAATTGTTGCTTTTAAAATTGCCCCCGTCTCTTGGTATATACATCTGAATATACTTGAAGATTCTCCGCACTATTATAATTTTCGACAATTTTAGCACTATGTTCTTTTTAATTCCACTCAACTAAAGTACCACTGCGACCATGGTCGCATCGATATTAACACATTTGATTATTGACTTTCTCCTTATATACAACAGCTCATTCACTGCGACCCGAGTCGCAGTTGCCTGACGGATTTTGAAGTATTTTTTTTGCCTACAGTCGCAGCGTTCCCTTTATCTTTTAATTGTAACTTCCATTTCTACATTTTCGCCCTATGTTTTTGCTTTAGTCCACTGAACATAAATTAAAACTGCGACCTTGATCGCAGTGTCGACCTTTTTGCCCATTTGAACGTATTGTCTGGATGTGTACACCAGTTTCATTACTGCGACCAGAGTCGCAGTTCGGTGAAATAAAATTTGTGACAAATGTACAGTATTTCAACCAAAGACTAAGTAGTAAAAACTATAATTCACACAATTAACTTTAGAAAACAGGGTTATATATATATAAAAAATCAAAATATAAATTTTAAACTTCTAATCTACTCCTTCTCATCATTACCATCATAATCAGATTCGTCCTCAAGATTATGACCGCGTTCGTCTTCCGTATCGCTTTCCGTCTCTTCCACCTCTTTAACAACAATCTCCTCTTCGCTTTCTTCCTCTTCATGTATGTATTTTGGTTCATCAATGAACTCCCAGAACGGGTCGTCTGTAACAAGCTCATCCTCTGACCCGTAGCGAGGCATCGCTTCAGAACTATACATCCAATCATCATTAGATGATTGGCTTCTTTCCAGTGAAGACGGTGGAGAAAACATTTTTGAATGTGATTCCGAATATTGAAAGTAACGAGTTTGAGCAAAACCAATTTAGTATGTTTATAATCCTGTCCTGATGACCCTTTATATATTTTTAATCCCGGAATTCCAAAAGGTTTAAGCTCTCAAACCACGTGAATATTGTAGGCTGTCTAAAAATGACTAACAGACCAGCCATTAAGGAAGCAGAGTCTCAAGCTCTAGACGCGAGGAATCGATGCTCGCGTCTCAGCATTAAGACGCGTTGGCTCTACACCCGCGTCTCAACGTTCAGACGCGTCGGCCCGAAGCCCGCGTCTCAGCATCAAGACGCGTCGGCCCGAAGCCCGCGTCTCAGCATCAAGGCGCGTCGGCCCGACGCCCGCGCCTCAGCATCCAGACGTGAAGGCCCGAAGCCCGCGTCTCAAACTTCAAGGTGCGTTTGGCTCGACGCCCGCGTCTCAAACTTCAAGGCGCGTTTGGCCCAACGCCCGCGTCTCGGTTGCAACTGCCCTGATTGCGGGGCCAGTCACCGCGCATGTAGCGGGTAGTGGCCCCTCATTCGGGAGCGTTTTCAGGAGGCACCTTCACCCCCTGAGACCCCTATAAATAGCCTTGTTTGCTATGAGGAGGGGGCGAAGATCGGAGTTTTGAAGGGAGAGAACTTTGAGATAAGATCGAAACTTGGAAAGGTCGAAAATTAAGAAGGTCAAGGCATCATCAAAATCGATCGAATCCAGGCAAGAGGATCATCAAGAGGGAAGCACAACTCTTCAGCGAGCTTACTGAGTACTAGCCGCTCTTCGCCTACCTCCTCTTTGAGAGTTTTGGTAGACGGAGCTGAGTTACTCTTTCTACCGACCGAAGAGAAGACCCCCGACGGTCCAGGACGGTCATCTGGTCAACGGAGAACAAGATTCACTCTCCATCGCCACACGAAGAACCCAGCCTTAAACAAAGGGAAGATTCAGACATCCTCCCTCCCTTGTAACTGGAGAAGAGGGAAGAGTAGTTCTTTTGGTTGTAATCGTTTCGCTTGAATCAAGGAAATCTTTTACAGCTAAAACCACTTTCTCCGACCACCAAATTTTCCGGCCCCTACAAGAGATGGCGACTCCGCTGGGGACTTCCTTCGTTACTGACGAGCGCACCGTGGTGCAAGATGACGTTCTCCGTAAGGGGAAAATGGTCGAATCACTCGTCGTCGAGTTCGACCAGGCGAAGTATGAAGAGTTCCTCTCTTCTGGCTCCAAGAGCCCAAAGACCCGCGTCTGCCGCAGGGTCTCAAGTGGACAGCCCCCTGAAGCCCAATCTGAGGCTCTGTCGGGTGCTCCTGCTGCCCACTGTGCCAAGTTTGGTTCACGCGCCGATGCCTCCCAGAAGGCCCGCGTAACCTCAGACACCTCTGCTGCGATCAACCGCGTCGCGCAGAACACACGCGCCAACGCCTCTCTGAAGGCCCGCGTGGTCCCCGGCACATCTACTGGTGCGATCGACCGTGTCGCACAGAACGCCCGCGTCAGCGTCTCTCAGGAGACCCGCGTGGCAAACACCCCTGGTTCTACAAACCAGGAAGTTGTTGGCTTCTCTCTTCCTCCACGGCGCAATCGGAATGCCGAGCGTCGACAGAGAAGACGCGCGCGTCAACACTCAGTTGGAACCGTTGGTTTTCTGACTGGGGTTGGATGCAGCGTACGATCCGATGCCTTGCCCGCACCTCGTCCAGTGCGAGAGATCCGCGTTTGGCAACCCAAACGCGAGACTCCCCAAGTTGAGCCTTCTGAAGACCAACTTGCCAAACGCCAAAGCGAAGCTTCTGCGTCTTGTCAAACGCAGGGAGCACGCGCCCATAGGCGTGGGGCCCAACAGCCCACTCTCTCCCAAGTCTCTCTGCTCCAACGCAGCAGACAGCAACGCGAAAGTCGCGTCTCATATCAACAGAGACGCCAGACGCGCGTGACGCAGCCGCGACGCAACAGCCGCGTTTCTGAAACCTGTGTCCAGGCTGAACAGCACATGACTGTCTCCCGTCGTCGACGTTGCGAGACCAGTCTCTTTAATCCCCCTCCCACAGATTTGAGGGATTATTTGACAAGGAAAAGGAGTGCCAATCAGACCACTTCTCCATGCTGCTGTCAACAGCTCATCCAGATGCTCTCTGGATGCCATTGCGAGTCAGGCGTGCACCAGCCGTCTTTAATTAGACAGCTGACCCTGATTCCCCCGTCAGCCAAGAGAAGACGCTCCCACAGGAGGAGAACCTTCTCAGATGTTGAATACCCGGAGCTTACTGCAAACATGACTAGCAGAAGCAAGGGAAAACAACTAATGGTCAACTCAGAGGAATCTGACTCTGAACCGGAGGGGGTGTATCAACACACTCGCACCCGGACAGGGGCCATTCCCCCAATTGACTATAATGCCTTAGCCCGCGGCATTAGAATGGGTGGTTCTCACTCCGCTATAGTGGAGTCGCAGGCTTCAAACTCTTCCGTCGAGAAGGAGGCTTCCGCCTACATGGCCGACACTCCTGAGGAGACGACCAGGCGTTTAGAACAGACGCAGAAGCACCAGATGGATATAATCGCCTCTCAACAGAGATCCATTGACTCCCTCAAGCATATGCTTGAGAAATTGCTTGAAGAAAGAGCGAGATCTCCTCCTAGACGACCGAAGGGGAAAGGGAGAAAGGGAGGAAGCCCACCCTCCGAATCTTCTGACGAGACACGACGATCTACCTCGGATGTGTCCAAGCCCTCGTCGCAGGCAAGAAGTGACCAGACCCCGGGAAAGGCTCATGCTAAAAGAATGAGTCAACTGGAGTAGCGCCTCGAGGCCCTTACCAACCGTAAAGGCCTCCAAGAAGCTGGAGTAGTCCGGCCCTATCCGGCCGAGTGGGACTTAGTCCCGTACCCTCCTAAGTTCAAGGCTCCAACTCTCCAAGCATTTGACGGGAAGGGGTCACCCAACCAGCACATCTACTACTTCAAATCCCAGACCGGGAATGTGGTAGATAACGATGCCATCCTGGCGCGACTGTTCATCGGCACCCTGAAAGGGTTGGCCTTTGAATGGTTCATGAAGCTCCCAGAAGGTTCAATCAAGAACTGGGGCGACTTGGAGAAGTTGTTTCTGACACGCTTCTTCGAAGATGATTCGGAGGTCACAATGCCTACCCTTTTAGCTACAAAACAGCGAAAGGGAGAGTCCGTCAAGTCTTTCGTAGAAAGATTTCGGAACATGGCACTCCGATGTCCAAGCGGCATGACCCAGGCCACCCTGGTGGAAACATGTCGCCATAATCTCCAAACCTCACTCCTTGCTCAAATAGGAGTTGCTGAAAGCCGCACCTGGAAACAATTAGTCCAGCAAGGTGAACAGGCTGAGGAGATTGTCGCCCGCGTCAGAGCGGAAGAAGGCAAGCCCAGGCCAGAGAGGTCGACAAGGCGTGCACCAGACACCTCCCTTCAGACGAAGCGGAAGGATAATTTGGCGACGGAGACCAAATCTCCCACCAAACCTCAAACAGGCAGGGCAAGTGGCTCTTCAAGCCAGCCACGCCCCAACAAGCAGTATTCCTTCAAGGAGGAACACGTCGATTCGCTCTTCAAGCTACTCAACAAGAGCAATCGACTGAAGCTCCCTGAAATTAGGCGCCCGGAGGAAGTCGGCAAGACCGACAATCCCACCTACTGCTTATACCACAGGATGCTCGGTCATCCTACCAAAAGCTGCTACGTCTTTAAGGACATCCTTCAAGCTCTGATTGACGCGGAGGTATTAAAACTCCGACCGGAGCAGAAGAAGATGACGGCCAACATGACGTCGATTCTCCAGTTTGGGACACGACCCCCGACACCCGTGGGGGTGATCTCTGTCCCGAAAGGAGAACTGAGGGTGGTCAACACAGACCCTCATCAGCAGCAGGAGAAAGGCTTGGTACCCGTCCCTACACCTCGAGGGGAAATCATGTGGGTCCACCCTGACCTCGTCGACGAGCAACAATGGACGACTGTGACCAACAGGAAGTCCAAAGGCAAAGGGAAGGCTTCATCTTGCCATGTGATATGCGCCTCCTCTCGAGAAGCGGACACTGATGTTCCCTCGCTGACTGACTCAGAAGAGGAAACAATAGTCCTGGCCGCAGAGCCCAGCCAACCTACGGCAGGGACCCGTTCAGGACAGGCATACTTGAAGCAGTACGGCGAGACAGCAGCGGCTTCTCCGCAACCAGCCGTAGAACCAGCCAAGCCCTCCACGAAACCACCTGTGGAGAAACAGAAAGAAACCCGGTTTTCTCGGGCTCTTCTAAAAGGTGTAACGGAAGGATCCTCGACACCTTACAATTTTGATGTCTTGGCTCAATTAGCCAACATCCCGGCACGCATTACCTTGTATGAGCTCCTGAGGCTATCAAAGTCAACCAGAGAGGCTCTACAAGAAGCTTTGGCAATGCTGAGGTCTTTATGACCCGCGTGCCAAGGGAGGAAGATGTAGAGGATTGCCTCCACGCCTCCCCAAATGCTCCCTGCATCACCTTCACAACAGACGACATGCAGGTTAAAGGGAAGCATGACCGACCCCTATACTTCACAGGGTATATTGGGTCATCCGAGGTGAACCGCATCCAGGTAGACCCAGGGTCTGCGCTAAGCATCATACCTCGCCGGGTTATGCAGTTTCTAGGCATTCCTACCCATCGTCTGAGCCCTACCCAGACGACTATTTACGGGTTCAATGCCAACAGCTCCCGCTCAATGGGGAAGATCAAGCTCAAATGCCAGATCGGGAGTCTCAAGTCGGAAGTGACGTGTTACGTCATTGACGCGGACACTTCCTACAACCTGTTGCTGGACGACCATGGATTCACCGCAATTCCATCGTTCCTCTAATCTCCACCAAGTCATGAAATACATTGACGAGAGTGGACAGGTCCGAACGTTGATTGCCGAAAGGCATCCGTTTAAAGGGGTTGAAAATTATTTCACGGACTCCCTCTTATATCAGGATCCGGAGGAGACTAATGAAACCCCACAACCAGAGGAGCCAGACTCTGGTAATGAAGCTGACGTTGAGCCTGAGAAAGAAGAGTGCCTGTGGGAGTTGGAGCCCATTGTAAAGAGCACTAATAAGCTCGATGTTGATACCACCGACGATGCGGGTGGTTGGTACATTAATGAAGATTTAGACTTTGCGTATTTTCCTGTGTATGTTTCCGATTCAATACCGTCGGATACTAGTACCGACGTAGATGAGGATGTCTGGTCGGCAATAGATGCTTTGACATCTTTGCATGTACCGGTGAAATCATCCTTCGGGACATACCAAGATAATGGTGACGCGCAAGAGTCTGTATTCATGGTTCCAGCCAGACGAAAAGGCCAAAGACCAATACTTTTTGGGCGAATCGCGTCTGAACCAATGCCCCACGAAGAATCGGAAGGTGAGGATGAATCCCCTCAGTTCGATCATTATGAACCGAGAACGCTCAAGATGATGAAGCGCATGGGGTATGATCTAACCAACAGGCCTGGGTTGAACTTCGGAAAAGGAAGAAGAACACTGCTTCGATCCTTTGTACCGAAAGGGAAAACCCCTGATTACTATCATCGGACGCGCCGGGGGTTGGGCTATATATCAACTCCAGTGCCATCAGCCTCTGATTCGGAGAGACTGTCAAGCCATGACTGCTCATCAGACACGTCGTCATGGGAATCAGATGTCAGTGTCGGCAACATCTTCAAAGGGCTTTCAGTAAACATGGTTTCGACAAGCCATCTGGAGGATGAAGATGAAGAAATGATCCAATCTGATACAGATCCTTGGATCAAACATTTGAATGCTCTTTGGGACATCCGCTTTGAACAGCGTGAGCCACCCACAGAAGACGAGGTTGTTCAAGTCAACCTAGGAGATGAAGACAATCCTAAACCCATCTTCATAAGTGACGGCCTGTCGCCTCCAGAGAAGAAGGATTTAATATCTCTTGTACAAGAGTATATAGATGTCTTCGCCTGGAATTATGAGGACATGCCTGGACTTGATCCTCAAGTGGCTATGCATCGCCTCAACATCAATCCGGACATGAAGCCTGTTAAACAACAGCAGCGACGGTTCCGTCCAGAGATAATGGAGGCAATCCAATCAGAAGTCAGGAAGCTTATTGACTCCGGCTTTATCAGGGAAGAACAACATCCCGACTGGGTAGCCAACATCGTCCCCGTCGCCAAGAAGAACGGGAAGATCCGGATCTGCATCGACTTCCGTGATCTAAACGAGGCCTGCCCCAAAGACGAATTCCCATTGCCAATCACAGATGTCATGATTGACAATACTTGTGGATTCGAGCGAATGTCCTTTATGGACGGGTTCTCAGGATATAATCAAATCAAGATGTATCCCGATGACGAAAAGCACACCTCCTTCAGGACACCTCTAGGGGTATATTGCTACACCGTCATGCCCTTCGGTCTGAAAAATGCGGGGGCAACCTACCAAAGGGCCATGAATGCCATTTTCCATCGGCAGATACGCAAAACGGTGGATGTTATGTCGACGACATCGCGGTGAAAAGCCGCACGAAAGGTGATCACATAGCAGACCTGAGGGTGGTCTTCGACATCATGCGGGCTCATCAATTGAAGATGAACCCCACCAAGTCCTTCCTGGGGGTAGCCAGTGGCAAATTCCTAGGGTTTGTTGTGACTTCCACAGGAATCCATTTGGATCCGGAGAAAGTCCGTGCTATCCAAGAGATGCAACCCCCCAGAAGCCTCAAGGAGCTCAGAGGATTACAAGGACGATTGGCATACATCCGCAGATTCATTTCAAATCTCTCCGGGAGATACCAACCCTTCGCTAAGCTGATGAAGAAGGGCGTTTCGTTCATTTGGGACGACGCTTGCCAGCAAGCATTTGAGGAGATCAAGCACTACCTCACCCAACCACCAGTCCTTGCAGCCCCGGTGTCCGGAAGGTCTTTCCTGGTGTACGTCCGATCAATGGATCATTCTTTGGGAGCTCTACTAGCTCAGAATGATGACCAAGGGCGAGAACAAGCAATCTACTACCTAAGTAGAACGATGATCGGAGCCGAACATCGGTACAACCCGATCGAGAAGGAATGTTTGGCATTAGTGTTCGCCATTCAAAAAATGCGACACTATCTGGTGGGCCAAACCATAAATGTCATATCCAAAGTCAACCCCCTGAGGTTACTCATGACAAAGCCTTCATCATTGAACGGCTGACTGGCAAAATGGGCTATATTGCTCTCTCAATATGAGATGCACTTCCTACCCAAAAAGCCATTAAAGGACAAGCGGTGGCGGACTTCTTAGCCGAACACCCAGATCCGAGGGCAGCTAAACTCTACGAGGATCTCCCAGACGAGGTCGCCGAAGCCTGCCTAACCCAGACATTGTTCGAAGGACAAGTATGGCAACTTTTCTTCGATGGTGCATCAAGAACAAGCCCTAAGGGACACACAGTAGCGGGGGTAGGAGTGGTACTCGTCTCCCCACAAAATTACGTGATTCCCCGAGCTATCTCGTTAACCGAGCCCTGCTCCAACAATGTAGCGGAATACAACGCTCTTTTGATTGGGATGCAATTCGCCGATGAGATTGGCGTTAAAAATCTCGAGGCATACGGTGATTCTAAACTCATCGTCAGCCAAGTTCGCGGAGAGTATGAGGTCAGGCATGAAGATCTAGTACCCTACTACAACGCGACAATCCACATGGCCGAGAGGTTTTCAAACTTCTACATCGACCATGTACCACGCAAGCAAAATGCGCATGCAGATGCACTTGCATCCCTTGCTGCCTCCTTAGCTCTTCCAGCTGGAGCAATGGAGAAGGTATTCGTCTATAGCCACGACCTATACTGCCCAAAAAGTCCCCTCGGAGACTACCAGAGGTCAACGGGAGATCGTCGCGATAAGGAAACACTTGAAGTGTCGACCGATCTAGAGCTTAAAGACTGGCGATTCCCCTACATTGATTTTGTCTTGTACGGCATCTTGCCCGAAGACACCAGGGAGGCGGCTGCCATCCGAAGGAAAGCCTCCAAATTCTACTACAATGCGATTTCGCGAACATTGTATCGTAGATCGCATGACGGGATCCTGCTCCGGTGCCTCTCATCAAAAGAAGCCCACGAAGTGTTGAAAGAAGCCCACGATGGTACGTGTGGAGCTCATCAACCTGGCCCGAAGCTGGCAAACCGACTCCAAAGATTGGGTTACTACTGGCCCAAGATGGTTGCCGATGCTGTTGCCTATGCCAAAGATGTCACGCCTGTCAAATACATGGCGATTTCATCCATCAAGCACCAGGATACCTCCACTCTACGACCTCTACCTGGCCGTTCGAAATGTGGGGGATGGACGTGGTTGGTCCTATCAGCCCACCATCATCAAAGGGACATCGGTTCATCCTAGCGATAATCGATTACTTCTCAAAGTGGGCCGAAGCTATCCCTTTGAAAGAGGTGAAATCTTCTAACGTGATCAAGTTCGTGAAACATCACGTTATTTACCGGTTCGGTGTGCCTCGGCGGATTGTCCATGACAATGGACCCCAGTTCATCAGCCAGGCTTTTCAGAGATTCTGCGCCAAGTTCAGAATCCAGAGTGTGTCATCAACGGCATACTATCCGCCCGCTAACGGCCTCGCAGAAGCTTTCAATAAGACTATTGGCAAGCTTCTCAAGAAATTCGTCTCGAAAAGTCAACGAGACTGGGACGATAAGTTGGGCGAATGCTTATGGGCCTATCGCACGACTGTGCGAACCCCAACTAAAGCCACGCCATTTTCCTTGGTGTACGGATGCGAAGCCGTCCTTCCACTGGAAATCCAAATTCCATCTCTTCGCGTCGCCTTGACAGCGGAAATGACAACAGAGGAGAAGCATCGACAGCGACTCCAAGAATTGGAAGCCTTGGACGACAAGCGTCTGCAGGCCCAACAACAAATCGAGCTTTACCAAGCTCGTATCACCAGAGCCTTCAACAAGAAAGTCAAATCCCGAACTTTCAAGAAAGGCGACCTCGTCTTAGCCGTCCGAAGACCCATGGTCATGACGCACAAGACGAAAGGAAAATCCAACCCAATGGGAAGGACCGTTTGTAGTAGAGTCAGTCTACTCAAATGGATCGTATCGCCTCATAACCTCAAATGGCGATACACTCATGATGCCAATCAATGGCAAATTCCTGAAGAAATACTATCCCTAGATGGCTTTCTTCCACCGATCAAGTTAAAAATACACCTCTGATCGGAAACATCCAACGCCTCCGACGGCTAAGGATAGAGGAAAATGTTGGCTTTTAAGTCCAACATAAGTCTTCGACAACTCATCATGCTGAGGGGAATAGCATGGCTAGCCCAACTCAAACGGTAGTTGGTAAAGGCATGTCAAACCCGTTGACAGCTGAGGATTTGCTAAAAATCCTAAGGGACACGTTCCCATTTGATCCGACGCCTCCGACGGCTAAGGATAGAGGAAAATGTTGGCTTTTAAGTCCAACATAAGTCTTCGACAACTCATCATGCTGAGGGGAATAGCATGGCTAGCCCAACCCAAACGGTAGTTGGTAAAGGCACCTCAAATCCGTTGATAGCTGAGGGTTTGCTAAAAATCCTAAGTGGACTTGATTCCACTCTTCCCTCCAAAAATCCCTTACCAATTCTCATCCATAGAATGGTAGGACCACAAAATGCAATCATTACCATGTTAACACTATACCTCTGGTAATGAATACTCTTTGTCGAGTACAAACCTGGCTTGTTAACTCTGCATAGAGTAACAAACTCTCAAATTTGCCAAGTTACACTATACCTCTGGCACTTCAAATTCCACTTGTCAATTCTCATCAATAGAATGACAGGTCCTCAAATTGCTCCTATCGCGAGCCAATTCTTGTCAAGTTAATATCACACCTCTGACAAAACTACTGTTTAAAGTTAACATTACACCTCTAAGCGGTACTTCGAGTGCCTGTCAAGTTAATATCACACCTCTGACAGTCACCTTTCTTCAGACTTCCATATCGAAGCTGAAATGGACGATGCCAAGTTAACACTACACTTCCAGCATCCGAGTCATTGCTAAGTTCAACAGTACACCTATGGCTATGACCTTTCCTCGACTTTCTTGTCCAAGCCGAGATGAACGATGCCAAGTTAACACTACACTCTAGCATCCGAGTCATTGCTAAGTTCAACAATACACCTATGGCTATGACCTTTCCTCGACTTCTTTAAGCCGAGACGACTAATGCCAAGTTCAACATTACACCTCTAGCATTACTATCACTGTTAAGTTAAACATCACACCTATGACAGTGACACCCTCAGTTTCCCAAATAAAACTGAGATGTTGATGAGTTAGGTTAATATCACACCTCTAACTCACATCCTTGTCAAGTTAACATTACACTTCTGACAAGACTACTTCTAAACCGTTAAGTTAATATCACACCTCTAACGGTAAAAATCTTACTAGATTCCCCACGAGTCTAGTTCATTTGATATTCTCCCCAACCGAGTATCAAATTCATTTTGGAGGCAGTGTTGGTTAACATTACACCAACAAACAATGCTTCCATCAAAATCCCCAGCTGATCTTAAATCAAGTTAATCCCAATCCTTGATAAAAGTTCACCTTCTCTGGGGGTACGCGCTCCACTTGTCACTTTCTTTTATAAAGTGGCAGGTCCACAAAATCATTCTTTTGCTTCTAAAACAAAACATTCAAGACAACAGAAAGAGGCAAAAAGAAAAGTGTCACTTTTATTGATATTCAAGCATATGAAAGTGATACAAAACGCTCTCTTATACAATAAGATTGAGTGTTACAATTAAGGAGTACAAAGAAGTCCCTCTCTCTCAGAGGCCGTACTCACTCCTTGAAACCGCATCTGATCCCAGGTGCACAACTGGAACCGATTGCGCCATGGCGACGACGCCAACTTCGAAAGCGCCCTAGCTGACCAAGCCAAGAGCAATGGTGTTCTTGAGGTCCGGTGGCAACAGAAGGTCCTGCAACCCTTCGTTCAGGCGCGTCTCTTTCCCTAGTAGACCATCCAACAAACATGGAGTCACTCTTGGGTGAGAGAGGAAGTTTAGGAGTCATCACAAAGGATGCTACCCTCCACTAGGTCCAGCGGCAGCAGAAAGTCCTGCATTCATCACCATCCCTTTCCCCAGCAGGCCATCCAACGGAATGTCCTTGATGTCACTTCTGGAGTAGGGAGAGGAAGAGGATCTTTCCGCCACCGTAACCGCCGGACCACCCTCGCCGATACTCAGCCTATCCATCTCTTGCACAGATCTGAAGAGACCTTGGCGAGGGGTTGGGTCCTCGTCAGAGATATAATTTAATCTCTCACAAACGACGAGGACCATAATTTAATCTCTCACAAACGAACGTGGAGCAAGTTCGCCAGCCGGTATATTCTTTCTGGGGCCCAGCAAACCTGAAAAAGGACAAGCAAGCTTACCTGCAAAGAATAAGCAAGAGAGTCAGAAAATCTGGAACTCAGTACATTTTTATAAAGGAAACTGAGTAACAGAACGCGGCAGCCATTCAAGACTTCAGACGCGAGAATGACCCGCGCAGACGCAAGACAAACTGCGCCACGCATAGGATTCAAACGCGGCCTCAGTTTGTACCCGCGCCTAATGCACCAGACGCAAAGAATTTCAGAACGCCAAAAGTTGCCATCTCTCTGTTGGGTGAACAGGAGTTGCAAGATTCAGGTCTGAAACGCGCCAAGGCAGTAAAACGCAATGGGCAAAGCCAGCGTCAAGCGCCTGCATTCAGAGAAGTCAAGTCACTGGCACAAATTCCAGAGGAGGAATGCACCGGGACTTCATTCAGATGATCATGCCGAAGTTCAGGCTATGCACATCATCGGGGGACATACCAGCAGAGACCTTTGGCCAGAGTTGGCCTCTCTGCACCCAAACGCAGGCGTCAAGATGATCTGAGAGGGGGGTTCTTCTTGAAGAGACCAAACCGAAGCGTGAGAGCTCTGGGTCATCTTCATCCTCGGGATTACCTTCGTCCATGGAGACGGAGTCCCTATCAAGAACTCTTTTCTGAAGAAGGTGGGACTTCTCAGAGCAATCCAAAGAGAAATAATCCAAGCTTGGATCATAGAAGGGGAGCGCACCCTATTTATAGGCAGGCCCTAATAACTGCCATTAATGGGGCGTTAATTGGAACCGTCACGCACGATTGTCAAAGCCCAGTGGAGGATTGACGCGTGGAACGACGCTTTGGGAACCATCACGCACGATTGTCAAAGCCCAGTGGAGGATTGACGCGTGGAACGCCGCTTTGGAAACCGTCGCAAGCACCGATTTTCAACCGCCCGCGTCGGTTTTGCCTTTAAGGGCAGTAACTCCTGAGTCCAATAAGGAGTTGACGCGTGGATAACTGCCTTGGGAATCAACGGATGACTCGGAATCCCATCGACAGTGGAGACCTGACGAGCAAAGATCTCCTAAAATCTTTTGAGTCAGATCAGACGCAGATGGGAAAGCCGCGTCCCTCCAGCAGACAAGGCTGCATCTCTTGCGTCTGCCCGATCCGCGCAAGACAGATTTGCGTTATTCAGGGCTGCGTCTCACCTTGTGATTGACGCTGCGTCTCACCCCAGGGACTGACAGCCGCGTCTTACTTTACGGATCTATGCCGCGTCTCATCTTTTGATTGACGCCGCATCTCATCAAGGAGACCGCGTTCCGATTTGTGATTGACGCCGCGTCTCATCAAAAGGACTTAGTAGAATCTAAGTTCTTATGAAATGATGACCGCGTCTCACTTTATGATTGACGCTGCGTCTCAGTAAAGGACTTAGTAAAATCTAAGTTCCGGTAGACTGACGACCGCGTCTCACTCTGTGATCGCCGCCGCGTCTCAGTAAAAGGACTTAGTGAAATCTAAGTTCCGGTAGACTGATGACCGCGTCTCACCCTGTGGGATTAATGCCGCGTCTCACCAAGACCGCGTCTCATTAAAAGAACTTAGTCCTACCTAAGTTCAGTAATCACGACTAGTGATCAAGAGTTAGACTCATCCACAACAGGACAAAGAAATTGGGACAAAAAGCTCTAAAGAAAACTTCTATTATATCAAGAAATGATAGAAGTGGATACAAACACTCTTAATAAATAGAGTGTCCCTTTTCTTTACAAAAAAAAAAGAAGAAGAAAAGAAGGCTAAATGTCCTGGTTCGCCAAGGAACGGATTTGTTCCCTAAGGCGGTGAATCTCATGCTGGCGCGTCCTCTCAGCCTCCATGATAGCCCGGTCCCGCAGCTCCGCCTCAGATAAGAAACTTCTGGCAGCCAGCTGCATCCGCAGAGATTCCACCCTGGAAGATTGTAGGGATAGACTCTCTTCAGCACGCGTCGTAGCAGCCCGTTGCTCCTCAAGCTCCTTTTTGAGGGAAACAAGTTTCTCCTCATTTAGCGCAAGAACAGCTTCCGCCTTGGCGATAATGTCCCGAGTTCTGAGGATGACTTGCTCCGTGCTCTGCACACTGAGCTCAGATTCCCTCGAATCTCCGGCTAATTTTTGAAATTCAGCCTTGGAATATTCAAGGTCACGGACCTCGGCAGTGATCTGTGCCTCCGCCTCCTGTCGCTCCCGTTCCTGAGCAGCTAGGAGCCTGGTCAGGATGGCCTGGGCCTCACCGGAAGAACCAGCATCTTCCAAAGATTCCAGCTCCCGCAGGTTATCTCCAAGTTGCTCTACCACCTGCAGGCATGCCCTGGCAAGTGAAGGGCCTCCCGCCAATTCGACGCTCACGGCCATATTTTCAAGAAGCCTCTGGGCGAACTGGAAGGTGCTGTGTCCACGGAAGATGAGATCAATACATGATCCCATCGAGGTGAAGAATTGTTGCACCATCTGACGTGCCAGCTCCCCCATGTCTTCACCACCTAAGAAGCTTCCCGACCCTTTTTCTGTCACGGGATAAGGGATATAGGGCGAGTCTTCTCGCACAAGAGCCGTGCCGGCCGTCGATGTGGCAAGAGCAAGACTACCCACTGACGCTTCCTGGAGCGCCGCCTCTGCAGGAGCCTCCACGACCAAGGAAGGAGTTGTAAGCACAACCTCTTCAGAAACTTCCACCGAGGATTGAGCTGTGTGGCCTTCTGGAAGGGTGCCGATCGTCAGACTCCCCACCTGAGCCCCCTCAGTCAGAGCTGCCTTACTAGGTTCGAGGTCCAGAGGCGTCGAGTCCTGTAGAATGGGAGTCTCCCCAGCTTCAGCAGTAGCCTTCTCCACCGGCGGAGTGAAAGCCTCCTCAGCCTCAATGGTTGTTTCCCCTCCTGGCAAAGGGGAAGGCTCCCCAACTTCAACAGCTGCCCCCACTGAGGTTGTCTCGGCGGCCGAAGCCTCAATCCCCTTGGGCTGGGTCAACTCTGTTCCATCGCCTCGACATGCGAGGAAGTTATACCTCCAGCAGGGATTATAGCCGGCGGTAACGCAGTCGATGATTCGCCCCCGTATATTTTCCCCCGAGATGCGTGAGAACTTACTCGGGTCAGGAAAAGCGGGTTCATGGCCGTAGTCGACTTTATCTTCAAAGTCGCTTTCCGTATCAGACGCGGAAGACGACAGTTCAACGCAAAGGTCCTCGGTGACCGGGGCCTTGCCACCAATCACCCCAGTGGTAGGACTAGGGTCGATTATCCGAGCGCTGGAGATGAAGACACTAGGAGGCCCTGACCGCTGTACCTTGTCTCTCCCTTCACGAGCAGAAGAAGGCTCAGACCGAGCTGAGAACCCTGGAATTTGGACATTCCTCCCACGAGCTGTACTTCCTCGTCAGCTATAGTGGGTTTGTCAACCAATTCCCCCTCTTCCGCAATCTTACAGGTCCCTCTGTGCGACCTAGGAGCACGGATTAAACCGGGGAGATTTTTATCCTCTGGCGGTTCCTCAACATGATAAAGAGGTCTTCAGGACAGTCCTCAACTCCAGCAGAAATGCCTTCTGAGGGAGAGACTTCTGTTGCTAAATCCCTCCGAGCCCTCTTCGAAACAGGACCAGCAGTTGAGATAGGACCCCGACGACGCTTACTCACCAATTCTTGAGCCTTGGCGGTAGAAGGCCCCTCCTGTGGCCCTAGCTTGGTTCTACTCCGGGTTACTCGGAGCTCCTCTCTTGAGCCTCCCTCGGCTTCTCTCTGAGATGCTCTCTCCAGCTCTTTCTGGACCTTTAAATACTGGGTGATCATGTGCGAGCATTTGCCAGACTCCGACTGTGTTTTGAAATAGGCATTAATGCCCTCAATACCCGTATACCCGGGGGCAAAATCCGGTGACTGGTTTACCCGAGAATACCAGGTGCAGAAAGTGAAGCTGGTAAGGTTCTTCGGCTCCTCGACGGGCAAACGGAAAGTTGCCTCTGTCCCCCCAGCCACGCTATAATACCAGGCTCGAGCACCTTCGCACAAATTCCCATTGAAGACAAGTTGTGTATTCGGATTGCCGACATAAAGCTGAGCATAGCCAAACTGTCGGGCAAAACGACTTGGCATATACGGTTCGATAGTGCAGGAAGTCCCTTGGCGAAACAGCACATATCCTGGTCGTATATTGATCAACCACCGGAAGACTCCCGCAGACAGTTGGGTGAGGTCATCCCGACCTATAGAATCAGTGAATTGCTCACCAAAGGATGCACCAGGAATTCCAGGGAAGCAGCGGTTGAGCTGGTAATTGGCGGCATTTGAGAGACGTCTCCGAATATAATATATATAGGTGTCACTCCAATCCGAGTCTTCCAGCCGCCTCACAAAAGGGACAGGACTCGTACTCCCACGCGCCGTTGTCATCAGAGAAGGGCAATGCATCACGTACCAGGCCATGAGATACGTGTAAGGCAACTCCATTCGGGGGTTGGGGCGCCTTGCCGTCGGGTTTCCCTCTGAGTCAACATACGGCTTGCCTTGAGAGTCGACAGTCCTTGGAGCCTCGCATAGTCTCTTGGCTAGCGCCCGCAACCCGCTCTGAATGCCAGCCGCCACGGCCGGAAGAAGGGCTATAGGACGGCCATGGGCCAGGAGCACTGCTGGGTACACCACGTCGGCAATAATGACTTCATGTGGCCGTGTAGGTACCACGCAACGCTTCAACCACAGCATCAAGAAGCCCGCCAATAGCGCTCGACTAGAGATAGAAGCCCGGGCCCGATGATGATAGCTTTCGAAAAGCGTATCAGGTTCGAAGCCGTCCTCGTTCGACCCAGTGGTGTAAAAGCCCTCAGAAGCTTGTGCAACCATGTCGTCAACTCCCTGTTCAGAGAGGGGAGCCAGTCGAGTTATCGAATGATCCTTCTTGCTGACATTGCTGAATAAGTAATTGGCCCAGGATAGATGCCTAACTCCATGCGTCCTCCAACCGGTTACCTGACCACAAATATGGAAGTGGCACATCACTTCCCAATAGGTCTCATACACCTCAGGGGAATCCTTCTTTATAAGGTCAAGCTCCCTAGCAGTCGGGACATATTCTTCATAAGGGAACTCCCCCATCACCAGCCCCGAGACCTCATGCAACTCATGCAGTGCAAGGCCCATTTCTCCAACCGGGGTAAAGAATGTCCCCGTCTGAGGGTTGTAGCGCTCCAAGATCCCGAAGAAGTTGTGAGAGCTCATTGGGATGCCCCATTGTACGGCCCTGACTGCTGAGTATAATCCCACGTGCTCAAGCAGATCTCCAAGATCGGAGAGGGCGAAACCCACCATCCTGCCCCACCAAGAATTCTCCGTGGAGTGGACCCATCCTGACAAATGGAACTTGGCCGGATAATCACCCTCTGCTTCTATGAACGAGTTGAGGAAGGTGGTGGCAAGCTGCAGGATCTCTCCGACTGGAAGCTCAGACTTGCGTGACCCGGGAAACAAGCCGAGGACCGCCCGTCATGGCAATCATGACGGTATACGTTCTGGGATTTGAAATTCCCAGGGTAATCTCAGAGATATCCCGGGACACGTCCCACTTCATCTTCCGAAGGACGGACAGATGTTGGAGATAAGACAACGGAGCATCCTCTCCATGGCTGGAAGGAAGTATCTCCTCTCCCCTATCTGACGGAGCCACCTGTAATTCCCGTCATACATTGGGTTGCCACCGTCGCCGACATGATCTCCAAGAAGAAAGCAGGCTTCTCCAGCTTGATGTGGGTATCCGTTGCGAAGACTGCATCGGTCATGAGCACCCGAGAAGTCCTCTCATTAACATGGGCAATCATTTCCCTGCGAACTGGCGACCTGTCAGCAGTCACAGGTATGGTCCTTCGCAGCGCAAAAGTCAGACGGTGGTCGGCACCACCCACGCGGCCAAAATGGTGCATCTTGGCGAGTGAACCTGAAACATGCGGCACTGCAAAAGAAAAGGACACTTGGTCAGATACTTTGCCAAAAATAAGGGAGGACGCTAAGTGTTCATAATTCAAAACGCAGCCGAGACATTGGACGCAGGAGTTATCATCCGCGTCCAGACCTGCGAACTTGCACCAAAACGCAGAAGAGATACTGGACGCAGGAACTTTTCGAATCCGCGTCCAGACCTGCAAAGCTGCGTTCTGCAAACCAAGACTTATGAAAATTCTAAGTACTTGGACTCAAACGCCAGATTCTACAAAATCGGCGGTTGAAGACACAGAACGCAAGGATCAAATCCGCGTTCTGCAAACCAAGACTTGTGAAATTTCAAAGTGTTTGGACTCGGACGCCAGCGCCTGATGGCACAAAACGCGGCACAGAATGCATGGATCAAATCCGCGTTCTGCAAATCGCGTCCAGAGACCTTCACAATTAGAAATATTCTAAGTGAAGGACCCAGAGTGCAGAGTTCACCAGCGTCGGATCATCAGGCCCGCGCCCCGGTTATCATCTCAAGGACAGCGTCCGAGAATCAAACACGATCTTGTGTTAAAGGTCCTTAGGGTTCTATGAACATGTTTTAATGGCGGAACCCACACCGAAGGTGCATTTTTACCTCGGAAAACACCCTCCTGCGCAGAGGAAGCATCTCTCTCAGCCTCTCGGCGACGGTCGCCCTTGAGGTCGATGCAGTCGGTTTTGTCTTGGGAGCCATTGAAGATCAAGAAATCCGAGCGAGGAGATGAATAGTTGAACAGAGAAGGAAGTTCTTTTTCTCAGAGAATGCGTTCGTTCGGAGAAGAAGATACATCTCTCTAACTGTTGCCTTTTATAGGCACAGAGATTCGCGAAGATACGCAGCGTTTGGCCCAATAAACGCTGCAGCGAATCGCTGCCTGACGCGTAGAGCCAAATCATTGTTTGAACAGGGAAGATCATGCGTCGCGACCCCGCCACAAGTCAGAAGTTGACACGTGGAGCAGTTCATTTAATGAACCGGGGGATCCGCGCGCCAAAAGGCGAAATCTCGCCGTTTCCCCAGGCCAGCTGGCGGCGTAATTATGACATGGCACAGGTGCGCGCCCCAAAGTACGCGGCTCTTCGGTGGACATGCCCCGTCAGCATCATCATAAATGCACCCAGAAAATCGCGTCTGCATTTCAAGAGATGCGTCTCTCCAAAGTCCGCGTCCCCTCAAACAGGCCAAACATCGCGTCTCGCTAAGAAGTCGCGTCTTTAAAGCAGTCTCTGCTTTTTCAAAAGGGAACCTGCGTCCAGTCTCCTGCTTCTGCAAGTCAGTTCAACAGTACACTGACGCAAACAGACAACCAACCACTCCCGGCCAAAGCGCACCCGTGACAGACTAAAAGCAATCGGGGAGGTCTAGACTGTGTATCTAGACACTCAACACGATCAACTCTGACGGCTTCAAAGAGTTCAACAGTACACTCACGAAGACCAATTCCAGATAAGATCAAACCCGAAGCATCAACAGTCCAGTCATAAACGCGAACACTGCTAAGATCCAAAGTATTCCGAAATCCGTCCCATTCAACTGCGGAATATCAGAAACTTTGGAGGGGTTCTGTAGGCTGTCTAAAAATGACTAACAGACCAGCCATTAAGGAAGCAGAGTCTCAAGCTCTAGACGCGAGGAATCGATGCTCGCGTCTCAGCATTAAGACGCGTTGGCTCTACACCCGCGTCTCAACGTTCAGACGCGTCGGCCCGAAGCCCGCGTCTCAGCATCAAGACGCGTCGGCCCGAAGCCCGCGTCTCAGCATCAAGGCGCGTCGGCCCGACGCCCGCGCCTCAGCATCCAGACGTGAAGGCCCGAAGCCCGCGTCTCAAACTTCAAGGCGCGTTTGGCTCGACTCCCGCGTCTCAACTTCAAGGCGCGTTTGGCCCAACGCCCGCGTCTCGGTTGCAACTGCCCTGATTGCGGGGCCAGTCACCGCGCAGTAGCGGGTAGTGGCCCCTCATTCGGGAGCGTTTTCAGGAGGCACCTTCACCCCCTGAGACCCCTATAAATAGCCTTGTTTTCTATGAGGAGGGGGCGAAGATCGGAGTTTTGAAGGGAGAGAACTTTGAGATAAATCGAAACTTGGGAAAGGTCGCAAATTAAGAAGGTCAAGGCATCATCAAATCGATCGAATCCAGGCAAGAGGATCATCAAGAGGGAAGCACAACTCTTCAGCGAGCTTACTGAGTACTAGCCTCTTTCGCCTACCTCCTCTTTGAGAGTTTTGGTAGACGGAGCTGAGTTACTCTTTCTACCGACCGAAGAGAAGACCCCCGACGGTCCAGGACGGTCATCTGGTCAACGGAGAACAAGATTCACTCTCCATCGCCACACGAAGAACCCAGCCTTAAACAAAGGGAAGATTCAGACATCCCTCCCTCCATTGTAACTGGAGAAGAGGGAAGAGTAGTTCTTTTGGTTGTAATCGTTTTGCTTGAATCAAGGAAATCTTTACAGCTAAAACCACTTTCTCCGACCACCAAATTTTCCGGCCCCTACAATATGTCCCAAATTTATTTTCTACTTTTCCCAAATTATATACTTCCTAGGTGACTGTTCAGTTATCCAAAATAGTTTTAAAAGTTAATACAGTCTTACATTAAATTACTTTGTTCTCCAAAACAGTTCATTATTACGCCACAGTCGCATTGGGACTGATAAATGATTAAGTAACTGCGACCATGATCGCTTCTCGATTACAGTATCGCAATATAACGAAACGCTGTAACTAAAACATTTCATTAATGCGACTTGGTCGCAATACAACTACTAAACGCATGTTTGGTCGCAATATCAGTACGCAATAGTAAATGCACGGTGTACAAATGTAGATTGCAAATAATGAATGGAATTTTAATAATAAATGTATAAAAAATTTATAAATTAAATCAATAACAAAAAATATCAATGAATTGCAAATATTTTAACATTATAAATAAAAAATTGTGGTATATCAATAAATTGCCCATTGTCAGTCTTCAAATACCATCCTTCGTATCATTTCTGTTTCTTCATCCCAACTTTTTCTCTCTATCTGCAAGTATCATGTATGCAAGCTCACTTCTTAGTCTTTGTACATCAGCAGCCGTACAGTGTCAACAGCTGGTGGACTACCAAATGCTATACTTTCCATTACTTGCATACATTACAACGCAATCAATACTGAAATTTGCACAGAGTAATCATTACATGAAATAGATTTTTGTACTAAAAAAAGGTAGAAAATATGATAGGTAAGGAGATGTCAAAAATTATATACCTGTTTGCTTGTTGGGTGGGGCATCTTGTGTATTTTATATTTTTTTCTCATTATTTATTGAAATCAATCTCAAAATCTGTAATATCTTTTCTTTCTGCAATGTCATAGAAAAAATCAGTATTAATCAAATTAAATGCAAGTTTCCAGTAACGCTATTAAATTTCAACTCACAATTATTCTTGCATCTTTTTGATA
Organism: Agave tequilana; assembly: GCA_038442645.1. Classification (NCBI taxonomy): domain Eukaryota; kingdom Viridiplantae; phylum Streptophyta; class Magnoliopsida; order Asparagales; family Asparagaceae; genus Agave; species Agave tequilana. The sequence goes on from JAVJIF010003758.1 coordinate 244,454, forward strand.
AAGCTTTAATATACTACTAGTTTTTTCAGCTGGAATCAAAGAGTTATAAAAATCCACTCTTCTGTATGGCAATCAAATACCACAAGGTCCAGTGAAATCCGGGATCGTTGGCACTATGTTTGTGATTGATCGGGAAGAACATGTACTGCACGTCATCTGTCCAGTTTTTCAACAGCTGCTGCTTGATGAATGATCTTCCAGATCTTTACTTTTAGATACAACACCGTGCTGCGGACAAAAAAAAATTAATACAAAATGAATTGAAAGTATAAAAAATTAATGAAAATTAGAAGTCATTACGTCAACACTAACAGACTGCGATCATGGTCGCAGTGTTTCTTAATTATCACATTTTTTAGATTAATTAATGCACGACCAGGTCGCAGTGTTGTTATTGATAAAGACCGCCAGGAATTGCAATCTAGGTCGCATACTTTTCATTACTAAAATATTAATCGTGGTGATTTATATTATCATGGACTGCGACTTAGGTCGCAATCATTAGGTAGCTGCTCCTTCATATTAGCACGCATAGCGACCAAGGTCGCAGTGTTTGTTTTTGATTAAGACTGCCGCCAGCAACTGCGACCACAGTCGTAACCTTCAATTTAAATTGATATTGGGGTGAATTAATTAATTATAAACTGCGACCTTAGTCGCAGTACATTCGTTATGCCTGAACAGCGAACAACAATATAGTAGAATATTTAACTTTCAAAGGTTTACCAAGTAATTCTATTACATTAAACCATAAAGTAGAAAATAGATGTTTACCCAAGCTTCGCTAAGAAAGAATATACTTTTTAATCCTTATCCTTTCTCTAGATGCTGCATGTAGAAAGGATTATATTCGCATCTAACTCTCTACTGAACATCAGGTCCTCATGTCATTCTTTGTAACAATGATTCTGTTGTCGGTATCCTGATATGCAGTAGAACTGCAAGAGATTCAAAGCAAAGTTAGTATTAAATTGTTCTTATATATATAACTGTTTTTTGATATGATTATAATAAAATTAATTAACTTACTCAGAGAAGGCCTTGTCTAAGAAATTTTTTATAATAGCTTGTTGATGGGGCGGCAGAATTCTGTATGCTGTGGTTTCGGTCAATTCCCTCATTTTTGGCTGAGTGGGAGAAATCTCTTTGTCGCCGAAACCAGCGGCAGAACTCTGAGCCGCAGGCTGTGGAAGAGGATGTTCATTAATTTTTTCTTCTATTTTGGATAACGAAATCGGAGTCATCGCGATCTCTTTTAGCACGCTTGCGTTCTTTGACTCCTCTTTCTATCGTTCCTTTAAAGTAATCCAAAAATGTTCTTTTAAGAATTGCTTCTGATCCGGAGTATTTCTTAAATTTTTCTTCAGAAGCTCTGTCTCTTTGGAGTTCTTAAATCTGTTAGTTATATTCAAAGAAAAACTGGGGATATCTTCCCCAGAATTTTTTACAATAAATTCAGAACCCATGATTTCATCCTCTTTCAATTTTTTTTCTCTTCTCTTCAGCCTGCTTCTCCATCTGCTTCATAATTATTTTCTGTTTCTTCTCCTCTTCTCCCTTCTTCTTCTTCTCCTCTCCTCTTCTTTCATCCTCTCCTTCAAATCTTCCCCTCTTTTCTTCTTTTTCTCATGCCTCTTCTTCTCCTCCTCTAACTTTCTCCTCTTTTCCTTATCCAGCTCCTCCTTTCTTTCCTCATCTTCTCTCCTTCCCTTCTCCTTCTCTCCACTACACTTCTCCTTTTCTGCTCCTCCTCCTCTTCCCTTCTCCTCTCCTCTTCTTCCCTTCTCTTCTCATTCTCTCCTCTTCTCTCCTCCTCCTCTCCTGCCACTCCTCTTCCATCCTTCTCCTGCTCCTCCTCTTCCCTCCTCCTCTTCTCCTTCTCCTCTTCTTCCCTCATTCTCCTCTCCTTCTTCTCCTCCTTTTCTCTCCTCCTCTCATTCTCCTCCTCTTCCCTCCTCTTCTCCTTCTTCTTCTCCTCCACAGCAGCGGCTGCTCTCAGCAGCTCTTCTTCTCTTCTTTCACTTTTAATTTCCTCTGCTGCTTTTTTAATTTTTTTTTTCTCTTATTTCTCTTCTTTTTTCTTTAATTCAGCCTTGAGTCTGTTCTCAGTCTCCATTTTTTCAATTTTCATTTCAAGCTGAGAAACATATTCTCTCAAGTACTGATTTTGATTCCTCAACTCTTCAATTTCTTCAGCTTGTTCATCCCATGGTGATGGCAAACAACCTGTAAAAGTTGGTTGTTGCTCACTCGTCTCTTCTTACTCAATTATTTCTGCAGCTTCTGGTTCCTTTTCCGACGGGATGTTAGCTTGATTATATGTATTTCCTTCTTCTTCTTCTTCTTCATCTTCATCTTTTTTCTTCTCTTCCTCCTTCTCTTCCCCTTCAACAGGAAGGCCAATCATAATTTTTTCATCATTAGAGATGTTGGCCATTCGACACAAAATCTGAAAAGAAAAATAAAAAAATTAAGTTAAAACCAAAACAATGAAATAATTTTACTGCAACCAAGGTCGCAGTTTATTTATTAACTATTAATATAGAATGCGACCATGGTCGCAGTTTGTTTGTCCGGCACATCAATTTAACTGCGAAGACTTGCAGCTTAATACTGCGATCATGGTCGCATTTAATGTGTACGGTATTATCAGGAGAATGCGACCATGGTCGCACTTTGTAAGTCTGGTACGTAAAATCAACTGCGAAACGTGCAGCTCAATACTGCAACCATGGTCGCATTCTGAGATTATGGTCGCATTTATTTGTACTGCACATAAGAAGAACTTGAACCAAGGCCCCATTTAAATGTATAAAATTTTAATCAATACTATATGGTATTTAATATTTTAAAACTTACGATATTTGCGTCAAGCTCATTTAGATCAACTTCAAGCAGGGATCTGCTAATGTTCTGGAGGTCCCATCTTACTGCGCATGGGTTTTATCTTTCAAACCAGACCTCGGCTCAAAATAGGAGCCCTCTCACATAGCCAATACTGCAAAATGCAAAATTAAATTAGTTTACACAAATATTCACAAGATTATGGGAAATTTCATACAATGTTGGCCAAATTTTATATCCATACTTATATTAATTTGCACGGAGCATCCTTACAGCCCGTACGTGTTGTGCCTGAAGATGTCCTTTGACTCAATCAGGAATTGCCAAACAGCTTTAGCCCAGCATATTGTCTTCATCACGGCACCGTGCATTTGCTGCCAGAGAAGAATAGAGTGGCCGACATGTACAGGATAATTATTGTAGTAAAGTCTTGAGCTGCAAGTCTTTATCTGTCTCTTATAATTTCATGTAAAGTCACTTGCTGCTCAAGCTGTTCATCCTTTGTCACATCTAATTCACCCCTCCTTTTCTTGACCAGAAGATCATCCAAAGCCTCTTCAATAGATACTTTCGTGATCTTCTTTATATTGGGAAATAATATTTTATAACCCTCTGTCTTTCATCGTACAGGTCTTATTCATAATAAAATCCCCCAATGATAGGTAGACCAAAAGTTAGGGCAACATCCTCCACCGTTAACTCAATTTGTTTGCCTCCAATTCTAAAGGTCCTTGTATCCCTATCATATCGGTCTAAAATACTCAGTACAACAATATTTGATTTTAGACCCTTTTCAACCCCAAATTCCTCATTGTAGAATGCCATGAAGATTGGGCCCAATGGGGTATTCTTCATTGCCTCTAAGAAATCGGCCTGAAGGTACTTTTTGAATTTCTTTATAAACTCGCACATAGGTTTTAGGCTCGATCTCAGAGGACGAAGCTTCATCTGTTGTTTACCTATAGATGAAGAAAAATTAAAAACTTTAGACCAATGATTAATTTTAAAATTATAAGGGAATAAAAAAAATTATTTTTAAAACACTACGACCTAGGTCGCAGTAATCTACAGTGCAAATGTGAACAACTGCGACCCCGGGTCGACACTGCGACCAAGGTCGCAGTCATCTATAGCGCAAATGTAAACAACAGCGACCCGGGTCGACACTGCGATCAAGGTCGCATAAGACTACAGTGCAAACATAAACAACTGCGACCCGGAATTAAAAAACAGATGACGTTAAATACACTGCGACAATGGTCGCACGACACTACATCGCATATTGAAACAACTGCGACCCATGTCGTCAGTATGTAATAAAAAACAAAAGGCGTATCATATACTGCGACCAACGTCGCATTCGTCTACAACGAAAAGTCCAAAAAAAAAAATTTTAAAACTCTACGATCTAAGTCGCACAGATCTGCAACTATAATTTTAACAACTGCGACCGAGGTCGAAAAATAGTGTATGAAAAAAATTTATTTAAAAAAATTATTAGCAAGGTCGCATACATATGCATCACTTTTTCAAAAATACTGCGACCATGGTAAAAATAGAAGGAAATGAAAAAAACCTGAAAAAAAGGACCTTTATCGTTGTGTTAGAAAACTTATAAATTTAAAAATTTATTCGTTATCTAAAGTTTCAGAATCTCTTTCTTAATTGCGACCATGGTCCCAAGATTTTTAAAAAAAAAGAGACAGAAACGGAAATAAATCTGGGAAAAATTAAAAACTATTAAAATCCATAAACCCTAAATTTTTTTTGAAAATAACGTTTTTGTAGTACCTTTTCGGCGGATGATTTCTTTGGCCCATGTGTTGCTAATAATTTTTTAAAAAACAGATCAATTTGTGAAACAATCGAACTAATTGGATTTGAATGATCAGGTGAAATTTTAGATCTGTACATTTTTTTAAAGGAAATGTTTTTACATAAGGTAAAAAGTTGTGAGTATGGGTATTTTCGAAAAATACAATGTTGAGGTGACTGACATTAAATTAGGCGGGATTTTTCAGGATTTTGTCCGCCAAAAATTATGACAGGTTTGCGGCTCTGATGTTGCCACGTCCCGCTGGTTGAGAAACTCTCTCAGCTGGCGGCTGAGGTACAGTAACCCCATATATATATATATATATATATATATATATATATATATATATGGGGTTACTGTACCTCAGCCGCCAGCTGAGAGAGTTTCTCAGCCAGCATGACGTGGCTTCTGAAAGTACACCTAGAGGGGGGTGAATAGGTGTAAGGCTAATCTAATGACAAATGATGCGAAATTAAAAAACTAATGCAACACACTTAGTATAACCAAAGAGTGTAGTCGAATTCTCAGTGAAGGGCTCTGGACTAATTCCTCTTGATTTCTCTGAATAAAAGTTGAGGTGTTATATGAATCTCTCTTGGTTAAAACACAAGTGAGGCATACAAACAAACACAACCAAGCATGTAAGTATGAATGAGCAATATGAATGATGCACGGCACAATATAAAAGAGAGAGTTAGAGAAAGTGGATCAAACGCAACCACAAAGATATGTTTCGAGGTTCGAGCACACAGCTCTACGTTTCCCGCCTTCACACAGAAGGATTTCCACTAACTCGTCCACACAGAACTTCCCACACAGGGAACCTCCACTGAGGATTTTGGGCAAATACAATTTGGGAGTACACAACTCCTCTCTCAAATCAACCTCTACACTTAGAGGCAAGGCACAAAGCCTACACAATATCAACCTCACAAATGAGGGATAGGCACAAAGCCAAATAACCACAATCATCTCATACTTGAGGGATTCCAACACAACCTCCACTATCACCTCTCACTAGAGGGATACCAACACAATCACCTCTCACTAAAGGGATATCACAAATCAATGAGGGTTTACAACTTCGTGGTTTTCACAACCACAAACCAATTTTCTTACTAAAACAAAGATTCTAGAGATAGGATAGAATAATAAGCTCAAGTATGAGAAATCAAAATGTTAGAAATCAAATCACAAAGAAAAATACTTGGGAAAGCAACTAGAATTTGATAGAAATGAAGAACAAAATAAATATCCCAAATCTCTATTTTTCTTTGCTTTTTCCAACCCTTGAAAACAAATAAAAGAGAAATCTTTTGGCTTAAAACTCTTTTGAAAACTTGTATTAAAACACTTGAGAAGATGAAAATTTAGCTCTTAAAATTCTTGTTCAAAACAAACTCAAATTGGGGAATTTATAACCCCATTAAAATTCTGCCCGTTGGCAGCTGAAAAGGGCTGAAATGCCCTTCCGGTCGACCGGGCGGTCGACCGACCAACGGTCATATTTTTGACCGTTGAGCCTACCGGTCGACCGGCTCGGTCGACCGAGACTAGATACAGAGAGCAGAGCTCTCTGCCGGTCGACCGGGGTCATTTCCAGATAGCAGAGCTCTCTGGACGGTTGATTGACCCAGTAGACCGGCCCACCAGCTCAAGATGGCGTACACACTTGTGCACGTCGGTCGACCGCACTAGTCGACCGACTTCTGCTACAGCAGACCGCTCCGGTCGACCGGCAGACAGCCAGTCTAGCCATTATAGGACTTAAAAACTTGAGTTTTTATTATTAATTAAATCCCATAAAAACACATAAATTCCACAAAAATCAGTTTTTATTATATCTTTGAAATACAAATATGTGTGATAAAAATTCAACACATATTTCAAACAATTTGAACTATTTTGTGAGATTGAAAATTTGCCTTAAACCAAAAACTGTATTTTCCGAAACTTGAATTTTTGAAATGGAAATCCGATTTTTCCAAAACACATGTAAATACAAAAACATGATATTTAAACAACTTTGAAGCATATTGTATATAGATAGAATCCAATATACATGTAAAGAATTATATCTATGTTTTTGACATTGAATCCAAAAATAAGTTTTGTTTAAATACAAAACTCCAAACACATGAATAGGCTTATCAAAATAAGTTTTTCTAAATAAATGAAGCATATATGTTTATAGATCAAATCTAATATACATTAAACTATGTAAACTTGTTTTGATTTATCTATTCATGAAAATCAAGATCAGTTAAACCGAAAAACCAAAACATGAAACTTGTGTGTGTATATTGTGAACTTGAGCATATCACAGTATCTAATCTTTACAATGATCTAAACAAAATCTTAACTAAACAAACTGATGTCTTCTTGTAGAACGCCGTCTCTAAGTCGACTCGATCCAAACGCAATTCACCGAGCTTAACTCCATCCGAGTGCTAGATGTGAACTTGACACTCGAGCTCTTGAATCACCATGTGAAAGCTCCAAAACAATTTTATTGAAGCTAATCACCTACTAATATCTCGGTCAAATATCTGAAGCTAAATATCACAAGATTATTAGTAAACTATAAATACATGAGTTAATCATCATCAAAACTAGAGTGAAGGGCCTCTGGGCCAACAACCTCCCCTTTTTGATGATGACAAAACTCATGGAGTTATATATGCATGGATTAAAGTTAAGCCTCATGGAAGCTCCCCCTTAACTCACGCATAGTGAGAAACAAAAAGATATTCAATGAATGCTCAATATAGATATGCATAAATATGCATAAAACAAACATGATCTTTGATATCAATGAAATAAATATGCTCTTGATACCAAATTTAAAAATAAACGTGTTCTTAAAAAAATATTGCTCTTGATACCAATAAAAATTCCAATAAAAACTCTTGATACCAACAAAACAACAAAATATGCTCTTTGATACCAATACCAACAAAACAAATGCTTTTGATTTACCAATGGTAAAGTATAACAAATTTAAACAAACATGCATAAATAAACATGCATATATCAAACTCTAAAATAACTCTCTCCCTTTTTGTCAATTCATCAACAAAGGAGTACGAACATAAAACAATAAAGGGCATAAATAATATGCATAAATCCAAATATCTCTTCCCCTTTTCTCTTTATGCATAAATCAAAACAATAAAGGTATATATGCTACATACATTCATGAAGAGGAGAGACGTGAAGTTAACTCTCCCTGCATACATGCATTTATATGAAAAGAGATGACTAAATCCTAACCACATAAAGTATAATATACAATGTATAAAAGGAGATGTGAAGCTCCTACTATACACGTATACTACATACCAAAGAAAAGTCAATTACTTCAATATGATATACACTCAACATGAATCTATATATAGAGAAGATGTTAAGATTTCCTTGCATATAAGTAATACAAATCAAAATATTATGATACCCAATTGAAAAATATATCAATTTAGCATAAAGGTATACATAGAAACATCATGATATTAATTTATGATACCAATTGAAAATAAACAAAACATTTTGAAGATATCAAAAAAAAATTTGATACCAATTGAAAGATATATATAGGCAATCTTGATATCAATTGTAAAAATTAGTACCAATTGAAAATATTTTATACTTTTGATACCAATTTGAAAAACATAAACCAATCTTTTCGGTTAAACACTAAACTCATTTTGTAATAGAGATACCAAATAGAGAAGAATATCAATTTAATATTTTGATACCAATATTGAAAATGAAACATATACCAATTGAAAATAATTTTCATTTGGAGCATATGATACCAAATTAAAAAATCAATATCAATTTTCAATCATTTTTCAACATAAAGCGTGGGAGTAAAAAAATACCAATTGTAAACAAAACCGATTGAAAGGTAAAACATGAATTTTCTCCCCCTTTATGAAATACCAATGAAAACGATGCATAAGCTTGTACAAGATACCAATTTAAAATAATTCATTAAGGATAAAATCAAGCTTACATAACATGGTTTGTGCTTTAATATAAAGATATAATAAGCACAATCAAAACACATATATATGTATGAAAAAAGTAAATACCAATCTAAATTGATATTATTTGAAGTTGAAGCATACATATATGGAAACAATATGAGTATACAAGATAAATATCAATTGTGATACCAATTGAAAATATAATGAAAATCAAATGTATAACTCATACTCCCTACCACCCATTTCATGCACATGTTTAAATAAATTTTCAATAATGCATATAAGGCATGGTCGCCCAACCAACCGCCCTTAGATGGGTAGGGATTTTCAAAAATAAGTTTGAAAATAATTATAACACGTTTGAAAACTCTACCACATGAAAAATACACAACTAGTTATATGATAAAATTGTAAACTAGTACGAAATCCTTCAAGTAAGAAATAAAACAAAAATATATTTCATGAAACATGAAAATCACTCAACAATGACACTCAAAGTCTATGTAGAACATATGATAGTCATGAAAACAAAATCATGAGAAAACATCAAATAATGTGAGTGTATAAGTTTTGTGTAAAAGATATAGTCATGAAAATAGGCAATTAAGCTCAATGAAATTCTTTTAAACATGAAAAATATGAAAATCATTAAAATTTAATTTTTAACAAAATAATACAACTTCAAGGCATATGTATGTTTTGTACAAACTAGAGTATACATATATATATAAACATGAATGAGTCCACAAAAAGTATATGCATGAAGGCAAGTGGCTCAAGGATGTATATGTATAACTATTAGTTTAGACAAAATAGACATATACATGAAGTTTAAACATAAACATGAAAATATGCACAAAAATAGAGAATACAAGTCAAAATGCATGAATCATTAAAACTAGGCTATACTAGTACATCTAATGAGTACAAATAAGTAATCAAGCACAAACATTTAATAATCTATTTGTGGCTCACTAGTTGTACAAGTGTATACTCAAGTTTTAACGAAAACTAACATCTAAACATGTAATCAAAATATGAAGTATAAAAATTAAAACAAAACTCATATGATCATTATGGTAAATGCACATGTCTTAGATCTATGGTATACATGATAGCTAAACAAATGTGAGAACACAAAAGTATAGATCCATATAAACACTATACATGTATGTCACTAATCTAAATATCATGACATTTAACATAGTAATCAAAACATGCTATAAATCAATGACATGAAAAGCATGTAAACATAAATGAGGAGTAAGAGATTATTACCAAAACCATGAGGGCACATCTCTATGTCTCCAAACCAAGGTGGTCCTTCCACCAAACTCCCCTTGAAAGTGATGCATCTAAATTAGTCACCATTAAACTCGAAACACATCCACTTCAAGGCACCATCACTCTTATGTCAAGTGAGAGCCCACACCTACATCAAATAAAATAGGAGTGGTGTTTGGTACCCATACTCTTTTGGGTCCATGGGGGTTAGCTCCTTTCCTAGCCCAAACAAACTTATTTGCTAAATTTACATCATGTACTATATCATAACAAAACTTAGCAAGGTGGCCCTTACATCCACAATGTGTACAAGTGTACATGAGCATACAAAGTGTTATGAGTGTGAACGTGAGGAGCATGTATATGCCGTGGTTTGTGTGCATACATAGGAGGAACGTGTTTCTTTCGATATATAGATTCCAAACGTGTGTGGTTTAAAGCACATTGGCTCAAAGTGGAGCCCAAACAATCAACACTCTTCTTTAACATGGATATGTCATTTTCAATTATAGAAGAAGAGGTGAAACATGCAATGGGTAAGCTAGATGATGAAGCTATACTAGCATGGCATACAAGTGAGTCAAATCATTTTTCAAAGAAATATTTTTCTTAGAAACCAAATCTAATTCTTTTGAAATAGAAATAATTTTGTTTTTCAAAGATTCATTTTCTTTTAAAACAAAATCAAGTTTTGAAGTTAAAGTTTCATTTTTCTTCAAAACATTTTCACAATCATTTTTATTTTTCAAAATCTTGTTTTCATTTAGGGCAAGATCAAGTTAGAATTTAAATGAGTCACGTTCACTTGAAATCTCATCCCTCTCTTGCAAAACAATCTCAAGTTTAGAAGACAAATCTTTATTTTCTTTATTAATCCAAAGCTTTTCTTTTTCAATGCTTTATATTTTTCTAATAAGTTTTCACAAATAATAGAAAGTTCTTCATTTAATGCATCGGCACAATAATATCTCCTGAAGAACTAGCACAATCATCTAGTTGAGATTTCGAATATACCTCAAGGGAGTCATTCCCTTGGACCATGTAGGATCGTTGTTCGGATTCATCTTCACTAGATTCCTTCTTCACATGATTCGTCGGTTGAAGCTTGGAGGAGGTCAAAGTGTTCCACACTGCAAAAGTGGAATCACAATGAGAAACCATACACAAATATTCTTTGTTAAGTGTACTTCTAAGTACCGTTAGGGCTTGTGAATTGGCCTCTAAATGCTTGCTATTATCAAGATAGGATTTCTTGGTAGCGGCAAGGAAAACATGCAAGCCTAGGGTTTTTAGATACATACTCATCCTAAATTTTCACATGTCAATGTTGGAAACATCATACATGGGAGGGGTCAAGAAATCCATGAGTGTGTGTAAACAAATATAAGTGTGCAAATGCAAATGATAGATTAGCAAACCAAGATCACACTCCTAGGTGGTTAAACCTAATATCAGGAGCGTAGGCTCTGATACCAATTGAAAGTACACCTGGGGGATGAATAGGTGTAAGGCTAATCTAATGACAAATGATACGAATTAAAAAACTAATGCAACACACTTAGTGTAACCAAAGAGTGTAACCGAATTCCCAGTGAAGGGCTCTGGATAACTCCTCTTGATTCCTCTGAATAAGAGTTGAGGTGCCATATGAAGCTCTCTTGGTTAAACATAAGTGAGGCACACAAACAAACACAACCAAGCATATAAGTATGAATGAGCAATATGAATGATGCAAGGCACAATAATAAAGAGAGAGAGTTAGAGAAAGTGGATCAAACGCAAACACAAAGATATGTTTCAAGGTTCGAGCACACAGCTCTACGTTTCCGCCTTCACACAGAAGGATTTCCACTAACTCGTCCACACAGGACTTCCCACACAGGGAACCTCCACTGAGGATATTGGACAAATACAATTTTGGAGTACACAACTCCTCTCCCAAATACAACCTCTAAACTTAGAGGTAAGACACAAAGCCTACACAATTCAACCTCACAAATGAGGGATAGACACAAAGCCAAACAATCACAATCACCTCACACTTGAGGGATTCCAACACTGAAAAACACCTAGAGGGGGGGTGAATAGGTGTAATTGCTAATCTAACAATCTTTTTAAAATTAAGAGGGATGAATGATGCAACGATCTCTCAAAACAAGACTAAGAGCCGAATACCCCGTGAGAGGTTCTGAACTCCTTCCTCCCAATTCCCCTTGAATGGATTAGAGGTGCGCAATGCAACCTTGTTGTATGAGAATTGATCGACAAAATATCAATGAATGAATGATAGGCAATGATGAAGAGCACACAATATATCACAAGTAGAGGAAGCAAAAATACTTTAAACAATAAGCAATAGAGAGCAATTGAAAGTAAAGCGAAATAGAGAGCAAGAGCAAGAAACAATCGCAAACACAAGTATTTGTTTCGAGGTTCGAGCCACCGCTCTACTCCCCGCCTTCACCTCCGTGAAGGGTTTCCACTATCCACCGAGGACGATTACAACGGTCTACCGAAGACCCGAGCACCGAGCTCCACCAAGTACAATAACCTCTACCGAAGAGGTGTCTCCACAAGAACAAGAAGAGGAACAAGTAACAAGAGTGATCACAACAAGATCACTAAACTCTTTTACAAACTCTCACTCTTTTACAACTTCCTTATAGAATGAGTAAGGGAATTTTGGCTCTAAGGAGTGTAGTGAGAAAACTCAGTTGTAGAGATGATTTTTGCTGGAGAACACAACTGAAAACAAGCTCAAGAAAGAGTTGAAATGAAGGGCTTAAAACACTTTTCTTCTCTTTTGAAAACTATGAAAACTTGAGGATTTTTCTTGGTGTCTTGCAAGAGACTCTTCTCCACTATTTATAGGGAGAAAAATAGGTTTAAAACAATTTATTTAGACTTTATTTGCTCTGAAAAAGATCTGAAAAACCCTGAAAAAGTCTGCCAAAAAACAGTCCAAAAAACAGATTTCAGAATTGCACAAAAGAGGAAAGAGCCGTTGGGCTGTTGCAGGCTTGGCGGTCGACCGGGCCGGTCGGCCGCCAGCTCAGCTGGCAAAGAGCCGTTGGCTCGGGTCGACCGGACCGGTCGACCGACCTTAAGAGAAAACATAGTTTTCCTCGGGCGGTCGACCGGGGCGGTCGACCCAGAAAACCCGAGAGCAACTACTTACAGTCGGTCGACCCGAGCGGTCGACCGACAGACGTGCACAATCGTGCACGTCCTGGCACTGGCGCCGGTCGACCGTGACGGTCGCCGGTCAGCCTGAAATAGGAAAATCAGCAGGATTTTTGACTTAGAAAATTTTGTAGAAAATCTTTTGAAGTATAGAAAGATAAGTAATAAGCTGGAAAGAGTATACATACATGATCTAAACATGATATAAGTCTTTATAAAACTTGGAGTCATGGATATTTATTTACTAAGGCATAAAACAAAAGTTTTGACCATAAAAACTTGAATACAAAAACGTGTGTGTGTATCCTAGAGCCAATTTCCAAAACTCAAACTTTAACAATCTAATTCTTACATTGGTTCTAAGTACTACAAGTGCTTCAAGAGGGCTTTTCACCATAAGGTCTTCAACACTTAATTCTTGAGCCCAATTTGAGTTGACTTGAGTCCAAAACATTTGCTTATAGGGAATAAACCTTCTACATGAGTTAGATCCCTGAAACACACTTAAACAACAAACTCTATTAGTACAAATAACTAATATGTTTTGTAATCATCAAAACACACTAAACACGGGTGATTGTAACCTTGGGCCAATAATCTCCCCCTTTTTGATGATGACAAAACATATAGGTTATTTAAACAAAAATGGAAGAAGAGCTTGGAAAGCTCCCCTCAAATAATGCTATGTATCAATAATGTCAATGAAGAGCTAAATATAAAAGGCATTGAAAACACATAGTCATTAGAAACACATAGTTTTGTCAAAAAAAACTCAAATATATCAAAGTAATACACCATAAGCAAACAAACAACAACAAACAAACTCATACTTTTTCTCCCCCTTTTTGTCATACATCAAAAAGGGTTAAACAAACAAAACAAAAAAAAAAATTTCTTTAAGAATCCATAATGCAAACATTCAACTCACCACAAATAAAGGAAAATCTAGCATAATCCAATGGTTTAGTAAAAATATCGGCGAGTTGAAAATCGGTAGAAACATAATCAATATCAATATCACCTTTCTCATAATGATCTCTAAGAAAGTGATATCTAATGTCAATGTGTTTGGTTTTACTATGTTGATTTGTATTCTTTGTCATGTGAATTGTACTAGTATTATCACAAAATATTTTAACATGATCAAAGTGTAAATCATAGTCGAGGAGAGTATGTTTCATCCAAAGAACTTGTGCACAACAAGCTCCGGCTGCAACATACTCCGCCTCGGCGGTTGATAGGGCTACCGAATTTTGCTTTTTGGAAGACCAAGATACAAGACAATTACCTAGGAATTGACATGTTGCACTTGTGCTCTTCCTATCTACCCTACAACCCGCATAGTCGGCATCCGAAAAACTCTTCATATCAAATAGTCCGGTTTTCAGATACCACAAACCCATTTCAATAGTGCCCTTAAGGTATTTAATAATGCGTTTTACCGCTACTAAATGAGACTCCTTAGGACATGATTGAAAATGAGCACAAAGACAAACGGAAAACATGATATCCGGCCTACTAGCCGTCAAATACAATAAACTACCAATCATGCTACGATAAAGTTTAATGTCTACACTTTTACCTTGTTCATCCTTATCAAGCTTGGTAGTTGTTGCCATGGGAGTTTTGCTCACTCTAGCGCCTTCAAGTCCGAATCTCTTGATGAGTTCCTTTGTGTACTTGGCTTGATTGATGAAGATCCCATCCTTCCTTTGCTTGATTTGGAGTCCAAGGAAATAGTTGAGTTCCCCCATCATAGACATTTCAAATTCATCCTTCATGCATGATTCAAAAGCTTGGCAAAGAGATTCATTAGTAGAACCAAAATAATATCATCTACATAAATTTGTACAATAAGAATATCATTTTCTACATGTTTTGTAAACAAGGTGGTGTCAATTTTACCTTTCTTAAAACCATTTGAAATCAAAAATGAAGAAAGTCTTTCATACCAAGCCCTAGGGGCTTGTTTTAAACCATAAAGAGCTTTATCTAATTTAAACACAAAATCCGGATGTGTAGGATCAACAAACCCGGGGGGTTGTTCAACATACACCTCCTCTTCAATAAAACCATTTAGAAAAGCACTTTTGACATCCATTTGAAACAATTTAAAATCTTTATATGAGGCAAAGGCTAGTGTCATCCGTATGGCTTCAAGCCGTGCTACGGGTGCAAAGGTTTCTTCAAAATCGATTCCTTCGATTTGAGTGTAACCTTGGGCAACTAACCTAGCTTTATTCCTAACAACGTTACCCGATTCATCCAACTTGTTCTTAAAGATCCACTTAGTACCAATTGTTGGTCTATCGTGGGGCCTAGGAACAAGGTGCCAAACTTGGTTGCGCTCAAATTGATTGAGTTCCTCTTGCATGGCTAGCAACCAATATGAATCGGCCTCGGCTTCGAGGACGTTCTTGGGTTCAACATGAGAAATAAATGCATAATGACCACAAAAATCATGAAGTTTAGAGCGAGTGGTTACCCCTTTTGATACTTCACCTATGACGAGGTCCTTGGGATGATGAGGATTGTATCTCCAATCCTTTGGAAGTTGTTGAGTAGGCTCCACTTCAATTGATTGAATTTCATGTCCTTGAGCCTCTTCTACTTTAGCTTCACTTCCTTCATCATCCTTTGGCTTGTCTCCCATAGTAGGTGTATCCTCCAAGGTCACTTTCTCTAAGCCTTCATCCAAAGCATCTATTTCTACAACATTCTTAACAAACAAGTTAGATTCTTCAAACTTAACATGTATAGATTCCTCAATAGTCAAAGTTGATTTATTGAAGATTCTATAAGCTTTACTAGTATTAGAATAACCACAAAAATTGCCTCATAAGCTTTAGCATCAAATTTTCCTAAATTATCTTTTGTATTTAAAACAAAACATTTGCATCCAAAAACCTTGAAATATGAAACATTTGGTTTTCTAGAAAAGTACATTTCAAAAGAAGTCTTTGAAGTATTTTTACACAAGAAAACACGATTTGATATATAGCATGATGTATTTACGGCCTCGGCCCACAAATAATGTGGTAGACCATATTCACTTAGCATTGTCCTAGCCATCTCTTGTAAAGTTCAATTTTTCCGTTCAACTACTCCATTTTGTTGTGGAGTTCTAGGACAAGAAAGTTCATGCTTAATTCCATGTTCTTCACAAAAAGTGGTAAAGGGTAGGTTAATGAATTCACCTCCTCTATCACTTCTTATTCTTAAAATTGAAACATCTTTTTCTTTTTCAACTCTTTTCTTAAAAGATTGGAAATATGAAAGTGCTTGATTTTTGTGTTCAAGAAAGAAAACCCAAGTAAACCGTGAAAAGTCATCAACCAAAACAAATGCAAATCTATTCCCACTTAGACTTTTGGTTTGTGTAGGGCCAAATAGATCCATATGAATTAGCTCCAAAGGACGTGATGTCATGATATCCTTAATTGACTTGAAAGAAGACTTAGTTTGCTTCCCAAATTGACATGCGTCACAAACTCGGTCCTTTTCAAAACTCAAACAAGGAATACCTTTCACCATTTCCTTTGTGTTTAACCTAGATACATGGTCAAATGAAATATGGCCTAATCTTCTATGCCACAACCAAGAGTCGTCATCGAGGGCTTTTAAACAAGTAATATTATAAGACATATTAGACATATCTATCATATAAACATTACTTTCGCGAAAACCGAAAAACACACAAGTATTAGAAATTCTATCAATTACTTTACAAGCTACATTATTAAAAACTACATTAAAACCTTTATCACAAAGTTGACTAACACTCAAGAGGTTATGCTTGAGGCCATCAACTAAAATAACATTCTCAATTAAAGGGGATGTGCCGAGTTTTACATTACCAATACCGATGATTTTACCCTTGGCATCATCTCCGAAGGTGACGGTGCCACCTTCATGGTATCTTGATAGGGTTGCAAAGTTGTTGATGTCCCAAGTCATGTGCCTTGAGCAAGCACTATCAAGATACCACAATCCTCTACGTCGTTGGGCCTTGGAAGGTACCTACATCATTTAACAAAGTTGTTGACTTTGGTACCCAAATTTTCTTGGGTCCTTGAAAGTTAGTGTTTCGAACCCAAACATTATGATGAGATGCACTTAGTTTATCATAACAAAAATTAGCTAAGTGCCCTTTACGGCCACAATAAGAACATGAATACACTTTACCATACATGAATGCATGATGTGAGCGTGAAGTGTGAGCATGTTTTGGGGGTTTGCCAGGATGTAAAGGTTGTTTGGTATGAACATGAGCATGAGCATGGTAATTTTTCTTAGGGGCTTGTTTCTTAGGAAACATGGCCTCTATCTTCTTCTTATCAAACTCATAATTTTTCAAAACAATTCCTAATGAGTCTATTCTTTCTTTAAGCATGGTAATCTCATTAGAATCAATTAGTGGGGACTTGCCTTTACAAGAAATCTTATATTTGTCAAAATCTTTTTGGGTGGAAACAAGAGTGGAAAGTAATTCATCTTTTTCTTTAGAAGAGTAAAAACTTGATGATTAAGAGATTCATTTTCCTTTTTCATTTTTAAATACCTTTTCTTAAGAAAATCATAGTTATGTGATAATTCTACAAAAGCTTCTCCTAACTCATCCATGGAAAGTTCATCATTTGGAGAAGTGGAAGGGGTTACCTTGCTTGTGCTTTCATTGGCCATGAAGCACATGTTGGCGGTGTCGATTTCCTCCTCGGATTCGCTCTCGGAATCCCATGTAGCTTTCATTGCCTTCTTCTTGTAGGGCTTCTTGGAGGTGGAAGGCTTTACTTTATCCGGACACTCCGCCACTATGTGTCCCTGCCTTTGACAATTGAAGCAAATAATCTTTCTTTCTTCTTTACCTCCTTGCCATCTCCTTCTCCCTTGAAATTTAGCCTTGTTGTACATCCTCCGGACGTTCTTCACAAGAAGTGAGAGCTCTTCGTCATCTTCTTCTTCTTCATCGTCTTCGTCGGAGTGTGTGGATTGACTTTTGAAGGCTATTGTCTTCTTCTTGGGAGGAGCCATTTCTTCCCTTACCTTTCTCTCCATCTCATGGGTTTTGAGGTTCCCAATGAGACTAATTAGCTCCATCTCCTCCTTGTCATTGAGTTCCTTCAATGTAGTTGCTTTTACTTCCCATGAAGGAGGAAGAGCCCGGATGATCTTTCTTACTCTTTGATCGTTGTCGACAGCATCGCCTAGAGAAGAAAGTCCATTAGTGATCTTTGTAAATCTTGTAACCATATCATCTATGGTTTCATTTTCTTGCATGCAAAAGTTCTCATATTGGGACCGAAGAAGGTCTATTTTAGCCCTCTTCACTTGTGAGGTCCCCTCATGTGTAACTAGCAAATGTGTCCAAATTTCATATGCGGACTTGCAATGAATAACTCTAGCTATATCATCATCATTAAGGGCTTGAAGGAGTGCATAGTGAGCCCTAGCATTGGCATCAAATTCTTTGGTCTCTATTTCGGACCAAGTGGATTCATCACCGGGGGGTGCACTAAAGGGTTTGGTCACGGCCTTTGCAACTCGACTTCCTAGAGATTGCAAGAAAACGGTCATCTTAACCTTCCATATGGGAAAGTTAAGTCCATCAAACTTAGGGGGTGTCTTAATACCATCGGCCATCTTTACTAAGTGAGAATGAATGAAATGATTAGCAATATTAGGATCTCTCTAGGGTTGTTAAGCCAAGAGCCTAGTAACCAAGCTCTGATACCAATTGAAAAACACCTAGAGGGGGGTGAATAGGTATAATTGCTAATCTAATAATCTTTTAAAATTAAGAGGGATGAATGATGCAACGATCTCTCAAAACAAGACTAAGAGCCGAATACCCCGTGAGAGGTTCTGAACTCCTTCCTCCCAATTCCCCTTGAATGGGTTAGAGGTGCGCAATGCAACCTTGTTGTATGAGAATTGATCGACAAAATATCAATGAATGAATGATAGGCAATGATGAAGAGCACACAATATATCACAAGTAGAGGAAGCAAAAATACTTTAAACAATAAGCAATAGAGAGCAATTGAAAGTAAAGCGAAATAGAGAGCAAGAGCAAGAAACAATCGCAAACACAAGTATTTGTTTCGAGGTTCGAGCCACCGCTCTACTCCCCGCCTTCACCTCCGTGAAGGGTTTCCACTATCCACCGAGGACGATTACAACGGTCTACCGAAGACCCGAGCACCGAGCTCCACCAAGTACAATAACCTCTACCGAAGAGGTATCTCCACAAGAACAAGAAGAGGAACAAGTAACAAGAGTGATCACAACAAGATCACTAAACTCTTTTACAAACTCTCACTCTTTTACAACTTTCTTATAGAATGAGTAAGGGAATTTTGGCTCTAAGGAGTGTAGTGAGAAAACTCAGTTGTAGAGATGATTTTTTCTGGAGAACACAACTGAAAACAAGCTCAAGAAAGAGTTGGAAATGAAGGGCTTAAAACACTTTTCTTCTCTTTTGAAAACTATGAAAACTTGAGGATTTTTCTTGGTGTCTTGCAAGAGACTCTTCTCCACTATTTATAGGGAGAAAAATAGGTTTAAAACAATTTATTTAGACTTTATTTGCTCTGAAAAAGATCTGAAAAACCCTGAAAAAGTCTGCCAAAAAACAGTCCAAAAAACAGATTTCAGAATTGCACAAAAGAGGAAAGAGCCGTTGGGCTGTTGCAGGCTTGGCGGTCGACCGGGCCGGTCGGCCGCCAGCTCAGCTGGCAAAGAGCCGTTGGCTCGGGTCGACCGGACCGGTCGACCGACCTCTAAGAGAAAACATAGTTTTCCTCGGGCGGTCGACCGGGGCGGTCGACCCAGAAAACCCGAGAGCAACTACTTACAGTCGGTCGACCCGAGCGGTCGACCGACAGACGTGCACAATCGTGCACGTCCTGGCACTGGCGCCGGTCGACCGTGACGGTCGGCCGGTCAGCCTGAAATAGGAAAATCAGCAGGATTTTTGACTTAGAAAATTTTGTAGAAAATCTTTTGAAGTATAGAAAGATAAGTAATAAGCTGGAAAGAGTATACATACATGATCTAAACATGATATAAGTCTTTATAAAACTTGGAGTCATGGATATTTATTTACTAAGGCATAAAACAAAAGTTTTGACCATGAAAACTTGAATACAAAAACGTGTGTGTGTATCCTAGAGCCAATTTCCAAAACTCAAACTTTAACAATCTAATTCTTACATTGGTTCTAAGTACTACAAGTGCTTCAAGAGGGCTTTTCACCATAAGGTCTTCAACACTTGATTCTTGAGCCCAATTTGAGTTGACTTGAGTCCAAAACATTTGCTTATAGGGAATAAACCTTCTACATGAGTTAGATCCCTGAAACACACTTAAACAACAAACTCTATTAGTACAAATAACTAATATGTTTTGTAATCATCAAAACACACTAAACACGGGTGATTGTAACCTTGGGCCAACAATCTCCCCCTTTTTGATGATGACAAAACATATAGGTTATTTAAACAAAAATGGAAGAAGAGCTTGGAAAGCTCCCCCTCAAATAATGCTATGTATCAATAATGTCAATGAAGAGCTAAATATAAAAGGCATTGAAAACACATAGTCATTAGAAACACATAGTTTTGTCAAAAAAAACTCAAATATATCAAAGTAATACACCATAAGCAAACAAAACAACAAACAAACTCATACTTTTCTCCCCCTTTTTGTCATACATCAAAAAGGGTTAAACAAACAAAACACAAAAAAAAAATTTCTTTAAGAATACATAATGCAAACATTCAACTCACCACAAATAAAGGAAAATCTAGCATAATCCAATGGTTTAGTAAAAATATCGGCGAGTTGAAAATCGGTAGAAACATAATCAATATCAATATCACCTTTCTCATAATGATCTCTAAGAAAGTGATATCTAATGTCAATGTGTTTGGTTTTACTATGTTGATTTGTATGCTTTGTCATGTGAATTGTACTAGTATTATCACAAAATATTTTAACATGATCAAAGTGTAAATCATAGTCGAGGAGAGTATGTTTCATCCAAAGAACTTGTGCACAACAAGCTCCGACTGCAACATACTCCGCCTCGGCGGTTGATAGGGCTACCGAATTTTACTTTTGGAAGACCAAGATACAAGACAATTACCTAGGAATTGACATGTTCCACTTGTGCTCTTCCTATCTACCCTACAACCCGCATAGTCGGCATCCGAAAAACTCTTCATATCAAATAGTCCGGTTTTCGGATACCACAAACCCATTTCAATAGTGCCCTTAAGGTATTTAATAATGCGTTTTACCGCTACTAAATGAGACTCCTTAGGACATGATTGAAAATGAGCACAAAGACAAACGGAAAACATGATATCCGGCCTATAGCCGTCAAATACAATAAACTACCAATCATGCTACGATAAAGTTTAATGTCTACACTTTTACCTTGTTCATCCTTATCAAGCTTGGTAGTTGTTGCCATGGGAGTTTTGCTCACTCTAGCGCCTTCAAGTCCGAATCTCTTGATGAGTTCCTTTGTGTACTTGGCTTGATTGATGAAGATCCCATCCTTCCTTTGCTTGATTTGGAGTCCAAGGAAATAGTTGAGTTCCCCCATCATAGACATTTCAAATTCATCCTTCATGCATGATTCAAAAGCTTGGCAAAGAGATTCATTAGTAGAACCAAAAATAATATCATCTACATAAATTTGTACAATAAGAATATCATTTTCTACATGTTTTGTAAACAAGATGGTGTCAATTTTACCTTTCTTAAAACCATTTGAAATCAAAAATGAAGAAAGTCTTTCATACCAAGCCCTAGGGGCTTATTTTAAACCATAAAGAGCTTTATCTAATTTAAACACAAAATCTGGATGTGTAGGATCAACAAACCCGGGGGTTGTTCAACATACACCTCCTCTTCAATAAAATCATTTAGAAAAGCACTTTTGACATCCATTTGAAACAATTTAAAATCTTTATATGAGGCAAAGGCTAGTGTCATCCGTATGGCTTCAAGCCGTGCTACGGGTGCAAAGGTTTCTTCAAAATCGATTCCTTCGATTTGAGTGTAACCTTGGGCAACTAACCTAGCTTTATTCCTAACAACGTTACCCGATTCATCCAACTTGTTCTTAAAGATCCACTTAGTACCAATTGTTGGTCTATCGTGGGGCCTAGGAACAAGGTGCCAAACTTGGTTGCGCTCAAATTGATTGAGTTCCTCTTGCATGGCTAGCAACCAATATGAATCGGCCTCGGCTTCGAGGACGTTCTTGGGTTCAACATGAGAAATAAATGCATAATGACCACAAAAATCATGAAGTTTAGAGCGAGTGGTTACCCCTTTTGATACTTCACCTATGACGAGGTCCTTGGGATGATGAGGATTGTATCTCCAATCCTTTGGAAGTTGTTGAGTAGGCTCCACTTCAATTGATTGACTTTCATGTCCTTGAGCCTCTTCTAGTTTAGCTTCACTTCCTTCATCATCCTTTGGCTTGTCTCCCATAGTAGGTGTATCCTCCAAGGTCACTTTCTCCAAGCCTTCATCCAAAGCATCTATTTCTACAACATTCTTAACAAACAAGTTAGATTCTTCAAACTTAATATGTATAGATTCCTCAATAGTCAAAGTTGATCTATTGAAGATTCTATAAGCTTTACTAGTATTAGAATAACCCACAAAAATTGCCTCATAAGCTTTAGCATCAAATTTTCCTAAATTATCTTTTGTATTTAAAACAAAACATTTGCATCCAAAAACCTTGAAATATGAAACATTTGGTTTTCTAGAAAAGTACATTTCAAAAGAAGTCTTTGAAGTATTTTTACACAAGAAAACACGATTTGATATATAGCATGATGTATTTACGGCCTCGGCCCACAAATAATGTGGTAGACCATATTCACTTAGCATTGTCCTAGCCATCTCTTGTAAAGTTCGATTTTTCCGTTCAACTACTCCATTTTGTTGTGGAGTTCTAGGACAAGAAAGTTCATGCTTAATTCCATGTTCTTCACAAAAAGTGGTAAAGGGTAGGTTAATGAATTCACCTCCTCTATCACTTCTTATTCTTAAATTAAAACATCTTTTTCTTTTTCAACTCTTTTCTTAAAAGATTGGAAATATGAAAGTGCTTGATTTTTGTGTTCAAGAAAGAAACCCAAGTAAACCGTGAAAAGTCATCAACCAAAACAAATGCAAATCTATTCCCACTTAGACTTTTGGTTTGTGTAGGGCCAAATAGATCCATATGAATTAGCTCCAAAGGACGTGATGTCATGATATCCTTAATTGACTTGAAAGAAGACTTAGTTTGTTTCCCAAATTGACATGCGTCACAAACTCGGTCCTTTTCAAAACTCAAACAAGGAATACCTTTCACCATTTCCTTTGTGTTTAACCTAGATATATGGTCAAATGAAATATGGCCTAATCTTTTATGCCACAACCAAGAGTCGTCATCGAGGGCTTTTAAACAAGTAATATTACAAGACATATTAGACATATCTATCATATAAACATTACTTTCACGAAAACCAAAAAACACACAAGTATTAGAAATTCTATCAATTACTTTACAAGCTACATTATTAAAAACTACATCAAAACCTTTATTACAAAGTTGACTAACACTCAAGAGGTTATGCTTGAGGCCATCAACTAAAACAACATTCTCAATTAAAGGGGATGTGCCGAGTTTTACATTACCAATACCGATGATTTTACCCTTGGCATCATCTCCGAAGGTGACGGTGCCACCTTCATGGTATCTTGATAGGGTTGCAAAGTTGTTGATGTCCCAAGTCATGTGCCTTGAGCAACCACTATCAAGATACCACAATCCTCTACGTTGTTGGGCCTTGGAAGGTACCTACATCATTTAACAAAGTTGTTGACTTTGGTACCCAAATTTTCTTAGGTCCTTGAAAGTTAGTGTTTCGAACCCAAACATTATGATGAGATGCACTTAGTTTATCATAACAAAAATTAGCTAAGTGCCCTTTACGACCACAATAAGAACATGAATACACTTTACCATACATGAATGCATGATGTGAGCGTGAAGTGTGAGCATGTTTTGGGGGTTTGCCACGATGTAAAGGTTGTTTGGTATGAACATGAGCATGAGCATGGTAATTTTTCTTAGGGGCTTGTTTCTTAGGAAACATGGCCTCTATCTTCTTCTTATCAAGCTTACAATTTTTCAAAACAATTCCTAATGAGTCTATTCTTTCTTTAAGCATGATAATCTCATTAGAATCAATTAGTGGGGACTTGCCTTTACAAGAAATCTTATATTTGTCAAAATCTTTTTGGGTGGAAACAAGAGTGGAAAGTAATTCATCTTTTTCTTTAGAAAGAGTAAAAACTTGATGATTAATAGATTCATTTTCCTTTTTCATTTTTAAATACCTTTTCTTAAGAAAATCATAGTTATGTGATAATTCTACAAAAGCTTATCCTAACTCATCTATGGAAAGTTCATCATTTGGAGAAGTGGAAGGGGTTACCTTGCTTGTGCTTTCATTGGCCATGAAGCACATGTTGGCAGTGTCGATTTCCTCCTCGGATTCGCTCTCGGAATCCCATGTAGCTTTCATTGCCTTCTTCTTGTAGGGCTTCTTGGAGGTGGAAGGCTTTACTTTATCCGGACACTCCGCCACTATGTGTCCCGGCCTTTGACAATTGAAGCAAATAATCTTTCTTTCTTCTTTACCTCCTTGTCATCTCCTTCTCCCTTGAAATTTAGCCTTGTTGTACATCCTCCGGACGTTCTTCACAAGAAGTGAGAGCTCTTCGTCATCTTCTTCTTCTTCATCGTCTTCGTCGGAGTGTGTGGATTGACTTTTGAAGGCTATTGTCTTCTTCTTGGGAGGAGCCATTTCTTCCCTTACCTTTCTCTCCATCTCATGGGTTTTGAGGTTCCCAATGAGACTAATTAGCTCCATCTCCTCCTTATCATTGAGTTCCTTCAATGTAGTTGTTTTTACTTCCCATGAAGGAGGAAGAGCCCGATGATCTTTCTTACTCTTTGATCGTTGTCGATAGCATCACCTAGAGAAGAAAGTCCATTAGTGATCTTTGTAAATCTTGTAACCATATCATCTATGGTTTCATTTTCTTGCATGCAAAAGTTCTCATATTGGGACCGAAGAAGGTCTATTTTAGCCCTCTTCACTTGTGAGGTCCCCTCATGTGTAACTAGCAAATGTGTCCAAATTTCATATGCGGACTTGCAATGAATAACTCTAGCTATATCATCATCATTAAGGGCTTGAAGGAGTGCATAGTGAGCCCTAGCATTGGCATCAAATTCTTTGGTCTCTATTTCGGACTAAGTGGATTCATCACCGGGGGTGCACTAAAGGGTTTGGTCACGGCCTTTGCAACTCGACTTCCTAGAGATTGCAAGAAAACGGTCATCTTAACCTTCCATATGGGAAAGTTAAGTCCATCAAACTTAGGGGGTGTCTTAATACCATCGGCCATCTTTACTAAGTGAGAATGAATGAAATGATTAGCAATATTAGGATCTCTCTAGGGTTGTTAAGCCAAGAGCCTAGTAACCAAGCTCTGATACCAATTGAAAAACACCTAGAGGGGGGTGAATAGGTGTAATTGCTAATCTAATAATCTTTTTAAAATTAAGAGGGATGAATGATGCAACGATCTCTCAAAACAAGACTAAGAGCCGAATACCCCGTGAGAGGTTCTGAACTCCTTCCTCCCAATTCCCCTTGAATGGGTTAGAGGTGCGCAATGCAACCTTGTTGTATGAGAATTGATCGACAAAATATCAATGAATGAATGATAGGCAATGATGAAGAGCACACAATATCACAAGTAGAGGAAGTAAAAATACTTTAAACAATAAGCAATAGAGAGCAATTGAAAGTAAAGCGAAATAGAGAGCAAGAGCAAGAAACAATCGCAAACACAAGTATTTGTTTCGAGGTTCGAGCCACCGCTCTACTCCCCGCCTTCACCTCCGTGAAGGGTTTCCACTATCCACCGAGGACGATTACAACGGTCTACCGAAGACCCGAGCACCGAGCTCCACCAAGTACAATAACCTCTACCGAAGAGGTATCTCCACAAGAACAAGAAGAGGAACAAGTAACAAGAGTGATCACAACAAGATCACTAAACTCTTTTACAAACTCTCACTCTTTTACAACTTCCTTATAGAATGAGTAAGGGAATTTTGGCTCTAAGGAGTGTAGTGAGAAAACTCAGTTGTAGAGATGATTTTTTCTGGAGAACACAACTGAAAACAAGCTCAAGAAAGAGTTGGAAATGAAGGGCTTAAAACACTTTTCTTCTCTTTGAAAACTATGAAAACTTGAGGATTTTTCTTGGTGTCTTGCAAGAGACTCTTCTCCACTATTTATAGGGAGAAAAATAGGTTTAAAACAATTTATTTAGACTTTATTTGCTCTGAAAAAGATCTGGAAAACCCTGAAAAAGTCTGCCAAAAAACAGTCCAAAAACAGATTTCAGAATTGCACAAAAGAGGAAAGAGCCGTTGGGCTGTTGCAGGCTTGGCGGTCGACCGGGCCGGTCGGCCGCCAGCTCAGCTGGCAAAGAGCCGTTAGCTCGGGTCGACCGGACCGGTCGACCGACCTCTAAGAGAAAACATAGTTTTCCTCGGGCGGTCGACCGGGGCGGTCGACCCAGAAAACCCGAGAGCAACTACTTACAGTCGGTCGACCCGAGCGGTCGACCGACAGACGTGCACAATCGTGCACGTCCTGGCACTGGCGCCGGTCGACCGTGACGGTCGGCCGTCAGCCTGAAATAGGAAAATCAGCAGGATTTTTGACTTAGAAAATTTTGTAGAAAATCTTTTGAAGTATAGAAAGATAAGTAATAAGCTGGAAAGAGTATACATACATGATCTAAACATGATATAAGTCTTTATAAAACTTGGAGTCATGGATATTTATTTACCAAGGCATAAAACAAAAGTTTTAACCATGAAAACTTGAATACAAAAACGTGTGTGTGTATCCTAGAGCCAATTTCCAAAACTCAAACTTTAACAATCTAATTCTTACATTGGTTCTAAGTACTACAAGTGCTTCAAGAGGGCTTTTCACCATAAGGTCTTCAACACTTGATTCTTGAGCCCAATTTGAGTTGACTTGAGTCCAAAATATTTGCTTATAGGGAATAAACCTTCTACATGAGTTAGATCCCTGAAACACACTTAAACAACAAACTCTATTAGTACAAATAACTAATATGTTTTGTAATCATCAAACACACTAAACACGGGTGATTGTAACATTTGGCCAATAAACACAACCTCCACTATTACCTCTCACTAGAGGGATACCAACACAATCACCTCTCACTAGAGGGATATCACAAATCAAGGAGGGTTTACAACTTCGTGGTTTCACAACCACAAACCAATTTTCTCACTAAAATAAAGATCCTATAGATAGGATATAATGATAAGCTCAAGTGTGAGAAATCAAGGTGTTGGAATCAAATCACAAAGAAAAATACTTGGGAAAACAACTAGAATTTGATAGAAATGAAGAATAAAACAAATATCCCAAATCTCTATTTTTCTTTGCTTTTTTCAACCCTTAAAAACAAATAAAAGATAAATCTTTTAGCTTAAAACTCTTTTGAAAACTTGTATTAAAACACTTGAGAAGATAAAAATTTTAGCTCTTAAAATTCTTGTTCAAAACAAACTCAAATTGGGTATTTATAGCCCGATTAAAATTCTGCCCATTGGCAGCTGGAAAGGGCTGAAATGCCCTTCCGGTCGACCCATTAAAATTCTACCCGTTGCAGCTGAAAAGGGCTGAAATGCCCTTCCGGTCGATCGGGCGGTCAACCGACTAACGGTTATATTTTTGATCGTTGAGCCCACCGGTCGACCGGCTCGGTCGACCGAGACTGGATACAGAGAGCAGAGCTCTCTGCCGGTCGACCGACCCGGTCGACCGGGGCCATTTCTGTTGGCCCAAAGGCCTCCACTCTAGTTTTGATGATGATTAACTCATGTAGTTATGTGTACTAATAATCTTGTGATTTTAGTTTCAGATTATTAATCAAGTTATTAGTTGGTGATTAGCTTCAACAAGATGATTTAGAAGCTTTCACATGTTGATTCAAGAGCCCGAGCGTCAAAGATCATATATAGCACTTGCTCGGTGGATCAAGGAGTTTTGGATCGAGTCGGCTTGGAGATTGCGCTCTACAAGAAGACTTCGGTACCTTAATTTAGTTTGTGTTTAGATCCAAAATTGTAAAGATTAGAATAGTTTGATATGCTCAAGTTCACAACACACACGTTTCATGTTTTGAATATTAGTTTTCAGTTTTTCGGTTTTAGGTTTAACCGATCTTGGTTTGCATGAATAGATAGATTCAAACAAGTTTACATGGTTTAATGTATATTAGATTTGTTCTATATACATGCATGCTTCAACTACTTAGACAAACTTACTTTGATATACCTATTTCATGTGTTTTAGGTTTTGTGTTTAACAAAACTTATTTTTGGAATTAAAGACAAAAACTATGATATATACATGTTTCATGTATATTGGATTTCTATCCATATGCATCATGCTTCAAAGTGTTTAAATTGTTAGCCCAAGGTTACAATCAACCCATGTTTAGTGTATTTTGATGATTACAAAACATATTAGTTATTTGTACTAATATCATTTGTTGCTTAAGTGTGTTTCAGGTTTATTATCATACTAGAAGTACTCTCACTCATATACAAAGATTTTGGACTCATATACAAGCTATTGGACTCAAGACAAGTCAAATTGGGCTCAAATTGCAATATTGAAGATCAAGAGAAGATAGCTCAAGTTGAAGTCTTGAAGACCTGTGTAGTTTGTAAGTTTAGTTTTGTAAAGATAGAATATGTGAAATTTGGCTCTAGGATTTGCACACACATGTGTTTTGAATATGTCTATGTTTTTGAAAATGGTGTTTCTAAGTTTATGCCTTAGTTTAATACATACATGTACCCAAAGCCTTATATCTTCAAAACTTGTTTAAATACATGTATATAAACTATTTTCAGCATAACACTTAGCTTAAGATTTTTAAAGGAATTTTTACAAATTTTTCTAACTCAAAAATCTGCCCAGAAAACTGTTTTCCAGGCATACCGGTCGACCGACCCTAAATATCAGTCGACCGGCTGCTGTGGCCAGACATGCACGAGGCTGTGCATGTCTGCCGGTCGACCGACCCTAAATATCGGTCGACTGATTTTTTGTGGCCTGCTCTCTGTATTTTTCGGTCGACTGGGTCGGTCGACCGATAGAAGGAAACTGTGTTTCCTTCTGTGAGATCGGTCGACCGACAGTCGACCGGAGCCCTAACGGCTCTTTTGCCAGCAGAGACCGGTCGACCGGCAGTCGACCGGTAAGCCTGCAACAAGCCCAACGGCTCTTTCCTCTTTGGGCATTTCTGAAAAACTGTTTTTGGGTTTCTCTTTAACAGAGTTTTTAGGAGTTGTTGGGGTGCTTTTGCAGAAGATTTTAGCAGGAAAAATCAGGGTTTTTAACCTATTCTCTCCCTATAAATAGTGGAGAATAGGCCTTAGTTATTTACCAAGAAAAAATTACAAGTTTTCATTGTTTTCAAGAGAAAGAGAAAAATAGTTTAAAGCTTTCATTTCCATTCTTTCAATTTGGTTTTTCAGTTGTTGTTTGATCTCTAATATCACTCTACAACTGAAGCTTTTCTCACCACACTTCATAGTGCCAAAAATTTCATATTCTCTCTATAGGTGAAGTTGTAAAAGTGTGAGAGTGTTTGTAAAAGAGAAAGAGTGTTGTGGTCTAGTTGAGATCACAAATTTGTAATCTTTTGTTCTTGTGGAGACAAGTTCCTAAGGGGAACTTCTTTGTAAGGTGAAGCTACGGGCTTGAGGTCTTGGAGGCCTTTCTTGTACGGGATCCTACGGGGATAGTGGAAACCTTCACGGAGGTGAAGGCGGGGACTAGAGCTACGGGCTCGAACCTCGAAACAAATCACTTTGTTTGCGATTGGCTTGGCGTTCCTCTTGCTTATTTTCTTGCTTTAAATTACTTCCAATTTATTGCTTGTGAACTAACTCTTATTTGTGCTATCCTTACTTGTTTACTTAACTTGCCTTCAATATTTCTTGCTACAATACTTGTGTGCATTTCATCATAGCATTTCATACTTGGAATTGTTCGATCACACCTCAATACAACACGGTTGCATTGCGCACCTCTAACCCATTTAAGGGGAATTGGGAGGAAGGAGTTCAGAACCTCGCAAGGGGTATTCGGCTCTTAGTCGTGTTTTGAGAGATCGTTGCATCCTCACTTAAGTAAAATTTAAAAAGATCATTAGATTAGCAATTACACCTATTCACCCCCCCTCTAGGTGTATTTCAATTGGTATCAGAGCTTGGACTCTAGGATTTGGTTTAACAACCTTAGAGAGATCCTTTTATTGCTAATCACTTCATTCATTTCCACATAGTAAACATGGCCGATGGAATTAAGACCCCACCTAAGTTGATGGACTTAACTTTCCCATATGGAAGGTTAAGATGACCGTGTTCTTGCAATCTCTAGGTAGTCGAGTTGCAAAGGCCGTGACTAAACAATTTAGTGTACCCCCGGTGATGAATCTACTTGGTCCGAAATTGAGACCAAAGAGTTTGATGCCAATGCTAGGGCTCATTATGCACTCCTACAAGCCCTCAATGATGATGACATAGCTAGAGTCATCCATTGCAAATCCGCCTATGAGATTTGGACCCATTTGCTAGTAACACATGAGGGACATCACAAGTGAAGAGGGCCAAGATAGACCTTCTTCGGTCCCAATATGAAAATTTTTGCATGCAAGAGAATGAAACCATAGATGATATGGTTACTAAGTTTACAAAGATTACTAATGGTCTTGCTTCTCTAGGTGAAGAAATCAACAATGACCAAAGGGTGAGAAAGATCATCCGGGCTCTTCCTCCATCATGGGAAGTGAAAGCTACAACATTGAAGGAACTCAATGACAAAGATGAGATTGAGCTCATTGGACTCATTGGGAACTTGAAGACCCATGAGATGGAGAGAAAGGCAAGGGAGGACATGGCACCTACCAAAAAGAAGACCATTGCCTTCAAAAGTCATGCTACCTACTCCGACGAAGATGACGAAGAAGAAGATGACGAGGAGCTCTCACTTCTAGTCAAAAATGTCCGGAGGATGTACAACAAGGCAAAGTTCCAAGGAAGGAGGAGATGGCAAGGAGGCAAGGAAGAAAGGAAGATCACTTGCTTTAATTGCCAAAAGCCGGGACACATAGTAGCGGAGTGTCCGGACCAAGTGAAGCCATCTTCATCCAAGAAGCCATACAAGAAGAAGGCTATGAAAGCAACATGGGATGACGAAAGTGAATCCGAGGAGGAGATCGACACCGCCAACATGTGCTTCATGGCAAATGAGAGCACAAGCAAGGTACTATCCAAAGCCCAAAGACGTAGAGGTTTATGGTATCTTGATAGCGGTTGCTCAAGGAACATGACTTGGGACATCAACAATTTCGCAACCCTATCAAGATATCATGAGGGTGGCACCGTCACCTTCGGAGATGACGCCAAGGGTAAAATCATCGGTATTGGTAATGTAAAACTTGGCACCTCTCCTTTAATTGAAAATGTTGTTTTAGTTGATGGCCTCAAGCATAATCTCTTGAGTGTTAGTCAACTTTGTGATAAAGGCTTTGATGTTATTTTTGATAATGTTTCTTGTAAAGTGATTGATAGAACTTCTAATGTTTGTGTATTTTCCGGTTTTCGTGAAAGCAATGTTTATATGATTGATATGTTAAATATGTCTTGCAATATAACATGTTTAAAAGCCCTCGATGACGACTCTTGGTTGTGGCATAGGAGATTAGGCCACGTTTCATTTGACCATATTTCTAGGCTTAACTCTAAGGAAATGGTGAAGGGTATTCCTTCATTGAACTTTGAAAAGGACCGAGTTTGTGACGCATGTCAATTTGGGAAACAAACTAAGTCCTCATTCAAATCAATTAAGGATATCATGTCATCACGTCCATTAGAGCTAATTCACATGGATTTATTCGGCCCAACACAAACCAAAAGTTTAAGTGGGAGTAGATTTGCTTTTGTTTTAGTAGATGATTTTTCGCGTTTTACTTGGGTTTATTTTCTTGAACATAAAAGTCAAACCTTTTCATATTTTCAAGCCTTTAAGAAAAGAGTTGAAAAGGAAAATGACTCCTCAATAATTAAAATAAGAAGTGATAGAGGAGGTGAGTTCATTAACCTTCCCTTTACCACTTTTTGTGAGAACATGGAATAAAACATGAACTTTCTTGTCCTAGAACTCCACAACAAAATGGAGTAGTTGAGCGGAAAAATCGTACTTTGCAAGAGATGGCTAGGACAATGTTAAATGAATATGGTCTACCACATTATTTGTGGGCCGAGGCCGTTCATACTTCATGTACATTGCAAATCGTGTTTTCCTATGTAAAAATACTACTAAGACTTCTTATGAGATGTATTTTTCTAGAAAACCTAATGTTTCTTATTTCAAAGTGTTTGGTTGCAAATGTTTTGTTTTAAATACAAATATTAATTTGGGAAATTTGATGCTAGATCATATGAGGCTATTTTTGTAGGTTACTCAAATACTAGTAAGGCTTATAGAGTCTTCAATAGGTCAACTTTGACTATTGAGGAATCTATTCATGTTAAATTTGAGGATCTAACAAGTTTGTTAAGAATTGTGTAGAAATTGATGCTTTAGATGAAGGCTTGGAGAAAGTGACCTTAGAGGATGCTTCTACCATGGGAGACAAGCCAAAGGATGGTGATGGAAGTGAAGCCAAAGTGGAAGAGGCTCAAGGAAATGAACATCAAGCAAATGAAGAGGAGCCCTCTCAACCACTACCAAAGGATTGGAGATTCAATCCTCATCATCCCAAGGACCTCGTCATAGGTGAAGTATCAAGGGGTAACCACTCGCTCTAAGATTCAAGATTTTTGTGGTAATTTTGCTTTTATTTCACACATAGAACCTAAAAATGTCTTCGAGGCCGAGGCCGATTCATATTGGTTGCTTGCAATGCAAGAGGAGCTCAATCAATTTGAGCGCAATCAAGTTTGGCACCTTGTTCCTAGGCCCCAAGATAGACCAACTATTGGCACTAAATGGATCTTTAAGAACAAGTTGGATGAATCGGGTAATGTAGTTAGAAACAAGGCTAGGTTAGTTGCCCAAGGTTACACTCAAATCGAAGGGATTGATTTTGAAGAAACCTTTGCACCCGTAGCACGGCTTGAAGCCATACGGATGACCTTAGCTTTTGCCTCATTTAAAGATTTTAAGTTATTTCAAATGGATGTAAAAAGTGCTTTTCTTAATGGTTATATTGATGAGGAGGTGTATGTTGAACAACCCCCCGGGTTTGTTGATCCTACACACCCTAATTATGTTTATAAATTAGATAAAGCACTATATGGTTTGAAACAAGCCCCTAGGGCTTGGTATGAAAGATTGTCTTCATTTTTGCTTTCAAATGATTTTAAGAAAGGAAAAGTTGATAAAACATTATTTACCAAACATGTAGATCAAGATATCCTCATAGTTCAAATTTATGTTGATGACATTATTTTTGGATCTACTAATGTTTCTCTTTGCAAGAATTTTGAATCATGCATGAAAAGGGAATTTGAGATGTCTATGATGGGGGAGCTCAACTTCTTTCTTGACTTCAAATCAAGCAACGTAGTGATGGGACATTCATCAACCAAGCCAAGTACACCAAAGAACTCATCAAGAGGTTCGGGCTTGAAGGATCCAAAGTAGCAAAGACTCCCATGGCAACCACTACAAAACTTGACAAAGATGAACAAGGTAAGGAAGTAGACATCAAATTATTTCGTAGCATGATTGGTAGTTTACTCTATCTTACGGCTAGTAGGCCGGATATAATGTTTTCCGTATGTTTATGTGCACGTTTTCAATCTTGTCCTAAGGAATCACACTTAATTGCGGTAAAACGCATAATTAGGTATCTTAAGGGCACAATTGATTTAGGTTTATGGTACCCGAAAACTAACCATTTACTATGACTAGTTATTCGGATGCCGACTATGCCGGTTGTAGGGTAGATAGGAAGAGTACAAGTGGAACATGCCAATTCTTAGGTAATTGTCTTGTGTCTTGGTCTTCCAAAAAGCAAAATAGTGTAGCCCTTTCAACCGCCGAGGCGGAGTATGTTGCGGCAGGAGCTTGTTGTGCACAAGTTCTTTGGATGCAACATACTCTTCTCGATTTTGATTTGCATTTTGATCATGTTAAAATTTATTGTGATAATACTAGTGCTATTCACATGACCAAAAATGCTAATCAACATAGTAAAACCAAACATATTGACATTAGATATCATTTTCTTAGAGATCACTTTGAAAAAGGTGACATTGATATAGATTTTGTTTCAACCGATTTTCAACTTGCGGATATTTTCACAAAACCTTTAGATTATGCAAGATTTTCTTTTATTTGTGGTGAATTAAATATTTGTAAAATTGATACTTAAAGTATCTTAGTTTGTTTTGTTTTGGTTTTTAATATGTGTTAAATTTTTTTTGTTTTAACCCTTTTTGATGTATGACAAAAAGGGGGAGAAAATGTATGGGGAGAAAATGTATGTATATGTATGTATATGAGAAAAATAAATATATGAGTTTCTTGTTTGAGTTTTTATATGGTGATGACCTTGTTGAAAAATGATTTTTGTATACTTACATAGTTTTTCATATTCTTGTCAATATATAGCATTGTTTAAGGGGGAGTTTTTCAAGCTTTTCCTCTTTTATTTGTTTAATAACTCATATGTTTTGTCATCATCAAAAAGGGGAGATTGTTGGCCCAAGGTTACAATCAACCCATGTTTAGTGTATTTTGATGATTACAAAACATATTAGTTATTTGTACTAATATCATTTGTTGCTTAAGTGTGTTTTCAGGTTTATTATCATACTAGAAGTACTCTCACTCATATACAAAGATTTTGGACTCATATACAAGCTATTGGACTCAAGACAAGTCAATTGGGCTCAAATTGCAATATTGAAGATCAAGAGAAGATAGCTCAAGTTGAAGTCTTGAAGACCTGTGTAGTTGTAAGTTTAGTTTTGTAAAGATAGAATATGTGAAATTTGGCTCTAGGATTTGCACACACATGTGTTTTGAATATGTCTATGTTTTTGAAAATGGTGTTTCTAAGTTTATGCCTTAGTTTAATACATACATGTACCCAAAGCCTTATATCTTCAAAACTTGTTTAAATACATGTATATAAACTATTTTCAGCATAACACTTAGCTTAAGATTTTTAAAGGAATTTTTACAAATTTTTCTAACTCAAAAATCTGCCCAGAAAACTGTTTTCCAGGCATACCGGTCGACCGACCCTAAATATCAGTCGACCGGCTGCTGTGGCCAGACATGCACGAGGCTGTGCATGTCTGCCGGTCGACCGACCCTAAATATCGGTCGACTGATTTTTTGTGGCCTGCTCTCTGTATTTTTCGGTCGACTGGGTCGGTCGACCGATAGAAGGAAACTGTGTTTCCTTCTGTGAGATCGGTCGACCGACAGTCGACCGGAGCCCTAACGGCTCTTTTGCCAGCAGAGACCCGGTCGACCGGCAGTCGACCGGTAAGCCTGCAACAAGCCCAACGGCTCTTTCCTCTTTGGGCATTTCTGAAAAACTGTTTTTGGGTTTCTCTTTAACAGAGTTTTTAGGAGTTGTTGGGGTGCTTTTGCAGAAGATTTTAGCAGGAAAAATCAGGGTTTTTAACCTATTCTCTCCCTATAAATAGTGGAGAATAGGCCTTAGTTATTTACCAAGAAAAAATTACAAGTTTTCATTGTTTTCAAGAGAAAGAGAAAAATAGTTTAAAGCTTTCATTTCCATTCTTTCAATTTGGTTTTTCAGTTGTTGTTTGATCTCTAATATCACTCTACAGCTGAAGCTTTTCTCACCACACTTCATAGTGCCAAAAATTTCATATTCTCTCTATAGGTGAAGTTGTAAAAGTGTGAGAGTGTTTGTAAAAGAGAAAGAGTGTTGTGGTCTAGTTGAGATCACTAATTTGTAATCTTTTGTTCTTGTGGAGACAAGTTCCTAAGGGGAACTTCTTTGTAAGGTGAAGCTACGGGCTTGAGGTCTTTGGAGGCCTTTCTTGTACGGGATCCTACGGGGATAGTGGAAACCCTTCACGGAGGTGAAGGCGGGGACTAGAGCTACGGGCTCGAACTCGAAACAAATCACTTTGTTTGCGATTGGCTTGGCGTTCCTCTTGCTTATTTTCTTGCTTTAAATTACTTCCAATTTATTGCTTGTGAACTAACTCTTATTTGTGCTATCCTTACTTGTTTACTTAACTTGCCTTCAATATTTCTTGCTACAATACTTGTGTGCATTTCATCATAGCATTTCATACTTGGAATTGTTCGATCACACCTCAATACAACACGGTTGCATTGCGCACCTCTAACCCATTTAAGGGGAATTGGG
The DNA here is from genome assembly GCA_038442645.1 of Agave tequilana. NCBI lineage: Eukaryota > Viridiplantae > Streptophyta > Magnoliopsida > Asparagales > Asparagaceae > Agave > Agave tequilana. The sequence continues at coordinate 281,162 of JAVJIF010003758.1, forward strand.
AGGAAGGAGTTCAGAACCTCGCAAGGGGTATTCGGCTCTTAGTCGTGTTTTGAGAGATCGTTGCATCCTCACTTAAGTAAAATTTAAAAAGATCATTAGATTAGCAATTACACCTATTCACCCCCCCTCTAGGTGTATTTCATAAATATCATGTTTTTGTATTTGAAGAGTTTGGACAAAACGTATTTTCTATTCAAAATCAAGTTTTAGAAAATACAGTTTTTGGTTTTTGTAAAAATGATAAGACACAAAATAGTTCATATTGATTGATATTTGAGCTAAACTTTTTACCACATGTTTATATATCAATGCAAAATGATAAAACTATTTTTGGTGATTTTTAGAAAAGATAAAAGAATTTTTAAACATGTTTCTAACCCAGTTTTCTGTTCCAGGCTTCAACCAGTCGACTAGTCTTCTGACCAAGTCGACTGGGCTAAAGTCGGTCGACCGGGTCGGTCGACCGACGTGCACAGATCTGTGTACGTTTGGCAGACACTGGACGGTCGACCGTCACGGTCGACTGGGACTGAGAGCAGAGCTCTCTGTTTGTTTGGGTCGACCGGGGCGGTCGACCGGTAGCTGGCAACGGGCAAAATTTGACCGTTGGACGGTCGACTGGCCGGTCGACCGGCAGTGTATTTCTGGCATTTTCTGCTGCCAACGGCTATATTTTTCTGGGGGCTATAAATACCCCATTGGAAAGAGTTTTTCTCTAAGATTTTTTGTGCGAATTTTTCCTTACTCTCTGGTGTTTTCACAGCAATCAAAAGAAGTTTTTGGATTCAAATTGAACAATCTATTTGGTGTTTTTTCTAGGGTTTGGAAAATCAAAGAAAAGGATTTTTGGGAAAAGAGTTTTGATTCATCTTCTATATCTTTGTTTCAGTTTTTCCCAAGGATTTTTCTTTGTGATTTTGATTTCCATCCCATTGGTTTTCTCCACACTTGAGCTAAAATCTACTATCTCTTCTATAGGATCTTTGTGTGAGAGAAGAAATTGTTTGTGGTTGTTTGTTAGACCACCAAGTTAAAAACCCTAACTTAGCTTGGCTTTGTGCCTTTCCTCATTGTGTTGAGGAGGTTGTGCTATTGGGTTGTATCCCTCAAGTGGTGAGGTGATCATTGTTTGCTTTGTGCTAATCTCTCAAGTTGTGAGGTGATTGTTTTGTTGGATTGGAGCTTGCCTCAAGGAGGAGGTTGTCGTTGTAAAGAGAGGAGTTGGCTACTCCTTGTGAGAGTTTTTTGTGGACTAGCTAGTGGATTAGAAATCCTTCGTGTGTCGAAGGCGGGGATGTAGAGCTGGGTGCTCGAATCTCAAAACATATCTTGTTGTTTGCGCTTGATCCATTGACTCTATCTCTCTCTTTACTTTGTGCCTTGCAACTATTCATATTGTGCATTCATAATTGCTTGGCTTGGTTGTGTGTGCATCATTTGTTGATTGCACTTGAGTGTATTGCATTAAGTTTTTAAATTCCGCATTGAGTTCATTAGATTAACATAATCACCTATTCACCCCCCTCTAGGTGATTTTTCAATTGGTATCAGAGCTAGTCTCCTGATATTTAGGTTTAACCACCTAGGAGTGAGATCTTGGTTTGCTAATCTTCATTTGCATTGTTCATTTGCACTCATTTAGTTTGCTCTCATGGATAGCCCTCCTATGTTTGACCATATTTGACTTGATGCTTGGAAGGCCAATATGAGTAGCCATTTGAAAAGATTAGGACATCTAGTTTATCAAGCCTCCACTATGGAATCCTTCTCTAATAGTAGCAAGCATAAAAAGGCTAATGCATTAGCACTTAGAGCATCTCTTAGTGAACATCTTTTACCGGTGTTTGATCGTTATGACTCGGCTTTTGCAGTTTGGAGCTTATTGACGTCTCCCGAGCTTCCAAGAATTATCAACAAGATGAGGAGATCTAAGAGAGAAAAGTCCGACGAGCATTGCTTCATGGTCCAAGGGAAAAACTCCCTTGAGGTACAATCGGACACTCAATTAGATGATAGCTCTAATTCCTATTGCTATGGATGTTTGAAAGTTCAATCTTTAAATTTGAAACTTGCTCAAAAGCTTGAAAATTTCTTGAAAAAACACAATCTTTTGAAAGAGGACAACCTTGTTTTGAAAAATGAATTAAAGGATTTGTGTTCTAATTTTGAATTGGTTTTGTAAGAAAAGGAAGAGATCACTAGTGAACGTGACTCACTAAGATCTCAACTAGACCTTGCCCTTGATGAGATTGATATTTTGAAAAACAAAAATGATTGTAATGATGTTGTGAAAAATAATGAGGTTTTATCTTCTAAATTGAATTTTGTTTTAAAAGATAACCTTGTTTTGAAAAATAAAATTGATTCTATTACAAAAAAATTTGATCTTGTTTTAAAGAAAAATGAATCTTTGAAAATTGATATTGATTCTCATGTGTGCCATGCTAGTATAGCTTCTTCTTCTTGCACACCTATTGCATATTCCACTTTATCTTCAAGTATTGAAAAAGATATAAATGTTTTGAAGAAAAGTGTTGAATGTTTGGGCTCCACTTTGAGCCAATGCACATTGAATCATTCACGTTTGGAAACCTTGGTTCGCAAGAAACAAGGTCCATCTTTGCGTGCACACCCTACACGGCATACACATGCTTCCCACGGTCACCACCATTACATGTATGCTCATGTGTACACTTGTACACATTATGGTCGAAAAGGTCACCTTGCTAGATTTTGTTATGATCGTGTTTATCATGAAATTTAGCAACTAATCTTGTTTGGGTTAGAAAAGATACTAACCCCCGTGGACCCGAAAGGAAATGGGTACCAAAGACCACCTCTATGCTTTTTGATGTAGGTGGGAACTCTCGCATCACGTGAGAGTATTGGTGCCTTGAGGTGGATGCGTTCTAAGCTTAAAAGAGAACCATTTGGATGCTTCACTCTCAAGGAGATTTGGTGGGAGGACCACCGTAGTTTGGAGAACTAGAGATGCACCTTCATCGGTTTTGGTATCATTCTCTAACTCCCGTGTTTATTTGCATGCTTTTCATATTATTGTTTATAGCATGTTTTAATGTTTGTTGATTATTATGCGTATGTCATGTTGATTATATTAGTGTTATACATGTTTAGTTACTTGAGCACCCATGTTTCATATGGATCTACCTTTAGTGTTCTCACCTTGTTTAAACTAATATGTATGCACTAGATCTAATGCACATGCATTTACATAATGATCATGTGGATGTTTATGATTTTTGTTTTGTTGAATCATGTTTTATTGTTTCATGATTACTATGATATTTGCCATGTTTATTAGACTTATGCTTTACATGATTAGTTGTTGAGACACCCATGTTTAGTATGGACCCATATTTTGTGTTCTCTTTATGTTTTAGCTATCATGTTAATCATAGTTCTAATGCACATGTCTTTGTCATGCTAATCATATGGTTGACTATGACTTTTTGTTTTAATAATTCATGTTTTGATTATTATGTTTATCATGTTGGGTTATGATTCCCGTTTCATGCTTCATGTTTTGACTACTTGATTGAATGATAAGTTTTCATTAAGACTAGAATTTATACTTGTATAACTAGTGAGGTACAAATAGACCTTTATATATGTTTGTGTTTGAACGCTCATTTGTATTCACTTGATGTACTAGTATAGTCTAGTTTTGATGACTCTTGCATTTGACTTGTATTCATCATTTTACTTATTTTGTTTTAACTTCATGTATATGTCCATCTTGTCCAAACTATCATTTATACATATACATCCTTGAGCCACGTGCCTTCATGCATATACTTTTGTGGTCTCATTGTGTTTAGGATATGTATGTATACTTTAGTTTGTACATGACATACATATGCCTTGAAGTGTAAATCGTTTGGATGAATTTCATGTTTGCTAGGTGATTTCACATTTATAATGAATTTCATGTTTTTAAGATGATTTCAATTGGTGATTTCACATCTTAGATGAAATTTCATGTTTTCAAGGAATTTCACATGAGCTTGATTGTCCATTTTCATGTTGATATGTTTCTCACAACACTTGTACACTCACCTAATTTAATATTTTCTCATGACTTAGTTTTCATGAGTACAAATTGTGCTATATGGATTTTGAGTGTTTTAGTGCCATATGGTTTACATGTGTCTTCATGAAAAATATTTTTTTCTTGTTTGAAGGATCTCGTACTAGTTGTGATATTCTTCCTTGGTAGTAGTTTTCAAACATACTATATTTGTAAACCTATTTTTGAAAACCCCTACCTTCTATGGGAGGTTAGATGGGAGATCATGTTCATGTATGCCTTAAAATGAAAATCATTTAAAAACTTGAACCATGATTGGGAGGCTAGGTTATATGAGATATATATTTGATCTTATTGTTATTTCAATTGGTATCATTGAATTCTTTCAATTGGTATCAATCTTAACATTTCTTGTATACTCATATATGTTTGTATGTCTGTATGCTTTCTATTCTAAGAATATCAATTTCTATTGGTATCTATTTTTCATACATATATATATGTTTGTTTCAATTTTTTTTAAAAAAAAACAATGCATAGGCTTGTTAAAATAAAAAGTGAACATTATTTTAGTTGGTATTTCATAAAGGGGGAGAAAATTTGATTTTGTCTTTCAATTGGTACTTGCACTCTCATACTTTATGATTGAAAATTCAAATTTGGTATCATATGTGTTCAAAATGAAAAATATTTACAATTGGTATCAAAATTTTTGTGCTTAGACATTCAAAATTTATTATGTTTATTTTCAATTGGTATCAAGATTTTTCATGTGTTTTTTCTTAAAATTGGTATCAATAATTTTTGTTTGTTTCCTTTCAATTGGTATCAAGACACTATTCTTTGATATATTTTCAATTGGTATCTTAATTGATTGTCACCTCTAATTGACTTTGTTTTTGTTTTAGACAAAAAAAGGGAAAATATTATTTTTATTGATTCGTTGTTTCGAACAAAAAGGGGAGAAAATTTTATTGATTTGGTTTTGCTTTTACCCCTTATTGAAGATTGATTCTTTGTATTAAAAAGAGGAGAAGATTTTGTTTTGTTTTGGTTTGTACCCCTTTGTTGATGATTGACAAAAAGGGGGAGAAAGATCTTGAGTTTATATATGCATGTTTATGTTTTGCATATATTAAGTTTAATTTAGTTTAATTTTAATTGATATTTAGATCATGTTTTGTAATTGGTATCTAGAGCATGTTTTGTTTTTGAACATTTCATTGGTATCTAGAACCCTTTATTGTTTACGCATAGATATGCATGTTTCATGATTCATGTTTAAGAGCCTTTATTGCATATTCTTTATGTTTATTTGTTTATGCATGAGTTAAGGGGGAGCTTCTTTGAAGCTTAACTTTAATCCATGCATATATAACTCCATGAGTTTTGTCATCATCAAAAAGGGGGAGATTGTTGGCCCAAAGGCTTCCACTCTAGTTTTGATGATGATTAACTCATGTAGTTATGTGTACTAATAATCTTGTGATTTTAGTTTCAGATCATTAATCAAGTTATTAGTTGGTGATTAGCTTCAACAAGATGATTTGGAAGCTTTCACATGTTGATTCAAGAGCCCAGCGTCAAAGATCATATATAGCACTTGCTCGGTGGATCAAGGAGTTTTGGATCGAGTCGGCTTGGAGATTGCGCTCTACAAGAAAACTTCGGTACCCTAATTTAGTTTTGTGTTTAGATCCAAAATTGTAAAGATTAGAATAGTTTGATATGCTCAAGTTCACAACACACATGTTTCATGTTTTGAATATTGGTTTTCGGTTTTTCGGTTTTAGGTTTAACCGATCTTGGTTTGCAGGGATAGATAGATTCAAAACAAGTTTATATGGTTTAATGTATATTAGATTTGTTCTATATACATGCATGCTTCAACTACTTAGACAAACTTACTTTGATATACTTATTTCATGTGTTTTAGGTTTTGTGTTTTAACAAAACTTATTTTTGGAATTAAAGACAAAAACTATGATATATATATATATATATATGTTTCATGTATATTGGATTTCTATCCATATGCATCATGCTTCAAAGTGTTTAAATATCATGTTTTTGTATTTGAAAGAGTTTTGGACAAAACGTATTTTCTATTCAAAATCCAAGTTTTAGAAAATACAGTTTTTGGTTTTTGGTAAAAATGATAAGACACAAAAATAGTTCATATTGATTGATATTTGAGCTAAACTTTTTACCACATGTTTATATATCAATGCAAAATGATAAAACTATTTTTGGTGATTTTTAGAAAAGATAAAAGAATTTTTAAACATGTTTCTAACCCAGTTTTCTGTTCCAGGCTTCAACCAGCCGACTAGTCTTCTGACCAAGTCGACTTGGCTGAAGTCGGTCGACCGGGTCGGTCGACCGACGTGCACAGATCTGTGCACGTTTGGCAGACACTGGACGGTCGACCGTCACGATCGACCGGGACTGAGAGCAGAGCTCTCTGTTTGTTTGGGTCGACCGGGGCGGTCGACTGGTAGCTGGCAACGGGCAAAATTTGACCGTTGGACGGTCGACCGGCCGGTCGACCGCAGTGTATTTCTGGCATTTTCTGCTGCCAACGGCTATATTTTTCTGGGGGCTATAAATACCCCATTGGAAAGAGTTTTTCTCTAAGATTTTTTGTGCGAATTTTTCCTTACTCTCTGGTGTTTTCACAGCAATCAAAAGAAGTTTTTGGATTCAAATTGAACAATCTATTTGGTGTTTTTTCTAGGGTTTGGAAAATCAAAGAAAAGAGTTTTTGGGAAAAGAGTTTTGATTCATCTTTTATATCTTGGTTTCAGTTTTTCCCAAGGATTTTTCTTTGTGATTTTGATTTCCATCCCATTGGTTTTCTCCACACTTGAGCTAAAATCTACTATCTCTTCTATAGGATCTTTGTGTGAGAGAAAGAAATTGTTTGTGGTTGTTTGTTAGACCACCAAGTTAAAAACCCTAACTTAGCTTGGCTTTGTGCCTTTCCCTCATTGTGTTGAGGAGGTTGTGCTATTGGGTTGTATCCCTCAAGTGGTGAGGTGATCATTGTTTGCTTTGTGCTAATCTCTCAAGTTGTGAGGTGATTGTTTTGTTGGATTGGAGCTTGCCTCAAGGAGGAGGTTGTCGTTGTAAAGAGAGGAGTTGGCTACTCCTTGTGAGAGTTTTTTGTGGACTAGCTAGTGGATTAGAAATCCTTCGTGTGTCGAAGGCGGGGATGTAGAGCTGGGTGCTCGAATCTCAAAACATATCTTGTTGTTTGCGCTTGATCCATTGACTCTATCTCTCTCTTTACTTTGTGCCTTGCAACTATTCATATTGTGCATTCATAATTGCTTGGCTTGGTTGTGTGTGCATCATTTGTTGATTGCACTTGAGTGTATTGCATTAAGTTTTAAATTCCGCATTGAGTTCATTAGATTAACATAATCACCTATTCACCCCCCTCTAGGTGATTTTTCAATTTCCAGATAACAGAGCTCTCTGGACGGTCGACCGACCCGCTCGACCGAGCTGGCGTGCACGCTTGTGCACGTCAGTCGACCGCACCGGTCAACCGACTTCTGCTACGGTCGACCGGCAGACAGCCAGTCTAGCCATTATCGGACTTAAAAACTTAGGTTTTTATTATTAATTAAATCCCATAAAAACACATAAATTCCACAAAAATCAGTTCTTATTATATCTTGAAATACAAATATGTGTGACAAAATTCAACATATATTTCAAACAATTTGAACCATTTTTATGAGATTAAAAATTTGCCATAAACCAAAACTGTATTTTCCGAAACTTGGATTTTTGAAATGGAAATCAGATTTTTTCAAAACACATGTAAATGCAAAAACATGATATTTAAACAACTTTGAAGCATATTGTATATGGATAGAATCCAATATACATGTAAAGAATTATATCTATGTTTTTGACATTAAATCTAAAAATAAGTTTTGTTTAAATACAAAACTCTAAATACATGAATAGGCTTATCAAAATAAGTTTTTCTAAATAGATGAAGTATATATGTATATAGATCAAATCTAATATACATTAAACTATGTAAACTTGTTTTGATTCTATCTATTCATGAAAATCAAGACCAGTTAAACCGAAAAACCAAAACATGAAACTTGTGTGTGTATATTGTGAACTTGAACATATCACACTATCTAATTTTTACAATGATCTAAACAAATCTTAACTAAACAAACCGATGTCTTCTTGTAGAACGCCGTCTCCAAGTCGACTCGATCCAAACGCGATTCACCGAGCTTGACTCCATTCGAGTGCTAGATGTGAACTTGACGCTCGAGCTCTTGAATCACCATGTGAAAGCTCCAAAACCCTTTATTGAAGCTAATCACCTATTAATATCTTAGTCAAATATCTGAAACTAAATATCACATGATTATTAGTAAACTATAAATACATGAGTTAATCATCATCAAAACTAGAGTGAAGGGCCTCTGGGCCAACAGCTTCATGTTAGCCACAAAGAAGTCAAAAATTTAGGCGGTAAAAGGAGATACTCAACTATTTTTCGTTGCCCAATGACTAAAATACCCTCAGTTTCACTTTTAACCTTGCTACAACTGTTTCTCCACTAAAAAATTACAGATCTGAAAATTTTGAGTTTTTTCAAACAAAAAAAAATACAGGTCTTGATTACTAAATTTTAGAAAAATAAATTATTTTAAAAGAATGCAACCATGGTCGCATTAATGTTCAAGTTTTTTTTGAAAGATGTTTTAATCACAATAAAAATCTATTACTGTGACTTGAAACAGTTTAATTTATTTTATTTTTTTGTTTTCTGAAACTGCAATCGAAGTCGCAGTTTCTGAAAAGAAAAATTTTGGATTTAAATTTTTTAATATCATTTTCACTTTTTAGATTTATTTTTGTTTTACATTGCGACCTTTGGTTGCAGTGTTGCAGCCTTTTTTTTTTTTCGATTAGGGTCGCAGTATTTTTTCAACCTTGCTAAGCTAAATAGGATACTGTGATCGTGGTCGCAGTCTTATGAAACAAGAGTCGCAGTCAATTGAAGCAGTGACAATAATCTCGTAAGTTAATTAATTAAGATGATTTGAAGATTGCGACTTCGGTCATAGTCTTGTGTAACAACAGTCTCTTTAAGAATGTTTTGTTTGATAACAATGCGACCTTGGTCATAAATATCTTTTATTAAGTAATCTAAATAGAATACTGCGACCATGGTCATATTCTTATGAAACAAGAGACATAGTCAATTGAAGCGGTGAAGAAGGTCTCGAAAGTTAAGTAATTAAGATGGTTAGAAGACTACGACCGAAGACAGCGACATTAGTCGCAGTCTTATGTAATAGCAGTCTTTTTGAAAAGTTTTGTTTGATAACATTGCGACCTTGGTCGCAGTATTTATAACTTATTTTTCATTTTTGCGACCAAGATCGCAGTCTTTTTATTAATAAATTTTAATATCATTTTCACTTTTTAGATTTATTTTTGTTTTACATTGCGACCTTTGATCGCAGTGTTGCAGCCTTTTTTTATTTTTTCGATTAGGGTCGCAGTATTTTTTCGACATTGCTAAGCTAAATAGGATAATACGACCGTGGTCACAGTCTTATGAAATAAGAGTTGCAGTCAATTGAAGCAGTGACAATAATCTCGTAAGTTAATTAATTAAGATGATTAGAAGATTGCGACTTCGGTTGGAGATATAGGTCTGCAATTAAAAATTAATATCTGATCCCACTCTCGTTTTTTTAGAACGACATTCTCTACAAGTCAAAAAATCTAAATCTGAAGCATGAGGAGACACAGAGAGATAGACGTATAAAAGGGGAGAAAAAATAATAATAAAGAATATAAAACTAATACATCATTTCAAGAAAAGACAAACGATAGGGGCTTTTAGTAATTTCAATTATTTTCAAAAGCGGGACGTCATTTTAGATTGTCGAATTATGTGGCTCATAATGTGCCACGTCACCGCATGCTTAGAGGGACTCTCAGCTGTCGGCTGATATACATATTTCTGTGTGTATACACACGCACACACACTTAACCGTTTTTAAATTATAAAATTATTTTTTCATAAATAATCACATTTTAATCCCTCACTCTTGTAATTGTTAAAATATGAAAGACTCTAATATAAAAACAACGAAAAATGCTCTGATTTAAAAATTAATTAAATAAGCGAGACAACTCATGTAAATGAATCGTATATAGAAATTGAAACTGAATATTCGTAAGAACCAAATATTCGTGAATACTTTTTGAATATAGAATTTTTGGTTGAAATAGAATACAAATCCTAGTTGCTAATCGAATCAAATTTAAAATCGGACACGAGTACTGCAGAACGAACTGAATTCAAATTCGAATACTGCACTATTAGACTCGATTCGGTTCATTTCCACGCTTACTATTAGCCGCTAAAGAGTAATCAGCGATAGGAACTTATATAAAGAAATTCACAATAAATTTTGAAAGAAAAATAATGGAATTCTATAATTTTAAGTTTCACCTTGTCGAATTGGACATACAATGCAAAAAGGTGAAGTTTGAGATTGCAGATATTATTTAAGTTTAGAGAGATTAGGGTGAGCATCCATCGGTTGGGTTCGATTTTTATAACTTTACAAAACTGAATAGAATCGATTAGACTCAGTTCGGATCAATTTTTTGATTTTTTTTTTTGTTAGGCCCATATATTTCCAATCATTTCCTATATTTTTTAATCACGATTATATTATCATCCTCTCACATCTTAATCTCAATATTCAATACTCAAATTACAAATAAGAAAAAGACCTTAAGCTCAATGTGAATTGGAAGTTTCATGTTCTAAACTTTTACACTGTATTTGGTTCTTCTTATCAAAACTCACATAATTATTACTAACTTTTAATAAGAAGAATGCAAAAAAAAGTACTAATATAAATATTATTTTTAATATAGATTTCACGTTTCATATGTTTAACATAAAAAAGTTTGTATTGTTAGAAGCAATGAGATAAGGTTTCGCAGTGTTTTATTATGAACGATATGATTCAGTAAACTGAATTTGGGCAAGGTGATATAAGGGTGAGAGATTCAGTTCGGTTCGATCGAGTTCGGTTTCGAAACTCGAAATCGAAACCTAACCGAACTAGAGTGATTCGGTTCCATTCGAATTCGAGTTTCAGATTTTGATCGATTATTTCAGTTACACCCGTACCATGCGCACGCCTAAGGTGGATCATCCTTTTCCTCTTTAAAATGCTAACTTTGGCAGAGAAGAGAGAGAATAAAGAAAGAATAATAATAAAAAAAAGGCTGATGTGGAGATAAATAAGCGGGCCAGACATTGCGGCCCTGGACCTTGCATTTGGGCCGCAAGAGTTTAAATAATGTATGTCCGAGTTTGGGCCGCAAGAGTTTAGATATTAAGTGATTTGTGAGCTTGCATTTGGGCCGCAAGAGTATAAATAATGTATGTCCGAGTGCGGCCTTTTGAGTCAGGCTAACAAAATGGATCTGAGATCGATCTCAAAATATAAAAAATACAGCCCAAATTTGAAATTTTCAGTCTAATAGTTAACAGGTAGGGACATAAACGAGCAGAATTCGAGGTAGCTAAATTTGTTGGCAGTTGTTAACCCAGCAAACAGCTGTTTTATCCGACAGTGATTGAAATTTGAGCCGTTGACACGAGTTTCAAGCATTTCTAACTGATTTCTTGACAGGAGAAAATGTTTAAATTTTAAACATCCTTTGCGCGCATTTCTTTTTATTCTAATATAAAAGGAGCTCATATAATTAAAACAATGGTCAGGCACAGTAGAAAGTTTTGATAAAGACATAATTATGATTGATGTTGTTGGTTTTAACCCACTAATGGATACTTCTCTTCTTTTGTTGAAATAAAACTCTTGGTTCTCTCTAATATCTCATTGTTATAATTTGTTATTTAACTCCATGTACATATATGATATAAAATAAGAATACAAGTTACACATATATGTGTAGTAGATAGAATCTGAGCACTCTCCAAGATCACGACATGTGTCCCGATGCACCAGGAGTGTCACAAATAGACAACGAACTCGAGATACCAGTTGGCTCACTTACAACCTGAGGAGAGAGCATCGGGTCTTGCCCCGACATCACACACAACCCTGAGGAGAGAGTTCGGGCCTTGCCCCTAGCTCACATTCGATCCCAAGGAGAAAGCTTCAGCCCTTGCCCCTCTTGACATCCACAACTATCTGATCTCTCCCCGACTTTCACTGGACACAGCTCAGCAGCAGATTTTTCAAAATCACAGAGGTAGCTATGCTTCCACGATATTCTCACGTTCTAAAAACTCCACTATTTCAGTGGAGACAGATATGGATAGTGGCGAATATCTTGGCATGCTAATCCAAACAATAAAGCACAGCAATCTAAGCGGTTATGAAAAGGTCCCAACGTGCAAATCGTACAGATTCAAAAAATTCGCACCACTAATTACAATGCTACAGCGTACTTATACACCTAGGGATCCATGAAGAAAGAGGATCAAAAAATCAAAAGAAATTATAAAAACATGAATACTTTACTGAGTTGGCTGTACTCTCGAAAATATAATGAATTCTCTTTCTTCTCCCCGTGGTTTTTTTCAAATTGGGTTTCTACGTAAAAATCTTTGGTCTATGTCTATCTACTATGTTGAAACCTGAAGTTTCAACCTCTGATTTAGATAAATCCCCCTTTATTTGTGGTGTGAGATTGACCATATGATCAATCGCATTAGAAAATATCCACCACAAATTGGTGCTTTTATTGAGATAGGAATTCAATGCTCAGATTTCGCCCCTGCCAAACTCATCTTAAAACCCCTCTCCAACAAGCCATGGCCCCAACAAAACAGCTGATCACCGGTGAAATGCCCACCTCCAAGGGCAAATCTGTTTCCACCTCTAGGGACATTATTCCCCGGAGCGGCCTTAGCCCCATCGTAGAAGATGTTCTCTCTGCACCTTCATAGGGGGCAACCAGAGACATCCACCCGCCATCAACTTAAGAAGCCTAAATCCTCTAAATGTTCGCTGTCATGAAGGGGAATTAGCGAAGCAACAAGCTCTATTCGACAGTGAACGGGGGCAAGCGGAGTAGGATCAAGAAAGCGCCGCCCGTGAATGGGAAGAGATGAAACGGCTAAACGACTAGTTTCTCGCCCAGATCGCGGCCTTTCAAAACACCCGAGCACTGCCATCATCGCCAGAGGCCCATTGCTACGGAGGCTACAAGTGGGAGCATCTCAATGTCAGAGGCACCGCAGAGTAGCCTCCCCCAGTCCATCAGAGCAATCAGACAACGGATTGAGTTTGCCTCACCTCACATGAAGGATCGACCTGATCATTCTCGGAGGAAGACCAGGAGTTCATCCGTGTCCAAGATCTCGAAAAGCTGGTATGAAAGTGAATTGAAGAATCAAGTATGCACATCATGGTAGATTTAGGGTCATCGTCACTGGTGCGTCTAATTCTCCCTTCTCCAAGGCCATACTGAAATATGAATTTCCCAAGAAGTTTATGATCCTGACCTTTGATTGCTACTCCGGTCAGAGCGATCTGGTTCAGTACCTCCGCCAGTATCAGAACAATATGGTGATCCATTTCAAAATGACCCCATCTTGTATCGGATCTTTCCCTCCAGCTTCAGGAGAGTAGCATCCGACTGGTTCTACTCCCTTCTGCCATGCTCGATTTACAACTTCGGAGATCTCACCAAGTTATTTCTCACTCGATACTCTTCTTGTCAGGAGTTCAAGCAGAACAATCATCATCTCCTCTCCATTAAGATGAGGCCCTCCGACAGCCTTAAGACATACATTGACTACTTTTAGAATCAGCTAATGATTGAGGCTGAACCTGCACAAAAAAGTAGGTTTTAGAATGGAATTTTAAGAACGTACTAGGCTGCTCAATACGCTATAGTAAGTGGCTATGCGGGTCATGATCCACAAGGAGAGACTGAGATGGAAGCTTTTAGTAAGTCTTTATAAGTTATTAAAAATCAGTTAAAAGCTTTCTTCTTAGTTTTAAAAGAAAAGAAAAGTGTTAAGAGTTGGAAGAAGAGAAGATAGAAGAAGAACATAGTGATGTTGTTGTAAAACAGAAAACTAAGTCAGGAAAATGAAAAGATTTAAAAGAGTAAGGAAATAGTTGGTTTTAAAAGTGATTCTAAACTAAGAAATAAAGTAAGAAAAATAAAGATCTAAAAGTGTACTTTCCTCTTATGTTGATTATTGTATATTGGATCGTTGGCGAAGGCTTACCTTACTTCAGAGGCGATCAACGCATAACCCATAAGACCAAACTCAGTCCCTATCCACATTACATCATCAAGTCAAGCAAGCATGAAATGATACGGGCACTTAAAATGAGGAAACCACCATCATGAGCTATCAGTGGTAGTCGCAAAGTCAAGACATTTTCTGATACTACTAGATTCACTTGGATATTTAATCAAACATAAAAGGCAAAGTAAAAAGAAGAAGAAAAGTAAACTTTTCATTTGATTGAAAAATAATGAAAGAAAGGAAAAAAATTACATCGGTGTCACTTCTCAATACAATCCTCTCTCTTTTTAACATGAATCTCTTCTCTAATCTAAGTTTACATAAAAACAAAATATTACATAAATAAAAATAAAAACCTAAGTTAAACTAGAAACAAAAATCTTAATCTAAACTCTCTGCTGGAGTGGTGCCCGTTTGCCTATTTTGCAGTATTTATATGCAAAATGAAATGGGGAGAAGCGTCTGAAGATAGGGAGAACAAACGCTCCCCCAGATTCACATGGATTGTCACGGGTCCGCGGCTTGGGCCGAGGGTTCGCAGCCAAGATTTGGCCAGAAGGGCAGATCCTGAGGAGCAAGCCCTCGCCTGTTACTATGTATTATCCACTTGATTTCTCCGTTTGAGCTCTGAATTTGGTAATATCCTCGTTAATCTTCAGTTAACTAAATAGATCCGTATAAATTTGATTTTAACTGTATTTATTTGGTATTATCTTCTCTCCCTCCATTAATAATTACCTGCACAATTCAGATATTAAGACAAGTAAATATCAAGGATTATTGCAAGATAAATGTCAGAATGTAATAATAATAAATGCAAAATATGTGTATGATTACACCCCCACACCTATTTTTTGCTCATCTTCGAGCAAAACAAAAAATAAATAAAATAGAGTTAACCAATCTAATTCACTTTCGTAGGAATCACGTTTGCACTTAACACGTGTAACAAACCTCTATGTTACCCCTAAAAGACGAGTTTTGTCTCGTGAGGGTTTTCAATGAATTACACTCACAAAATTCATAAAAGAAAGAAAAACAAAGTGTTAGTATTTTGAAAACACATTTTGATAAAGGGAAAGACATATTTGAAGTATTCTTGTAAAAATTCAAGTAATCTATAAGTCATAGAAAAACCAAACTATTCATTTTTAAACTTAGTCTCTATTCAAAAACTTATTATCAATCAAAGTAAGAATTAAAACTGTATTTCTCATCTAGCCTTTTATTTCACCCTAAGTCATATGCATCATGCGACCGTGAATATTTGACTAAGAATTCTTCAACTCTATTTCTTATACATTATTTTACATTTTATAGCGGTAAGATTCCATAATTCTATTAGGCTTTTTATTCACCCATGTAACTAGTCTTTAGTTGGTGACTCTCAAACCGGACGGTCTTAGAGAACCGTGTGAGAAAACACCCCAAGAATTTAAGGACTCGAGTAAAGAAGACCACAAAACGAAGGATTTTATTTATAGTATGGACTACTTTTAGGCGTGAGTACTTATACTTTATGAGGCACAGATACCCAGCTTAATCAAAGATTTTTTTAATATATAATATTTTTTCTTTTTTCTTTTTTTTGTAGGGCATAAGAATTTTTATTTTTGAACCATAAGTGTGTAAGTGTATAAAGTATGTATATTTCATTAAGGTAAAAATCAAGACTAAATTACTTTTTCAATTTTTCTTCCTAACCTTAAAAATAAAAAAATAATCTTATTTTGATCAAGTATAAGAAATCCTAATTTTGATTCTCTTTTTCCTTAAAATAACTTAATTTCTTACAAAAAATAAGTTAAAATATTATCTCTTTTAAAAAGATTTAAAAGAAAAAGAAATATTTATTATTTTTTATAAAAAAAGAAAACCTATGTTATGTTAGAACCCTCTCCCACACATATCTCATGCATTATCCTCAATGTATGAATGAATGCATATATGCATAAAAAAGAAAGGGAAGAAAAAATATTATCTCAAGGTGATGGTTCCGGTGGTGGTCTGATTGGGCCAAGCGTTGTTGTCCAATCTAAATAATGTGAAATTTCAAGGAACCCACCTTTAATTACCTCTTTCCTAATTACATTTTTACTATACTGAATAGGATCATGCAAGATCCTAACATTAAAATTATTTCAGTTATATGATCAATCTTGAAATATCATCTCGTAGTCATAATGGTTTATACCTTGATCCAATAGTAGAATATGACTTAGTGGAATGGTTGACTTAGACTCAAGAATGAAAAGTTCGGGAACTAATACTGACTCGAAAAACTGACTTAAATTAAGTTTAGGTTCAAAAGTCAGTTTTGATTCAAGAGTTTGTTCCAAATTAAAAAATTGAAATTCACATTCATTTTCCATCAATAGAATATGACTGTTCAAAATCGATGGTTCATGTTTTAAATTTATAAGTATCGAAATCAGTGTTGGTTTAAGAATTGGGTCCAAATCAGGTAAGGATACCAGACTCAACATAAATTCAAAAATTGAAACTGAATCACAAATTTGGGGATCAGAGTCACATTCATATTCAAGTTCAATTTTATTGAAGTGATACCTGCCAATTTAAAGGATTAGTATTGGTCAAGTTCAAGATGTTGGGGTGAAATTGAATCTTGCTTCTAAAACAATATGAATCTTGGGTCAAATTAATAGGGTTAGAGATAACTGAATTGGTCAAATATTGATAAGGGAGATGTTCCTCTTCCCTATAAGTGTTGTTCAATTGACTCCTTAGTGCTTCTAACCTATCAATAGACTGGAGATAATCATTTTAGGACTGAACCAAGGCTTCCATTCTCTTTTCGAAGTCAGAAGGCTCTTCTTGTTGTGGCGGGACTTAAAGAAGGGAGTATGGATCGTGTTTTTGAAAATTTTGAGGGGATTGTGAGTCCTTCATATTTTGAATTTGTCGCTCGGATTCATACAAAACTTCTCGAATCTTTTCAAAATTAGATTTTTCCTCTATAGGTTGTTCTAGAAAGAAGAAGCTAAATGTTGGTAAGGTGACTCAAGAGAGTTGTATCCTAACTAACTCGATGAAGAGTGGAGTGATATTCCAGTCTTATTCATAATATTGGACTCGGGCATCTATTGATTCGAATAATACCAATATGGCATACTTGGTTAAAATTTTGTAATGCCGAGTTAGTAATATCCGAGTTAAAAGAGGTCGGGATGAAATATGAATTACTATTAAAGTTAAAAAATTTATGGTTATAATCCATTTCACATAAAATGACAAAAACAAACAACGTAAAACAAACAAATAAACAAACAAAAAGAAAAAAATCTAGCCTATGTTAGAGTAGACCTTAGACCTAGACGACTCCTAACGGTTGATTATCCACAGGAGGTAGATTGCAGCAATCTGATCACAAGTTAATTGGCCGGATAAGATTAGTGTGAGGTATCCGTGCCTGAGAAATGGACATCACTGTTCTTCGAGATTTCGCCTCTCAATCTCAAATCTTGACACTGATTTGACTAGAGTCAATTCTAACAATTTCCTCCTTAGATCAGTCTCCTAATGAGTCCGTAATGTCTTAGGGCTAACGTTTATCAGATTTTAGTTAGATTAGGTTAGTGAGTTAGGAGATGATTTTAGTGTTAGCCCAAAGGCCCCTCACCTTAGTTTTAATGATGACTAACTTATGATCTTAAGTTACTAATGATCTTGCGCTTATATAGTTTCAGTTACTGATCAAGATCTTAATAGGTATTTAGCTTCAACATTGGTTTCAAATCAAGTTTTGAAGCTAACACGTGTTGATTCAAGAGCTCGCGCTTTAAGATTTCATCAAGTACTAAAAGAGGAGTCTAGCTCATGTATCAAGTTTGGATCAAGTTAAGATGAAGAGAAGATTTTCAAGACTTGACTCCGAATTTGTAAATTTTAAGATTTTTGTTTTAGACAAAATGTAAAGGATAGATTAGTTGTGGATTGCTTAAGCTCATATACATTGACACAAAATATTTCAAGTTTAATAGTTTTAGTTTTTAGAAAATACAATTTTAGTTTTAGTCCTCGAAGAATACATTTTTATGTTTCATGAATAGATTTTATCACAACGAGTTTACATGATTTATATGTGTTTTGGATTTCATCCATATATATTGATGGTTCAAATGTTTAGCAAAACTTATTTTGATGTTTCTAGTTCATGATTTCAAGTTTTGTATTTATCAAAACTTATTTTAGAGCTTATTGTCAAAAATAAGTATATTTCATCTTCTTTGTGTATTGGATTGTATCCATACACACTATACTTCAAAAGTGTTTAAATATCTTATTTTTTGTATTTGTATAAGTTTTAAAAAAAATAGATTTTACATTTTGAAGTTGATTTTTGGAAAATACGATTTTCGGTTTAAGCCTAGATTTCTATACCTCAAAAATAGTTCAAATTGTTTGTAATATGTGTTGATTTTTGATAACACATATTTGTACTTCAAAGTATTTCAATGAATATATTTTTGTGAAATTTATGGAGTTTTATGGAATTAACAGGTGTTTCAAAGTCTAACATTTCAATCCTTAAAAAATCCTGTTTTTGGGCTGCCTACGGTCGACCGAGCGGTCGACCAATATGCACAAGACGTGCACAAGCCCGTGGCCTTAGGGCCGACTCACCGCACGGTCGACTGATCCAAAAGTCTGCTCTTTGTATTTGGCCTCGGTCGACCGCTCGATCGACCGAGCCAGAAAGGGTGCTCTTTGGTTTTGGCCACGGTCGATCAGGCGGTCGATCGATAGGCTTAGCTTTAGGGGCGGTCAACCGGTCAAAAATCTGACCGTTGGGCGATCAACCGAGCGGTCCACTGATAGGTTATTTTTGACCTATTCTGAACCCCAACGGCTAGTTTCTGAATCCCTATAAAAGAAGGGTTTTGGGGGCTGTTTTTAACAAGATTTCTAAGAGCAATTTTTCTCATCTTCTCAAGTATTTTCAGCAAGTTTTTTAAACAAGTTTTAGTGCTTCAAAATTATATCTTTATTTGTTTTCAAAGTTTTGAAAAATCAAAAAAAATCAAGTCTTTGGGAATTCTATTTTGTTCTTCATTTTTCATATCTATCAAGAAGTCTTTTCCAAGTGATTCCGTTGTTGTCTCTTTTTCAAATACTTTGATTTCTCATATACTTAAGCTATCCAATTCTAAATCTAGCTTTAGGATCTTTGTATTGTTATTTTTGATATCTTTAGATCACTAGGTGTTGTTTGTGATTATTGGATCACAAAGTTGTAACTTTTTCTTTACTTTGTGTTTGGCTTTGTACCTTCCTTCTTGTATAGAGGCGATTGTGTTTTTGAGAGAGTAAAGTTGTGTACTCTGGTATTTGGTTGTAATTCCTCGGTGGGGGTCCCTTTGTGGAAGATCCAATAGTGGATAGTTGAAATCCTTCTGTGTGAAGGCGAAGCCGTAGAGAAATGGCTCGAACTTTGAAACATATCCTTATGTTTGCGTTTGATCTTCTATTTCTCAACTCTCTCTATATATATCTTGCATTATTATTATTGTTCATATTCATATACATGCTAGATATTGTTTGTGTGCCCATACTTGTGTTTAATCAAGAGAGCTATTGAAGCACCTCAACTCTTAATCTAGAGGAATCGTGAGGAGTAGTTTCAGAGCCCTTCACGGGAATTCAAACTCACTCTTAATTACACATTGTGTGTTAGCAATTAGTTTTTAATTCCGCATTATTTGTCTAAGATTAGCACAATACCTATTCACCCCCTCTAGGTGTACTTTTAATTGGTATCAGAATTAGTGCTCCTGATATTCAGTTTAACCACCTAGGAATGTGATTCTTTATTGCTAATCTAGTATTTGCTTTACACACATATTTGTTTACACTCTTAGATTATCTTGCACCTCCCATGTATGATGATTTTAATATTTATATGTGAAAATTTAAGATGAGTGCTTATCTCAAAGCTCTAGGATTGCATCATCTTGTCACTTCCAAGAAATCTTATCTTGGTAATAACAAGTACCTAGAGGCTAGTACACAAGACTTAGAAGCACTAAAGCACGCATTATGTAACGCCCCTCAGCGGGTACGGAGACGTTACTGCGACGTATATACGCAGGTCAGAAATACCCTCACGTATATACGCTAAGCATCAGTACAGGCAAGAATCAGAGTACGGAAGCTAGTGGTGCATTATGCTTTCCAACATATGAGTACAATTACAAAGTTATCACCAGAGGTGATAAATATTACAATAATATTACATCACCTGATAGGCGCAAATGCTAGAATACAAAGAGATGTACATATATGAACAGTACAAAAGGGCGCTCACGAGATAACTGGAGAAGCCGCGAGCCAACAAGGGGGAGCAAGGATGGGACTGGAGCTACAGTTGATCTGTCTGCTCCACAGAAGTAAGCTTGGTCCTCAGCAAGATGGTCCCCTTCGGTCCAAACTCCAGGACCTGGACATGAGGATCTAGAGGAGTCAGAACTCCCCAGGCGAGTGGTGAGGCGAAAGCCAGATGGCGTGCAAGGATAAGCACATGTGTATCGATAAAACTGGATCATAAGCATGCATTGAAAACTGTGTCGTGAGCATACGCATGCAGAAACAAGTAGATACATAACAAGTGATATCAAGCAGAGAATACTCATGGTATGATAAGATAAGGGAAAGTAACGAGACGAGAAATAAAGTAAATAGGACAATACCAGATATCTCCTAAACTAAAATAAAACCGATGAAACCGAATAAAGCCGATTTCGAGTAAAACTGATTGCATAAGCTTAAGTCACGGCATCATGAGACTAGTACATCGAAGGAATAATCCAAATAAGGAAACCCTCATTTATATACCTTTATCCCATGTCACCGTAATCCAAACGCATACAACCCGAGTTACAAAACAACACAACAATGGTATCTTAGCATCTTATTATAATTGGGGCCGTCTAAGTTGCAGGCTTCAGTATGTGTCCCATTCCACATACTTCCACTTACAACTTATAGAGCAAGTTATTTGGAAACTGATAAAGTTCGATGAATCATGTTTCGGATGGGCCCCGTACATGCCCGGGACAACGGTTCAGGAGTATCCGGTGCTGAGCCGGAACGTACCGCTAGGTACCGGACTTATTTACGCCCGAACAGGAATAGAGTATCGCAGATCCCACAGAAATAGGCCTAGGGCGTGTGCATACCCGGCAGGAATAAACAGGAGTAGGGGTGCCAGCACACCCCACGGAATCCCTGGTGGTCGCCAGGTGATCCCTCAAGTACGTGGCCACGCGCGGCTCGATAAGACCACCATAAACATGATTAATCAGGGCCCATCAGTTTCCCCCAAACCAGGTACAAGTTGTCTACTTATAATAATTTATCCAGTAATAATGTCCACAGAGTATTCATAGTAATCTTATATTCATGGTTATCCCATTACGGGGATCAACAGGAGTAAAGTCAGGAGCCTCCCTATTTCAGGGGTTCAAGTATCAACGTGTTAAGAAGCAGGTGGTAAAATATATGCCAGGTAGTAAGTCATGTCAGGTGGTAACACGTCAGTTGTCAAGTATGATACAGACAGGTGTATGTCAACAGTTAATATAACAAGTATGTACATCACAATACCAAACGAGAACACCGATATAAATACATAATGTTATGCAAGTCAACCCGACGATGCGGGAAAGTCCAATGAGAAAGCGAGAACACTCGCCTAAAATTCAGGAAAACACTGTGAAATCCCAAGCTCTGGAATTCAGGGAATCAACGCGTCAATGCGTTTAAAATATAAGGGAGGAGAGAGAATAGAGACGCGGGAATCGCAGACGCGGGAGACGCGCTGCGGAGATGTCACACACGCGGGATCTGTGCTCAAGTCAGGTCGCGAGGAGAACGCGGACGCGGATGTGGGTTCTGCGTCGCGTTTAGCACGAAAAGAACACAGACGCGGGCATGGGCTCCGCGTCGTGTTGACACGAGAAGGACACAGACGTGGGCCTGGACTCCGCGTTGCGTCGATACAAGAACGCGAAGGCCGCGTTAAGGGATTTCCTAGACGCGGGGGTGAGATCCGCGTCAGCAATAAAACAGAGGAGGGAAGGTGATTTCGGGGTGGTGGTGTTTAGTGTTTGTCGTTGCAATCGTCACCGTAATGATTACCGGAATAATCGTGAACGTTTACCGGAATAATCATCGGAGATGTTACCGACGAAGAAGAGCTCGGCCCCAATCCAATGGAGGTGGCCGGCCCTTGAGAAGATGATGGGGTGGTAGCCGGCGACGGCCGGAGTTGGCCGGAATCCGGTAGCTCAAGCCCAAGCCCAAGCAACCATGGGGGGTGCAAGTGTAGTTAATAAATGAAAGGTTGGAGTTTTGAAAACGAGGCTTCGGAGAGCGAAGCAATAGCTCGTCGGAAAAAGCACAACGAGGAGAGGAAGATGGCGTGGTTCGTGGTGGCCAATGAGGTGTAGGTGGTGGTGGAATTGGTGGAGAAGTTAATGGAGGTAATGAGTTGTTTGGTGGAAAGAGAGGAAGAAGAAGGTGGTGAGGTGGTGGTGTTATGGTTGTTGTTGTTGTTGGAATGGAGGAGGAGATGGAGGAGAAAGAGGTGGTGGTGTTGGTGGTGAAAATGGAGGTGGAGAAGGTGGAGTATGGGTGGCCAATAGGAGAGAGCAAGAGGCTCTTTGGCTGTTGGTTTTCTTTCTCAGGAAACAAAGGAGAAGAAGAAGTAATCATGAAAGAGAGAGAAGAATGTGGGGTGGTTTTATAAGGAGGGGAAAACATTATAATAAGATTGCCATTCTCATCATTTAACGAAACTTGCGTTTCATTGCAAAGAAGCTGCGTCCCCATACAATAGAAACCTGCGTCTGGCCAAATGAACTGGACGCGGAGAAAAATCCGCGTCCAGGAGGATATACGCGAGTTTTGCGTTTAACAAAGGACAAAAGTCATAATGACTTGATTGGAATTGATTAGCAGTGCATTAAATGCAGCATGGAGAGGATCTCTGCATTAAATGCAGAATCCTAGGTTGGTGAAACTCGCGTCTAGCGAGGAGAGAGAAAAGTAAAAAATATCTGGGTACTATTCCGGTATCTGGGAAAACACCGAAAACTCCGGAAAAGTCCAAAAAATGAAATAGCTTGGAAAGCTTCCCAAAAATTCTCAAAAATAATAAATATTATAAAAAGATTTTTGATGAAATCGGTTTTCAGAAATTCAATTCCGATTACAAGTTAAAATTCCTGGAATCCACCAGTGAGACTGGCCGACACCAAATCCAGTGGAATTTCAATAAATTCAGAAAATTCTTAGAAAAAGTATTTAGATAGAAAATGTGATTTTAAGAAGTTACAGGAAAGCTATTTCTTAAAATTCAATTCCGTTTGTAATTTAAAAATCTGGGAATCGGTCAGCGGTATCGGTCGACCCCGGTTTTGAAGAATTTCAATTTAATTCTGGAAAATTCCAGAAAATCATAGAAAATCTAAAATATTAGAAAATGATGTTTAAAACTGAAATCGGTCAAATTGGAATACCAGAAAGACTAAATCGAGTAATAACCTGAGATCGGGTCCCTGGTTCAGAGTAGGGCTGAATCCGAGTCCACGAATCCGGATCCAAGACAAAACAATCATATAAACAATTCATAATACAAAATAAATACAAGAAGTAAATCAAAAAAACACGATCGAGAAATCTGAATACGCAACTAAGTACGTATTCCAGGAGCGGGGTGTTACAATCCACCCACCTTACAAAAATTGCGTCCTCGCAATTTCGATAAGGGGAAGATGAACACAGGAGAGATCAGGGTTGACACTGAGAGAATGATAAAGTGGAATATTTACGAAAGATTACCAACTCAAAATACAAAAGATCAGGGGTGGCGGTTACAGTGACATCCTTAAGGTTCCTGTTCTGGATGCTGGGTTTCATATTCTGTTGTTGCTTCGCCTGACGCCTCTGCCGTCATGTCGTAGACTTGGCTTCTACCAGGATCTGCTCTAGTTCTTGCTCCTCTCTGTGGATGATCATGTTGCTGGGGCGGAAATGGAGCTCTTCGGTCTACGGTTCTGGGTTCCTTCTTAGTGGTGGAGCTGGAAGTGCCGGGGGTGTTGCTAGTGCTGGAAATGTTGATGGTGTTGGATAGGTCCTCTTGAATGGGCAACCACCTGTCGAGTGATTACCGGACCCACATACCAAACATAGTCCATTAGCCCTTCGGCAGTTGCGTTGGAGGTGTCCGGGCTTTTGGCAGTACCCGCATATCATCTGCTGAGGGGGAGGTCGGAATGGTCGCTTGATTATCGGCCCGTTGGTGGTCCTGGTTGAATCTTCTTCGTTCATCAACTGAAAGGGTCTCTTTACTGACTTGTTCTGTACCTGGTTCTTATTCTTCTTCTCCAGTCCTCGTTCTACTTCACGGGCAATGGAGAGAACCTGAGAGTATGTCTTCAGCTGTTGAGGAATAAGATACATCTGGACGTCCATCTTTAGCCCTTGCTGAAATCTGCTGGCCCGTTTTTCTTCGTCTGCCACCATATAGGGAGCAAATCTACTGAGCCTCAAGAATTCGGCAGCATATTCATCAACTGATCGGTTGCGCTGCTGCAGGCGGATAAATTGTTCTTCCATGTCCCTTTGAGCTGTTACAGGGAAGAATCTCTCGTAGAAACCCTTTGAGAACTGGTCCCATGTGATGGGTTTCTCCAGTGTCGCTTCTTCCGCCAACCACCATGTTCGGGCCACATCCTTCAATTGTATCTTGGCCACTTCCACTTGGTTCTCATCAGGGACTCGAGCCGCCTTCAAAAGATCTATTGTGTCTATCAGCCACTGTTCTGCATCCAGGGGCTTCTCTGTGCCTGAAAAGATCGCCGGCTGTAATCTCCTGAAATTCGTCACGTTGCCTGGCCTCTGTTCTCGGGGTGCAACTAACAGTCCTTGACGTAAAAGCTCTGTCTGTTGTTGTTGACTCTGCATCATCCCTTGAAGTATCCTCATCATACCATCATTGTCTCTGTTGGGTCCATCTTGAGAAGTACCAGCACCATTACGTGTTCCCCGTCTTTCCATATTTGAGTTGGTTGGAGTGGGTAACAAAAAGAAACCGGAAGGTAAAAGATTGAAGGTCTCAGGATTTCAAGAAATGGATCAGAAGGAAGGGATAGATAACTCTGCACTTGTAGTTGGATTGTATAATCAGGACTCTTGTATTCCAGTTGCAAATTTCTTTACCATTAATTTGCCGTCTGGACGTACTGAGGATGTAAGAGCCTAGGCTCTGATACCACCCTGTAACGCCCCGATCCCGGCGGGTACGGAGACGTTACTGCGACGTATATACGCAGGTCAGAAATACCCTCACGTATATACGCTAAGCATCAGTACAGGCAAGAATCAGAGTACGGAAGCAAGTGGTGCATTATACTTTCCAACATATGAGTACAATTATAAAGTTATCACCAGAGGTGATAAATATTACAATAATATTACATCACCTGATAGGCGCAAATGCGAGAATACAAAGAGATATACATATATGAACAGTACAAAAGGGCGCTCACGAGATAACTGGAGAAGCCGCGAGCCAACAAGGGGGAGCAAGGATGGGACTGGAGCTACAGTTGATCTGTCTGCTCCACAGAAGTAAGCTTGGTCCTCAGCAAGATGGTCCCCTTCGGTCCAAGCTCCAGGACCTGGACATGAGGATCCAGAGGAGTCAGAACTCCCCAGGCGAGTGGTGAGGCGAAAGCCAGATGGCGTGCAAGGATAAGCACATGTGTATCGATAAAACCGGATCATAAGTATGCATTGAAAACCGTGTCGTGAGCATAAGCATGCAGAAGCAAGTAGATACATAACAAGTGATATCAAGCAAAGAATACTCATGGTATGATAAGATAAGGGAAAGTAAAGAGACGAGAAATAAAGTAAATAGGACAATACCAGATATCTCCTAAACTAAAATAAAACCGATGAAACCGAATAAAGCCGATTTCGAGTAAAACTGATTGCATAAGCTTAAGTCACGGCATCATGAGACTAGTACATCGAAGGAATAATCCAAACAAGAAAACCCTCATTTATATACCTTTATCCCATGTCACCGTAATCCAAACGCATACAACCCGAGTTACAAAACAACACAACAATGGTATCTTAGCATCTTATTATAATTGGGGCCGTCTAAGTTGCAGGCTTCAGTATGTGTCCCATTCCACATACTTCCACTTACAACTTATAGAGCAAGTTATTTGGAAACTGATAAAGTTCGATGAATCATGTTTCGGATGGGCCCCGTACATGCCCGGGACAACGGTTCAGGAGTATCCGGTGCCGAGCCGGAACGTACCGCTAGGTACCGGGACTTATTTACGCCCGAACAGGAATAGAGTATCGCAGATCCCATAGAAATAGGCCTAGGGCGTGTGCATACCCGGCAGGAATAAACAGGAGTAGGGGTGCCTGCACACCCCACGGAATCCCTGGTGGCCGCCAGGTGATCCCTCAAGTATGTGGCCACGCGCGGCTCGATAAGACCACCATAAACATGATTAATCAGGGCCCATCAGTTTCCCCCAAACCAGGTACAAGTTGTCTACTTATAATAATTTATCCAGTAATAATGTCCACAGAGTATTCATAGTAATCTTATATTCATGGTTATCCCATTACGGGGATCAACAGGAGTAAAGTCAGGAGCCTCCCTATTTCAGGGGTTCAAGTATCAACGTGTTAAGAAGCAGGTGGTAAAACATATGCCAGGTAGTAAGTCATGTCAGGTGGTAACACGTCAGTTGTCAAGTATGATACAGACAGGTGTATGTCAACAGTTAATATAACAAGTATGTACATCACAATACCAAACGAGAACACCGATATAAATACATAATGTTATGCAAGTCAACCCGACGATGCGGGAAAGTCCAATGAGAAAGCGAGAACACTCGCCTAAAATTCAGGAAAACACTGTGAAATCCCAAGCTCTGGAATCCAGGGAATCAACGCGTCAATGCGTTTAAAATATAAGGGAGGAGAGAGAATAGAGACGCGGGAATCGCAGACGCGGGAGACGCGCTGCGGAGATGTCACAAACGCGGGATCTGTGCTCAAGTCAGGTCGCGAGGAGAACGCGGACGCGGATGTGGGTTCTGCGTCGCGTTTAACACGAAAAGAACACAGACGCGGGCATGGGCTCCGCGTCGTGTTGACACGAGAAGGACACAGACGCGGGCCTGGACTCCGCGTTGCGTCGATACAAGAACGCGAAGGCCGCGTTAAGGGATTGCCTAGACGCGGGGGTGAGATCCGCGTCAGCAATAAAACAGAGGAGGGAAGGTGATTTCGGGGTGGTGGTGTTTAGTGTTTGTCGTTGCAATCGTCACCGTAATGATTACGGAATAATCGTGAACGTTTACCGGAATAATCATCGGAGATGTTACCGACGAAGAAGAGCTCGGCCCCAATCCAATGGAGGTGGCCGGCCCTTGAGAAGATGATGGGGTGGTAGCGGCGACGGCCGGAGTTGGCCGGAATCCGGTAGCTCAAGCCCAAGCCCAAGCAACCATAGGGGGTGCAAGTGTAGTTAATAAATGAAAGGTTGGAGTTTTGGAAACGAGGCTTCGGAGAGCGAAGCAATGCTCGTCGGAAAAAGCACGACGAGGAGAGGAAGATGGCGTGGTTCGTGGTGGCCAAGGAGGTGTAGGTGGTGGTGGAATTGGTGGAGAAGTTAATGGAGGTAATGGGTTGTTTGGTGGAAAGAGAGGAAGAAGAAGGTGGTGAGGTGGTGGTGTTATGGTTGTTGTTGTGTTGGAATGGAGGAGGAGATGGAGGAGAAAGAGGTGGTGGTGTTGGTGGTGAAAATGGAGGTGGAGAAGTGGAGTATGGGTGGCCAATAGGAGAGAGCAAGAGGCTCTTTGGCTGTTGGTTTTCTTTCTCAGGAAACAAAGGAGAAGAAGAAGTAATCATGAAAGAGAGAGAAGAATGTGGGGTGGTTTTATAAGGAGGGGAAAACATTATAATAAGATTGCCATTCTCATCATTTAACGAAACTTGCGTTTCATTGCAAAGAAGCTGCGTCCCCATACAATAGAAACCTGCGTCTGGCCAAATGAACTGGACGCGGAGAAAAATCCGCGTCCAGGAGGATAAACGCGAGTTTTGCGTTTAACAAAGGACAAAAGTCATAATGACTTGATTGGAATTGATTAGCAGTGCATTAAATGCAGCATGGAGAGGATCTCTGTATTAAATGCAGAATCCTAGGTTGGTGAAACTCGCGTCTAGCGAGGAGAGAGAAAAGTGGAAAAATATTTGGGTACTATTCCGGTATCTGGGAAAACACCGAAAACTCCGGAAAAGTCCAAAAAATGAAATAGCTTGGAAAGCTTCCCAAAAATTCTCAAAAATAATAAATATTATAAAAAGATTTTTGGTGAAATTAGTTTTCAGAAATTCAATTCCGATTATAAGTTAAAATTCCTGGAATCCACCAGTGAGACTGGCCGACACCAAATCCAGTGGAATTTCAATAAACTCAGAAAATTCTTAGAAAAAGTTTTTAGATAGAAAATGTGATTTTAAGAAGTTACAGGAAAGCCGTTTCTTAAAATTCAACTCCGTTTGTAATTTAAAAATCCGGGAATCGGTCAGCGGTATCGGTCGACCCCGGTTTTGAAGAATTTCAATTTAATTCTGAAAAATTCCAGAAAATCATAGAAAATCTAAAATATTAGAAAATGATGTTTAAAACTGAAATCGGTCAAATTGGAATACCAAAAAGACTAAATCGATTAATAACCTGAGATCGGGTCCTAGTTCAGACTAGGGCTGAATCCGAGTCCACGAATCCGGATCCAAGACAAAACAATCATATAAACAATTCATAATACAAAATAAATACAGGAAGTAAATCAAAAAATACGATCGAGAAATCTGAATACGCAACTAAGTATGTATTCCGGGAGCGGGGTGTTACACATTATGCAAAGAACATCTTTCTTTAATTTCTCATTGTGATTTCACTTTTACAATATGGAACACATTGACCTCTCCCAAGTAACAAACAACACATATTTTGGAGAGAGAACCAAGAAGAGATGAGTCTGACCAAACTTGCTTTATGGTCCAAGGTAATGACTCCCTTGAGGTAAAATTGGATACTCATGTAGATGATTATGATAACTCTTCCATTGATGATAATGCCATTGATGCTCATGGTTTAAATGAAGATCTTTCTAAGTTTTGTGAAAACTTGCTTTCAAAATACAAATTTTTGAAAAGTAAGAGTTTTGAATTAAAGGAAAAATAAAATTTTATTTTCAAACTTGATTTGATTTTGCAAGAGAAGATTGAGATTTCAAGTGAAAGGGATTCCTTGAAAACCCAACTTGATCTTGTTTTAAAAGAAAATGAGATTTTGAAAAATAAAAATGATTTGATCATGTCTTGAAGAATAATGATGTTTTGTCTTCAAAATTTGAATTTGTTTTAAAGGAGAATGGTTCCTTGAAAAATAAAATTGTTTTGATTACCAAAGAATTAGAATGTATTTCAAAAGAAAAGGATTCTTTAAAAAAATACTGGCTCAAAAGAAAAGATTCCTATTACTATTTTCAAAGTGAAAAAGAATTTTTTTATTGCTTGCTCAACTTTTTCTTGCATTATTGATAGTGATATTCATGTTTTGAAAAAGAGTGTAGATTGTTTAGGCTCCACTTTGAGCCAATGTGCCATGAACCACACGAGATGGGAATCTATGTTTCGAATGAAACATATTCCACATATGCATTCACACTCATCACGGCATACACATGCTTCTCATGCTTACACCCATGATTCTTTATATGTTAGTGTGGACACTTGTACACATTGTGGACGTACGAGCTACCTTACAAAATTTTGTTATAATAGATTAAATGTTATAAATTCTGCAAGTAAGTATGTTTGGGTTAGGAAAGGTGCTAACCTCCATGAACCCAAGAAATTTTGGGTACCAATATTCACCCCCATTGTATTTGATGTAAGTGTGGGCTCTCACACGACGTGAGAGTATTGGTGCCGTGATGGAGGATGTGTTTCGAGCTCAATGGTTACATTTTTGGATGCATCACTTTTAAAAAAAGCTTTGGTGGGAGGACCACCATAGTTTGGAGATATAGAGATTAGTTCTTTTGGTTTGATAACTATTTCTAACTCCTTATTTTCATTTACATGCTTTCTTATTGATGATTTTTAGTATGTCTTGATTTTCTTGCTCTTTAGAATTAAATGCAATAATTATTAGACTTGTGATATACATATATAGAGTTTGAGATACGCCCATGTTCATATGAATCATATCTTTGTGTTCTCAACTATTGTTAAGCTATGTATGCATATCCTTATTATAATAGCACTTGCATTTATACTAATGATTTCATAACTATATTTTGATATTTTGTGCACATCATGATTTGATTACATGTTTAATTGTAATTTTTATTCAAACTTGTATTTATACTTGTACAAGTAGTGAGCTACATTTGATTATTATATTTGAGTGCTTCATTATTCATGTGTACTCATTACATGTATTCGTATGACCTAGTTTTGATGATTCTTACATTTATACTTGTATTATCTATTTTATACATGTTTTTGTTTAGCTTTATGTGTATGTAAATTTTACCAAAACTATTAGATATACATGTTCTATCCTAGAGTCACTTTACATGTCATGTATCCTATTATAGACTCTTTTTTAATGTTTGCGATAAATATGTATTCTTTAGTTTTGACAAAACATATATATGGCTTGAAGTTTGTTTGTTTTTAAATAAAAATTGAATTTTTCATATTTGATGATTTCAAAAAAAGAAATTCTTTTGTTTTGTTTTGATAGATATTCATTAATTTATTTTTATGTATATATTTCTTACATGATTCTTGTACACTATAATTTTGTTTACTCATGATTTTTGATTCATGAGCATCTATGTGCTTTATAGATTTTGAGTGACAAATTATTGTATATTTAGCATATTGTCAAGAAATATATATTTATTTTTATTCCTTACTTGAAGAATTTTTTACTAGTTTTCAAAATTATCTTAAAACTAGTTTCGTATTCTTTAATTGGTAGAGTTTTTAACCCATGCTAAAATTATTTTTAGATATTATTTTTGAAAACTTCTACCCTGCAAGGACGTTTGGTTGGGCGACCATGCCTTTTATACTTTTAATGAATATTCTTTTAAACATGTACATGAAAGGGTGGATGTTATGAGATATACATAATTTCAATGATATTTCATTTTTATATACTCATGTTTTTTATATATGTATGCATCGTATTTCTATTGATATTTAAATTGATCATACATACATATATATGATTCATTGTGCTTTTTTTTACATTGATCATACATGTTTTTAAGCACAAATTGATTTTATACTAAGCTTGATTTAGTTCTTAATGATAATTTGTATCTTTACAAGCATATGCGTTAGTTTTATTGGTATTTCATGAAGGGGGAGAAAAATTCTTGATTTATCTTTCAATTGTATTTATTTTCAATTACTACCACTTTTTATGAAGAAAAATATTTTATTTTGAAAAAGCTAACGTTTTCAATATTGTTATCATTTAATTGGTATTATTCTTAAATTGGTATTTATATTGCAAAATAATTTTAGAATTTTAGTGTTTACTGAAAAAATTTTGGTTTAAAATTTAACAATTGGTATCATTTCTTTCTATTGGTATCAATTGGTAAAAAGATTATTTTTCTTTTATTGGTTTCTTTCAAAATATGTTTTTATTGGTATAGTTTGTTTTTCCTCACCCTTTGTTGATGATTGATGATTACTTCAATTTTGCATATTATTATCACATTCTCATATTTATTTTTAATAAAACTCTGCTATTTGATCTATTTTTGCTTAATGATGTGCAGACTTTATAAAAAGAAGAAAAACAGGAAAAGAGTTCAAAAAGCCCAATAAACCCAGATATTTGAGGCAATCATATTTGGAGATTGAAAAGAAAATCCAACTAAATTCATGATTGGAAATCAATTATTCTCTAAGTAGAAGAAAGGATATTCTTAGCATATTTAGGATTTAAATCCATCTTCTGAGAATATACCCTTTGATTATATGGCAAGATAGAGTCATAGAAGGAAACTCCAAAAAATCTACAATCAAAATTCGGATTCAGCCTGAGCATCGTTTAGTAATTTGATTATAACTGTCGTTATAAAAATGCAAATCTGATGAAACAAAATGCTTCAGAAAGAAGACTGAAAGGGCTACAATTTTTCTGTTGACTACTATTTTTATTTCAATCGTCTGATGAGTCATATTCAACCATCAATATGACAGCTAGTTACAGCCCAACTTAATTAAATTTCCAATCAAGAGAAGAAAAGGATATTCTCAGCATATTCACAGTTCAACTTCAAAATTCTAAGAATATACCTTTTGATGAGTCAATATTTTGACGAGTCACTATCCCAGACTTCCTCCTATAAATATCTTAGCAGAGGTATAAGTAGAGATATCTCAGATTCGAAGCAGAGATAGATTTTAGTCCAATTTTTCATTCTTTTTAATGTAGGTTTTTATTTTTTCTTTTATGTAATTTTCATTTTTCTTTATGTAACCGAGAGGAGAAACGAATTTCATGAAGGAACGAGAGCAAGCTTGTACTGAGGGTGACACCGGTGTAAGTAAGTATTTTCTTTCATTGTTATTTGAATCGAATCGAAGTTTCTTTTTCTTCTTTACTCTTATTTTCGTTTACTTTCCTCTGATGTGTTGCAATCCAAGTGAATCTGATAGCCTCAAGACTGCTTCGCCATTGCAAGTGCCCTTGATGGCCTATGGTGATGAACAACCATTCTTTTGTTAGTTTAGCTTGCTCTTTTATTCATAGTGTAGATCGAAAATGGGGAAGATCATACACACCATGCTTGATCGCCTTCAACGACTAGATAAGTCGTAACTACGGATCCGAGATATATGAGCACTAAAGAGGAAAGTAATTTTTAGGTTTAACTTTCTTTCTTTTCTTTTAACTTATAGTTAAGATGACCAACACCACAATCTCACAACTCTTTTATTACTCTTTTCAATTTTTTTATATATATCCATTTTTATTTTCTACACCTTCTCAATCTATCACTTTCTTCTTAACTTAATTTAACCTATTTTCTTTTTCTTTTAAAGAACTAAAAGAAGATCTTTAACCATTGATTGTAACTTAAAAGAGAACTTGCTAAAAAGTTTCCATTGCTAGTCCCTCCTTGTGGATCACGATCTCGATAACCACTTGTTATAGTGGTAGAATTGAGTACCTTGCACTACTGTTATAAAGTTCTGAAATTCTGTATTCTTGTGTGCAGATAAAACCTCAATCAAATTTTGGCGCCGTTGCCGGGAAGGAAAGGTAAGTTCTCTCTTTTAAGATTTACATTTTTGGTTAACTTTCTTCTTTGTTCTATGTGTACAGGTTTAATAACAAGAAAATTTTTGCTGCAGTGGACATATAAGTGGCCCTGAACTCTGCTCTAGAAAGCAGAGCCCAGAAGCCCTTAGATTTGCTATATTCCAGTAGCAATCTGAGTGAACTACTAACCTGTATTTTTGCAGGTTGGCTGAATTGCACAGCTAAAATTCTGTAGCTATTTATTTTCTTATTTGTCTCACTGTACATATTTCCTAACCTCAACAGTAAAATGATGTTTGTTAAATACTAAAAATGGTTTAGACTTTGCATTTAGACGCGTGTCTAATTCGTTTACATTTTACATTACTGTTGAAGAGTACTAGAGCAAAATGTACGTATGCATAGCACATAGTTTAAGAAACATTCTTGGGTGATATTTACTTGTGAATGTTACTTTTGTATATTTTGCACACATTGCACTAAATTGATTTAAGGGCTTGTCCTATAAATAAGATAAGGTGGGAAAGTCATTACCCTCTCTTAGCCCACAAATCATCTCCTCACTCACTAACCAGCCTAAGTAAAACTGAGTAGATATTGGCCATAGGGACATCTCAGACTCATATAGGAGACTGGCCTAAGGGGGAAGCTAATTTGAATTTGACTCTTACCAAATCGGTGTCTAAGGTTGGGGATTGAGGGGCGAAACCCCGAAGGTTGGTGATTGGCATAATTAGGCCCGTTACTTAGGCACGAATATCTCCTATCGATTTTGCCCCTACCTAGCCGATTAACTCGTGGTCCGATTCGGCAATATACCCTCGTGGACAGTCTAACCAGTTAGGAGTCATATAGGTCTAAGATCTACCCTAACTTAGGTTAGATTTTTCTTTTTATTTGTTTGCTTATTTGTTTGTTTTTCTTTGTTTGTGTTTGACATTTCTTGTGTGACATAGCTTATAACAATAATTTTTCCAATTTTAATGGTAATCTATATTACACCCCGACCTCTTTTTCGGATATTACCAACCCGGCATATCATAACTTTAACCAATCTAGTGTGTTGGATTGATCTTATCCGAATCAATACAACCTATACCTTCAATCTTATGACCATAATTACCAAATTAATTCCAACTCTTCACAGAGTCAATGGAGATTCACCTCCCTCGAGTCCAATTTTCAACCAACTTGTCCTCCTTATCCACCTTGTCCACAATTTTCACAATATTCATTCCCTGATTTTGCTTCCTATACTTCTTTTCTAGACCAACCAATTGAAGAAAAATCCGAGTCAGAAAAGAGTATAGAAGTCATGCAGGAGGCTGAATGAAAATTTCAGGCCTCCCCAATTCCACAATATTTCCAAAATTCATACTCAGTTCCACCAGTTCAAAATAGAAAACCATCAATCTTGGAAATGAGCATGCGTGAGTCCAGCAACAATCATAAAATCTGATGGATTCACGATTTCACTACAAATTCCAAAATAAAACTTCATCTTTTCAAATCCAATCGCAACAAAATGATGAACCAATCGACTATGAAAAGCTGCTTGAAGTTATGACTCAGGCTCAAATCACCTATAATCATGATATAGATATAATGGTCAAAACTCTCCATTCTAACTCTTTGACCATTCCTGATGTCGCTAACTATTCTGTTAGAGCCAAAGAATCATGTTGTTTTGAAAAATAAGATTCCATTTTAGCACATCCATTTGAACTTGTCCAAATTTCAAATTTTGAAAACCACATTGACATTTTGGCAAGTTATCCTTTCCTGAAATTGAACTTGAGAATGAATATAATCTTGAACCTCAACTTGGTAATTCAATTCTACTTCCTGATTCGATAATGATTCCAGTGTCTTCACCTGATTTCAATCCTTCTCTAGAGTCCACATTGGATCCTGTGCCTGTCCATTGGGAAATTGAATTACCAATCATTTATGATCATCATGTTGGCCCAGAGACCTTCCACTCTAGTTTTGATGATGTTAACTCATGTAGTTATAGTTTACTAATAATCTTGTGATGTTTAGTTTCAGATACTTAACCATGATATTAGTAGGTGACTAGCTTCAACAAAGATGCTTTGGAGCTTTCACATGGTGATTTAAGAGCCCGAGCGTCTAGTTCATACCTAAAACTCGTTTGGAGTCAAGCTCGGTGGATCACGTTTGGATCGATTCGACTTGGAGACGGCGCTCTACAAGAAGACTTCGGTACATTATTTAGTTTATAGTTTAGATCTATTGTTAAAGATTAGATAGTGTGATATGCTCAAGTTCACAACACACACTTGTTTAAGTTTCATGTTTATTGGTTTTCAGTTTTTGGTTTAACCGATCTTGGTTTTCATGAATAGATAGAATCAAAATAAGTTTACATGATTTAATGTATATTAGACTTGTTCTATATACATCTATGCGTCAACTATTTAAACAAACTTAATTTGATAGTCTGTTTCATAAGTTTGGTGTTTTGGTATTTTAACAAAACGTATTTTTGGATTTTATGTCAAAAACATTGATATATATATCTTTTATATATATTGGATTATATCCATGCGCGACATACTTCAAGTTGTTTAAATATCATTTTTTTGTATTTGGATGAGTTTTGGATAAAACGATTTTCCATTTCAAAAATCCAAGTTTTAAAAAATACGGATTTTGGTTTTCGACAAAATTTGTAAGTCACAAAAATGGTTCAAATTGTTTGAAATATGTGTTGAATTTTTTCACACATGTTTGTATTTCAAAGAGAATTTAAGAACTTATTTTTGTGGATTTTTAGAAAATTTATGGGATTTATTTGGTAATTAGATACCCAGTTTTCAAGTTCTGAATTTAGCCCTGCCAGGCTCTGGCGGTCGACCGGGCCGGTCGACCGGACCCAGAGTCGGTCGACTGGACTGGTCGACCGACGTGCACAAGGATGTGCACGCAGGCCAGCCCCTTGGGCCGGTCGACCGACTGAAGGCAACCCACTCTCGAGTTGTCCCGGTCGACGGGCGGGTCGACCGGCCAGAGAGCCGTTGCTCTCCGGTTCTGGGCACGGTCGACTGAGCGGTCGACCGGCAGGTTCGACGGTCAAATTTTTGACCGTTGGCCGGTCGACCGGAAGGCCAATCTGGGCCTAGTCAGCTGCCAACGGGCAGATTTTGATTGAGCTTATAAATACCCCAATCTTTGGCCATTTTTGGATAAGATTTTCAAGAGCCAAAAATTTCTATACTCTCTAGTGTTTTTATACAAGTTTCAAAAGAGTTTTGGGCTTTAAATTTTACATTTGATTTGGTGTTTTTTTATAGGGTTTGAAAAATTAAAGAAAAGTGATTTTGGGAAAAGTATTTTGGTTCATCTTCTGATCCTTATTTCTAGTTTTTCCCAGGAATTTTCTTTGAGTATTTATTTTCCATTCCTTGTGTTTTTCTCACACTTGAGCTATATCTTCTATCCTCTCTATAGGATCTTTGTTTTGTGGGTAAAATTAGTTTGTGGTTGTGGAAACCACCAAGTTGTAAAATTCATTCATTGTGATATCCCTCTAGTGAGAGGAGATTGATTTGGTATCCCTCTATTGTGAAATGATTGTGAAAGTTGTGATTGGATCCCTCTAGTGAGAGGTGGAGATTGTGTTTGGCTCCCTCTAGTGAGAGGTGGAGTTTGTGTTGGAATCCCTCAAGTGTGAGGTGATTGTTTTGTATTGGCTAAGTGCCTACCTCTCTTGTGTGAGGTGGTTTTTGTGTTGGTTGTGCATTGCCTCTAGTGAGAGGTTGTATTCGGTTGAGAGAGGAGTTGTGTATTCCTGGTTATTGTATTGTCCCAAATCCTCAGTGGAGGTTCCCTGTGTGGGAGTCCTGTGTGGACAAGTTAGTGGAAATCCTTCTGTGCGAAGGCGGGGACGTGGAGCTGGGTGCTCGAACCTCGAAATAAATCTCGGTGTTTGTGTTTGATCCATTGACTCTTATCTCTCTCTTTTACATTGTACCTTGCATCATTTCATATTGCTCATTCATATATTATATGCTTGGCTTGTTTGTGTGTGCCTCACTTGTGTTTAACCACGAGAGCTTCATATAGCACCTCAACTCTTATTCAGAGGAATCAAGAGGAGTTAGTCCAGAGCCCTTCACCGGGAATTCGGCTACACTCATTGGTTACATTAAATGTGTTGCAATTTAAGTTCTTAATTTTCGCATTTTATTCATTAGATTAACCGTACACCTATTCACCCCCTCTAGGTGTACTTACACATCATATTGAACTTGATCAATTTCATACTTTTAAAAGTCCTATTGACAAATTGGCATGTTCTCATTTTTACGAAATTGAACTCAATGAGAAATGTGACCTTGAGTCTCAAATTTGTGATCCAGTTCAAATTTCTAAATTAATATTGACTCCTGTTTTGCAACCTGATTTGAGCAATATTTTGGAGTCAGTTTTGATTCCCATACCTGTCATTCTTGAACTTGAATCACCAATCTTAGAAAGTCACATTTCATTGTGGGAAAATGAATGTGGACTTGAGTTTCAACTTCTTAATTTTGACTCATTTCCTGAACAAATTTTGACTTCTGAACCTTTACTTGACTTCAGTCATTTTCCTGAGTCGATTGAAGTTTATGCCCTTCCTGATTCCAGATCAATCATTCCATCTTTTCATACTCCATTTGAAATTTTGAAAATTAGATGTGGTAAAATTCTTAATAAAAATCATTCATATATACATCATTTTAGTTAGTTATATTAGAGAGGTTTCTGGTGGGTTCCTCTGAATTTCTCGCAAATTAGACTGGGCCGCATTTCGTGGACCAATCAGACCACCATCGGAGTCACCACCATAAGGTAATATTTTTCTTCCCTTTCTTCTTTTTCATGCATCTATGTATTAATTCATACATTGAGGACAATGCATGAGATAGGTGTGGGGGAGGGTTCTAACATAACGTTGGTTTTTCTTTTATTTTTAAAACAAAAAATTATTAATATTTTCTTTACTTTTAAAAACTTTTTAAAAATAGAAACAATATTTTGACACATTTTTTGTAAGAAATTAAGTCAATTTTAAGGAATAGGAGAATCATAATTAGGATTTTTTATACTTGGTCAAAATAAGATTATTTGTTTGATTTCTAAGGTTAGGAAGAAAATTTGTTAAAGTAATTTAGTCTTGATCTTTCCTTGATAATATATGCAAGCTTTATACACTTACACACTTAGGGTTCAAAAACAAAGATTCTTATGCCTTATTTAAAAAAAGAGAGAAAAAGAAAAAATAATATATATATATATCCTTTGATTAAGCTAGGCATGTGTGACTCATAAAGTATAAGTATTCACGCCTAAAGGCTGTTCATATAATAAAATCCTTAATTTTATGGCCTTGTTTGCTCGAATCCTTAAGTCCTTGAGGTGTCTTCTCACCCGGTGCCCTAAGACCGTTTGGTTTGAGAGTTACCGATTAAAGGCTCATTACATGGGCAGATTAGTAAGTCTAATTGAACTAAGAAATATTACCATCAAAAATAAATAAATAAATATATAAATAAATATATATAAATAAGGCATAAGAGTTAGAGTTAAAAAACTCTTAGTCAAATTTTACGGCCACGAAGGTGCATATGACTTAGAGAAAGTAATAGACCAGATGAGAAGTACAATTTGACTTCTTACTTTAAGTGATAACAAATTTTTGAATAGAGACTAAGTTTAAGAATGAAAAATTCAGTTTTCCTATAACTTATAGATTACTTAATCCTTACAATAATATTTCAAATATTTTTCTCTTTCAAAATGTGTTTTCAAAATACTAACATTTTTCTCTTTCTTTATGGATTTTGTTGGTGTAATCTACTAAAAATTCTCACGAGACAAAACTTGTCCTCTAGGGGAAACCTAGAGGTTTAACGGCCTGTTGCACATGCTCAGTGTAATCGCGTGATCTGCGAAAATGGTCTAATAATTTCTTAGATTTAATGTTTTGCTCGAGAGCGAGCAAAAGATAGGTGTTGGGGTGTGGTTACTCATTAATTTTGCATATTTATTGTCACATTCTCATATTTATTTTTAATAAAACTCTACTATTTGATCTATTTTTACTTAATGATGTGCAGACTTTTATAAAAAGAAGAAAAACAAGAAAAGAGCCCAAAAAGCCCAATAAACTCAGATATTTGAGGCAATCATATTTGGAGATTGAAAAGAAAATCAAACTAAATTCGTGATTGAAAATCAATTATTCTCCAAGTAGAAGAAATGGCATTCTTAGCATTTTTAGGGTTTAAATTCAAATTCTAAGAATATACCCTTTGATTATATGGCAAAATAGAGTCATAGAAGGAAACTCCAAAAAGTCTATAATCAAAATTCGGATTCAGCTTGAGCATCATTTAGTAATTTGATCATAACTTTCGTTATAAAAATGTAAATCTGATGATTCAAAATGTTTCAAAAAGAAGACTGAAAGAGATACGACTTTTCTGTTGACTATTGTTTCCATTTCAATCGTTTAATGAGTCATATTCAGCCATCAATATGACAGCTAGTTGCAGCCCAACTCAATTAAATTTTCAATCAAGAGAAGAAAAGGATATTATCAGCATATTCACAGTTCAACTTCAAAATTCTGAGAATATACTTTTTGATGAGTAAACATTTTGATGAGTCACTATCTCAGACTTCCTCCTTTAAATACCCTAACAGAGGCATGAGCAGAGATATCTCAGATTCGGAGTGGAGATAGTTTTAGGCCAATTTTTCATTCTTTTTAGTGTAGGTTTTTATTTTTTCTTTTATGTAATTTTTACTTTTCTTTATATAACTGAGAGGAGAGACGAATTTCATGAAGGAATGAGAGGAAGCTTGTACTGAGGGTGACACCGTGTAAGTAAGTATTTTCTTTCATTGTTATTTGAATCGAATCGAAGTTTCTTTTTCTTCTTTACTCTTATTTTCGTTAACTTTCCTCTGATGTGTTGCAATCTAAGTGAATCTGATAGCCTCGAGATTGCTTTGTCATTGCAAATGCCCTTGATAGCCTATGGTGATGAACAACCATTCTTTTATTAGTTTAGCTTGCCCTTTTATTCATAGTGTAGATCGGGAATGGGAAAGATCGTACACGCCATGCTTGATCGCCTTCAATGACTAGGTAAGTCTTAGCTACGGATCTGAGGTATGTGAGCACTGAAGAGGCAAGTAATTTTAGGTTTAACTTTCTTTCTTTTAACTTTTAGTTTAGATCACCAGCACCACAATCTCACAACTCTTTTATCACTCTTTTCAATTTCTTTGTATATATCCATTTTCTATTTTCTCCACCTTCTCAATCTACCACTTTCTTTCTAACTTAACTTTAACCTATTTTTCATTTCTTTTAAAGAACTAAAAAAAGATCTTTAACTATTGATTATAACTTAAAAGAGAACTTGCTAAAAAAGCTTCCATCGCTAGTCCCTCCTTGTGGATCACGACCCGCCTAGCCACTTGCTATAGCAGTAGAATTGAGCACCTTGTATTACTGTTATAAAGTTCTGAAATTCTGTATTCTTGTGTGCAGGTAAAACCTCAATCAATTGACAAAAAAGGGGAGAGAAATGTAGTGTTTATATATGTATGTTTTCATAGTTGTTTACGCATATATATACATGTGTTTTTCTTTATGAGCGTTATTGAATATCTTTGGTATTTGCGCTTCATTAAATATCTTTATGTTTATTGTTATGCATGAGTTAAGGGGGAGCTTCTATGAAGCTTATCTTTAATTTATGTATATATAATCTTATAAGTTTTGTCATCACCAAAAAGGGGAGATTGTTAGCCCAAAGGTCCTTCACCTTAGTTTTGATGATGACTAACTTATGAAGTTAAGTTACTAATGATCTTGTGTTTATATAGTTACAGTTATTGCTCAAGATCTTAGTAGGCGTTTAACTTCAATAAAGAATTCAAAATCAGGTTTTAGAGCTAACACGTGTTGATTCAAAGTTCGCGCTTCAAGATCGCATCAAGTACTCAAAGAGGAGTCTAGCTCATCGATCAAGTTTGGATCAAATTAAGATGGAAAAGAAGATTTTCAGGAGAAGATTTTCAAGACTTGAGTCCGAATTTGTAAGTTTTAAGATTTTTGTTGTAGACAAAATTTAAAGTATAGATTAATTGTGGATTGCTCAAGCTCAAATGCACACACAAAATATTTCAAGTTTAATAGTTTTAGTTTTTAGAAAATACAATTTTGGTTTAAGTCTTCAAAGAGTACATCTTT
Source organism: Agave tequilana (assembly GCA_038442645.1). Taxonomy (NCBI): domain Eukaryota; kingdom Viridiplantae; phylum Streptophyta; class Magnoliopsida; order Asparagales; family Asparagaceae; genus Agave; species Agave tequilana. Next base: position 323,235 of record JAVJIF010003758.1, read on the forward strand.
ATATTTCATGAATAGATTTCATCAAAAAGAGTTTACATGGTTTATATGTGTTTTAAATTTCATCCATATACATTGATGGTTCAAATGTATAGAAAAACTTTTTTTGATGTTTCTAATTCATAGTTTTAAGTTTGTATTTATCAAAACTTATTTTAGAGCTTATTATCAAAATTAAGTATATTTCATCTTTTTGTGTATTAGATTGTATCCATACACACTATACTTCAAAAGTGTTTAAATATCTCATTTTATATTTTTATGAGTATTAAAAAATATATATTTTTCATTTTGAAGTTGATTTTGAAAAAATACGATTTTTAATTTAAGCCTAGATTTCTATACCTCAAAAATAGTTCAAATTATTTGTAATATGTGTTGATTTTTGATAACACATATTTGTACTTCAAAGTATTTCAATGAACTTATTTTTGTGAAATTTATGGAGTTTTATGGGAATTAATAGGTGTTTCAAAGTCCAAGATTTCAATCCTTAAATTCTTGTTTTTGGGATGTCTACGGTCGACTGAGCGATCGACCGATGTGCACAAGACATGCACAGGCCCCTGCTTTAGAGCCGGTCGACCGCACGATCAATCGATCCAGAGAGTCTGCTCTCTGGATTTGGCCCCAGTCGACCGCTCGATCAACTGAGCCAGAGAGGTGCTATCAGATTTTGGCCACGGTCGATCGATAGGCTTAGCCCTAGGGCTGGTCGACCGAGCGGTCGACCGGTCAAAATTTGACTATTAGGCGGTCAACCGGGCGGTCGACCGACAGGTCATTTTTGACCTGTTCTGGACCCCAACAGCTAGTTTCTGAATCCGTATAAAAGGAAGGATTATGGGGGCTGTTTTTAACAAGATTTATAAAAGCATTTTTTTTCCCATCTTCTCAAGTGCATTCAGCAAGTTTTTAAAACAAGTTTTAGAGCTTCAAAATCATATCTTTATTTGTTTTCGAAGTTTTGTAAAATTAAAGAAAATCAAGTCTTTGAAAATTCTATTTTGTTCTTCATTTTTTATATCTAACAAGAAGTTTTTCTCAAGTGATTTCTTTATTGTTTCCTTTTCAAATACTTTGATTTCTCACATATTTGAGCTATCCCATTCTAAATCTTTCTTTAGGATCTTTGTATTATGAGAAAAATTGTTTGTGATCTCTTTATATCACCAAGTGTTGTTTGTGATCATTGCATCACCAAGTTGTAACTTTTTCTTTGTTTTGTGCTTAGTTTTGTGCCTTCCCTCTTGTGTAGAGGCAATTGTGTTTTTTAGAGAGTGGAGTTGTATACTTCCAGTGTTAAATTGTAATTCCTCAATGGAGACCCCTTTGTGGAAGACCCAATAGTAAATAGTTGAAATCTTTTTGTGTGAAAGCGGGGACGTAGAACAGTGAATTGCACCTCGAAACATATCCTTGTGTTTGCATTTGATCTTCTATCTCTATATATATCTTGTATTGTTATTATTGTTCATATTCATGTACATGCTAGATATTATTTGTGTGCCCACACTTATGCTTAATCAAGAGAGATATTGAAGCACCTCAACTCTTAATTTATTCAACTCTTTGTTACACGTTATGTGTTAGCAATTAGTTTTTAATTCCGCATTATTTGTCTTAGATTATCACTACACGTATTCACCCCCTTCAAGGTGTACTTTCATTTTGGACTAAGGAAGGATAATGATTTTTTTCACCTTATCTTATTTATCGATTTAGCCCTTAATTATTTTAGTGCAAGTGTGCAAGTATATATGATTGAGAATAACATGCACAAAATCATAAAAGATTAGAAAGGGTGCAAGGTTTTTTATTTTTCTAAAGTATTTATTTTGATTTACTAATTATTTTATTAATTTAATTTATGTTATTATTATTAAATATACAAAATTATTTTGAGATAGTATATGGCAATTTGGCTTTATATTTACTATTATTTTCGTTAACATTTTTTACTAATTATTATTATTTTTATTTCTATTAGTTGTTATTATTATTAGTAGTTATTTTCATTATTATCATTCCATTATGATTAATATTTATTTTAATACTATTAGTGTTATTGTTATTATTGTAAATATTGTTATTAATGTTGTTAATATGATGGCTATTGTTAATTATTATTTTTAATGTACTATTATTGTTAATTTCATTGTTGTTATTGTTAATTACTAATAATATTATTATTGTATTGTTTTATTATTATTATTATTATTATTATAGTGTTGTTTTTATCCATGTTCCTAACCTAATACCCTTTATCTAGTAATCCCAATCCATTAACCCATTAGATCCTATACGCATGATCCTAATCTATACCAATACCCGAAGCCCAACAACCCACATACCCAATATCTCCCCCTATATAATCTCTTGGTCTCCTTCTAAATCCTAAACCTAACCCTAATTAGTATCTCCATCTCCTTCTTCTACCTGTAGCCGACTTCTCTTCTCTATGGCCTTTTGCTCTTTCTCTTCACCCCAAGCGAAGCCACACCAGTTCACCACCGTGCCCTCTCCTAATCCTCCATCACTTCTCCACCACGGCAACACCCCACCACCATCACCCATGATCAGTATCCTCTCCTCCTCTCTGATCTGCGCCCATAACAACGCCCCATCTCCTTGCCGCACCCCTTCTCCCCTTCACAGCCCAGAGACCCCACGCATAGGTCGAGCACCACAGACCCCCCTCCTCGGCCTGCTTCTCCTTACTGAGCCCGGGGTGCATAAGAACCAGTGTAACGCCTACCTGAGTGCAGGCCACGCACCATCCCCGCTGGCCGCACCCTCCTCTGGCCTAGCACACCGTAACCCTATGGCAACCGCCCCATCCTTCCGTTGTTGCAACCCTCAACTAGCACAACCAAGCCCCCCTTGATATCTCAGGCCACGCGTCATCATCCCCTCTGTGGGTCATCGTTGATCGTCGCCGGCGAGTGGAACGCACCTGCATCCTTCCCGACGAGATTCTTGAGCCGTAAATACTCTCCGCGGCTTCTGCCATCAACCGTTTCCGTCGTCAGAGATCGCCGTAAGTCACCCTATTGTGTGAGTCTTCCCCTTTTTCTATTTCTTTCTCTATTATGTGAGGGTGTGTTATAATTGTATGTTGGGTTAAATTGTAAATATAATTACAAGTGCATTGTCATGTATTATGTGTGTGCATTATTATTATGTGTGTGCTGTATATATGACTGAGCGTGTGCGTGTGTGAGTTTATGTGCGCGCGCGCGTGTGTGTTAAATGGATGGGTATGTATATATAATGTATTATGTAAGTGTATGTGTATACTTGTATATATATATAGGTAATTATATGTGGGTGTATACCCTTGTATGTGTGTGATGTGTGTATATGTACGTGTGCATACTTATGTTCGTGTGAGTTCATATGTGTTTGGTTGCGTGATACAGCGATTCAAACTCGTTCGTGTAATCTAGACTCGATAACAGGAGGTTCAGATTTGTAGCCTTATGACCTGATACACTAGCGATTCGAAGACCGATATATGGGATGATCCGAAGATTCGTATTGGTTCATGTAGTGAATACCAGATGGCGATTCAGTTTCGAAATCACGTCATTTCATGTGAGTGTTTGTTCTTATTTATTTTCTTATTTACCATTGTCAATAAGCATCTATATATTACTTGTGTCATTTATGTAACCGTCTGATTTAATTTATCAGTTTAATTACCTGTATCACTTCATGAGACATCAATGATTGTTCACTTTGATTATGTAGTTGATATGAGTATTTATCAATGTCATTTCATGTGTAGTTGTTTGGTGTTACTGGCCCAGGACTAATTGTGAAATAACTATAGACTGTAACTTGTTTCGATCTATTGAATGATTGATCTAGTTCATATCTGAGGACAGATAGCTGAAATCACCTAGAGGGGGGGTGAATAGGTGATAATGCTAATCAATACCAAATTAAAATGTTATGATGCAAGATCACCTGAAACAAGACTAGAAGCCGAATACCCTGTGAAGGGCTCTGAACTCCTTCCTCGTGATTCCTCTAGATAAGAGTTTGAGGTGCGCAATGCATTCTTGTTGTATGAGTATTGATCGACAATATGGCAATGAATATGAAGCAAGTAAATATAGCAATGAATAAAAAGCAAGTAAATGAAGCAAGTAAATCAATCGCAAATACTGAGATTTGTTTTGAGGTTTGAGCACCCAGCTCTACGTCCCCGCCTTCACCCAGAAGGATTTTCCAACCACTATAACTTTCACAAAGAATTACAACCACACCGGAGTACCCAACTCCTCAATCACACTCCTCTAGTCCAGAGGTAGTGGAGCCATAAGTACAAGAATATCTTGGTGATCAAAAGACCACAAACCCTCTTTTGAAAACCTTTTTCTCTTACAAGAACCCTAGAGAATAATGTGTAGGATTGAAGCTCAAGTTTTGTAAGTGAAAAAGAAAATGAAATTGAAGAGAGTTTTAAATCAAAATTTTCAGTAAAGAGAGAGAATTTTGAGCACAAAAACAAAGAACAAAAACTTCTTTTGAAAGCCTTATACTTGAATACTTTTTGCAAAAGATTGTTGTAATTACCTCAACCCTAATCATCCCTATTTATAGGATAAAGGTAGGGATTAAAGAGTAAACTATTATAATAAATAATTAGGAAATATTTGACCCAAAACTAGCCCCCAAATTCGTTTAGAGATAAAACTCACGTTTAAAAACGTGTTTAATAAAGTAGCCGCTAGGGCTGAAATCAAGCACACGGTCGACCGGCCGGTCGATCGGGTTTTCAAAATTTTAGCCGTTGCTAGCCCACGGTCGACCGCCCGGTCGACCGAAACAAACAGAAACATGGGTGCTTTCAGTCGGCCGAAGGTCGATCAACCGATATGGGGTCCGGTCGACCGCCCGGTCGACCAGGAAACGTGCATACATGCACGCACCCAAACGGTCAGAAGTGCGGTCGACCACCCGGTCGACCGTTCTGACCTGAAAAAGAGCCGGTCGACCGCAACAGGCCAAAAATCAGTCTTTTGAAAAAGGTTTTGAAAAACCTGATAGTTTTCAAATCAATTTTGATCAAGACTTGGTATACTATACAAAATAGAGTTTGTAAGTTTTAGAATATGTTTAAAAACTATTTTGTATATAGGAGAAATATCTTTTAGAGAAATCATGTGCAAAAACTTGTGTGTGGGAAAATTGAGCTTCAACATTATACACTATTCTTTAACACACTAAAAATATAAAAACAGAGAAATGAAGTCTTTGAGCCACGTTACACCAAGTTAGAGCCTTCTCTTCTATGAAACCGTCCTCTTTCGCCATTTGCCTTTAAGCATCATAATTCCTTGCAATAGCTTAGAAGAACCATCATGAAAAGTACTAACCTAAAACTCACTCTAAATAACTTATTAGTACCATATAACTTCTATGTGTTTTGTTATCATCAAAACTTAAACAAACGGAGAGTGTAACCTTTTGGGCCAACAATCTCCCCTTGTTTGATGATGACAAAACATATATAGGTTATAACACAAGATATAAAAGGGAGGTAAAAACTCCGCCTCAAATGATGCTATATAAAATAAGTTTTCATGAGATAACAATAAAACACCATCAATAAAACGAAAGCATCAATAAAACACTATCAATAAAACACAAAATCATATTTCTCCCCTTTTTGTCATATATCAAAATGGGATATATTAGCAAGAAAACTTTCTTATTCAACAACACAGACATTAAGTTCACCACATATAAAAGAAAATCTATTATAATCAAGTGGTTTAGTGAAAATATCAGCAAGTTACAAATCGGAAGAAACATAATCAATCTCAATATCACCTTTCTCAAAATGATCTCTAAGAAAGTGATATCTAATCTCAATGTGCTTAGTCTTATTATGTTGATTTGCATTCTTTGTCATATGTATAGTACTAGTGTTATCATAAAATATTTTTATATGGTCATAATGCAAATCATAATCAAGGAGAGTATGTTTCATCCAAAGGACTTGTGCACAACAAGCCCCTGCCGCAACATACTCCGCCTCGGCGGTTGAGAGGGCTACTGAATTTTATTTCTTAGAAGACCATGAAACAAGACAATTACCAAGAAATTGACATGTTCCACTAGTACTCTTTCATCCACTCTACAACCCGCATTGTCGGCATCTGAAAAACTCGTCATTGAGAAATCTCCGATTTTTAGTTACCATAGACCCATTCCAATAGTATCCTTAATATAACGAATAATGCATTTTACCGCAATTAAATGAGATTCTTTGGGACACGATTGGAATCTAGCACAAAGACACACACTAAACATGATATCCGGCCTACTAGCCGTTAAATATAACAAACAACCAATCATACTTCTATACAACTTAATATCAACACACATACCTTGGTCATCCTTATCAAGCTTTGTGGTGGTGGCCATAGGAGTGTTGCAAATTTTTGAGTCTTCAAGCCCAAATTTCTTGATGAGTTCCTTGGAGTACTTGGCTTGACATATGAATATCCCATCACGCATTTGCTTGATTTGGAGTCCAAGAAAATAATTCAATTCACCCCTTAATGACATCTCAAATTCACGTTGCGTACATTGTTCAAACTCCTTGCAAAGTAACTCATTAGTAGAACCAAAGATTATATCATCAACATATATTTGAACTATAAGAATGTCACTATCAACATGTTTAGTGAATAATGTGGTGTCTACTTTGCCTTTAACAAAATTATTTGAAAGAAGAAACTAGAAAGCCTTTCATACCAAGCTCTTGGAGCTTGTTTTAAACCATACAATGCTTTATCAAGTTTGAAAACAAAATTTGAATGTCATGATCCACAAAACCGGGAGATTGTTCAACATAAACTTCCTCATCAATGAAACCATTTAAAAATGCACTTTTTACATCCATTTGAAAAAGTTTAAAATTTTGAAAGATGCATAAGCTAGTGTGATCCGTATGGCTTCAAGCCGTGCTACGGGTGCAAAAGTCTCCTCAAAGTCGATTCCTTCAACTTGAGTGTAACCTTGGGCCACTAACCTAACCTTATTCCTAATAACATTTCTTGACTCATCCAACTTGTTCCTAAAAATTCACTTAGTATCAATTACTGGTCAATCGTGAGGTCTAGGAATAAGGTGCCAAACTTGGTTGCGCTCAATTAATTGAGCTCTTCCTGCATAGCTAGCAACCAATATGAGTCACCCTCGGCTTCGATGATGTTTTGGGTTCAAAATGAGATATGAATGCAAAATTACCACACAATTCATGGAGTTTGGAGCGAGTAGTTACCCCCGTTAATACATCACCTATGATGAGATCTTTGGGATGATTTGTAGCATATCTCTAATCTTTAGGAAGTGTTTGAGAGTTTTCCACTTCATCCTTTTGAACTTCACCAATGGGTTCTCGCTTTTCTTCTTGAATGGGTGAGTCCTTCAAGGATATTTTCTCCATGATCTCACCTAATGAGTCAATCTCTACAACATTCTCAACAATAGTATTAAATTCTTCAAATTTAACATGCATAGATTCTTCAATAGTATGAGTTTATTTATTAAATATTCTATAAGCTTTGCTAGTACTAAAATATCCAACAAATATTGCTTCATAAGCCTTAGCATCAAATTTACCTAAATTATCTTTAGTATTCAAAACAAAACACTTGCATCCAAAAATTTTAAAGTATGAAACATTTGATTTTCTTAAATGATAAATTTCAAAAGAAGTTTTGAAAGTATTTTTACACAAATAAATACGATTTGATATGTAGCATGCGGTATTTACGGCCTCGGCCTATAAATATTGAGGAAGACCATATTCACTTACCATAGTCCTAGCCATTTCTTGAAGAGTTCTATTCTTCCTTTCTACTACTCCATTTTGTTGTGGAGTTTTAGGACATGACATTTCATGCTTAATTTCCTTTTCATCACAATAAGTCATGAAGAGTTAGTTAACAAACTCATCACCTCTATCACTTCTTATTTTTAAAATTGAAAATCCTTTTTTTCAACCCTTTTTCGAAAAATCTTAAAATGCGAAAAAGTTTGATCTTTGTGTTCCAAAAAGAAAACCCAAGTGAAACGAGAAAAATCATCAACTAAAACAAAAACATATCTACTTTCATTTAAGCTTTTAGTTTTAGTTGGTCCAAAAAGATCCATGTGAATCAATTCTAATGACCTAGTTGACATGATATCCTTAATTGGTTTGAAAGAAGACTTGGTTTGTTTCCCAAGTTGGCACGTACCACAAATGCGGTCCTTTTCAAACTTCAAGTAAGGAATATCCTTCACCAATTTCTTAGAATTAATTCTAGCAAGATGATCAAAAGATGCATGTCCTAATCTTCTATGCCAAAGCCATGAAATTTCATCAAAAGCATTCAAGCATTATGTAGAACAATCCAAATTAAGCATGTCAATAATATAGACATTATTTTCACGAAATCCAGTGAGAATACAATCATTGGTTTTACAATCAAAAATTTTGCAAGAAGATTCATCAAACACAACTTTGAGACCACGATCACAAAGTTGACTTATACTAAGCAAGTTATATTTAAGCCCATCAATAAGAACAACATTTTCTATTAAAAGAGATGCACCAATCTTAATGTTACCTATACCGATGATGATGCCCTTGGAGTCATCTCCGAAGGTGACGGTGCCACCTTCAACGTACTTTGATAGGGTTGTAAAATTATTTATGTCCTATGTCATATGCCTTGAACAACCACTATCAAGGTACCGCCGCTCCTTACGTCTTGGACCCTTAGTGTGTACCTACATCAAATAATTTAAGACTTAATTTTGGTACCCATATTTTCTTGGGTCCTAAAGAGTTAGTGTCTTGAACCCACACAAGATTATTTGTCCTATTATATGATCATAGAAAAATTTAGCTAAATGGCCATTCCGGCCACAATAAGTGCATCTATAAATTTTTCCATATTTAAATGCATAATTAGTATGTGGCTTACGAACATGTGAATTGTGAGCATGAGTAGTTTTAACATAAGTGACATGTGATGTGTTGGCATGATGAGCATGAGAATTTTTAGCATGAGTTGTTTTATCATTTTTAGCATGTGGAGTGTGCATATGCTTCTTTGATAACATTTCTTCTAATTTAGTAGTGTTAAAAGCACATTCTTTTAAAACATTTCCAAAATCATTGATTTTAATTTTTAACAAGGATAATTCATTTTCATCAATTTTTGAAAATTTAGCTTTACAAGCAACTTTATAAGCATCAAACTCTCTTTTTGTTAAAATAAGATTAGAAGAAAGTTCATCTTTTTCTTTTGAAGAAATTACAAGTTGATTTTTAAGCATCTCAATTTCCTTTTTCAATTTTGAACATTCTACCTTTTTATCATCAAAACTTTCAGAGAGTTCAATAAAAGCATGTTCTAATATTTCTCTACTTATTTCATTTTTAACATCAAGAGGTTGAGTAGTTACCTTAGGTGTGTTTGCCATAAAACACATATTTGCCGTGTCGACTTCATCTTCGGATTCACTTTCCGAATCCCAAGTGACTTTGTATACCTTCTTTTCAACCGGCCTCTTTTGCTTCAAGGAGAAAGTCATCTTTTTCTTGAAATCGGGACAATCGGCCATGATATGTCTGGGTTTCCGACAGTTATAGCATATGATCCTTTTCTCCTCCTTCCCTTCCCATCGCTTTCTATAGTTGAGTTTATTCTTACGGTACATTCTCTTTACATTTCTCACAAGGAGAGATAGCTCTTCATCCTCTTCTTCATCTTCTTCATCGTCGTAGTTGGTAGAGGAAGACTTGAAAGCTATGAATTTTTTCTTTTGAGGTACCGCTTCTTCTCTTGCCTTCTTCTCCATCTTATGAGCTCCATCTCGTCTTTGTCATTCAACTCCTTCAAGGTGGTAGCTTTGATTTCCCATGACGAAGGAAGAGCACGAATCACTTTACGTACCTTTGGTCGTTTCTTATATCATCACCTAGAGAAGAAAGAGCATTGGTAATCTTAGTAAACTTGGTAATCATATCATCAATAGATTCTTCTTCTAGCATTTTAAAACTTTCATATTGGGAACGCAAGAGATCTATCTTAGCTCTCTTGACTTGTGATGTCTTTCCAAATCTCATAGGCGGATTTGTAATGGATAACTCGTGTTAGATCATCCTCATTTAAAGCTAAAAGTAGGACATTTTGAGCCTTAGAGTTAGCATCAAATTCCTTGAAGGTGAGTTCGACCAAGTGTCCTCCTCACTTTCGGGTCTACTATAGGGCTTGGTCAAGGACTTAGTAACTAGACTACCTAGAGATTTTAGGAAAATAGTCATCCTAACTTTCCATATGGGAAAGTTGAGTCCATCAAATTTGAGAGGGGTCTTAATGTTACCGACCATCTTTACTAGTGTATGAATGAAAATATGCAAATAGTGATTAGCAAATTTTAGGATCTCGATGTGAAGCAAAAAACTAGAGTCCTACCTCTGATACCAATTGAAATCACCTAGAGGGGGTGAATAGGTGATAAGGCTAATCAATGCACAAATTAAAATGTTATGATGCAACGATCACTCGAAACAAGACTAGAAGCCGAATACCCTGTGAAGGGCTCTGAACTCCTTCCTCATGATTCCTCTAGATAAGAGTTTGAGGTGCGCAATGCAATCTTGTTGTATGAGTATTGATTGACAATATGGCAATGAATATGAAGCAAGTAAATATAGCAATGAATATAAAGCAAGTAAATGAAGTAAGTAAACGAATCGCAAACACTGAGATTTGTTTTGAGGTTCGAGCACCCAGCTCTACGTCCCCGCCTTCACCCAGAAGGATTTTCCAACCACTTAACTTTCACAAAGTATTATAACCACACTGGAGTACCCAACTCCTCAATCACACTCCTCTAGTCCAGAGGTAGTGGAGCCACAAGTACAAGAATATCTTGGTGATCAAAAGACCACAAACCCTCTTTTGAAAACCTTTTTCCCTTAAAAGAACCCTAGAGAATAATGTGTAGGATTGAAGCTCAAGTTTTGTAAGTGAAAAAGAAAATGAAATTGAAGAGAGTGAACCAAAAACTTTAGTAAAGAGAGAGAATTTTGAGCACAAAAATAGAGAACAAAAACTTCTTTTGAAAGCCTTAAACTTGAATACTTTTTGCAAAAGATTGTTGTAATTACCTCAACCCTAATCATCCCTATTTATAGGATAAAGGTAGGGATTAAAGAGTAAACTATTATAATAAATAATTAGAAAATATTTGACCCAAAACCAGCCCCCAAATTCGTTTAGAGATAAAACTCACGTTTAAAAACATGTTTAATAAAGTGGCCGTTAGGGTTGAAATCAAGCACGCGGTCGACCGACCGGTCGACCGGGTTTTCAAAAATTTTGGCCGTTGCCAGCTCACGGTCGACCGCCTGGTCGACCGAAACAAACAGAAACATGGGTGTTTTCAGTCGGCCAAAGGTCGGTCGACCGATATGGGGTCCGGTCGACTGTCCGATCGACCGGGAAACGTGCACACATGCACGCACCCAAACGGTCAGAAGTGCGGTCGACCGCCCGGTCGACCGTTCTGACCTGAAACAGAGCCGGTCGACCGCAACAGGCCAAAAATCAGTCTTTTGAAAAAGGTTTTGAAAATCCTAATAGTTTTCAAATCAATTTTAATCAAGACTTGGTATACTATACAATATAGAGTTTGTAAGTTTTAATATGTTTAAAAACTATTTTATATATAGGAGAAATATCTTTTAGAGAAATCATGTGCAAAAACTTGTGTGTGGGAAAAATTGAGCTTCAACACTATGCACTATTCTTTAACACACTAAAAATATAAAAACAGAGAAATGAAGTCTCTGAGCTGTGTTACACCAAGCTAGAGCCTTCTCTTCTATGAAACCGTCATCTTTCGCCATTTGCCTTTAAGCATCATAATTCCTTGCAATAGCTTAGAAGAACCATCATGAATAGTACTAACCTGAAACTCATTCTAAATAACTTATTAGTACCATATAGCTTCTATGTGTTTTGTTATCATCAAAACTTAAACAAACGGAGAGTGTAACCTTTTGGGCCAACATTAGCAACACTCATTTGTAGTATCTATCGGACAATTATTTGGTGTATTGAAACTTGTAAGATAATTATCTATTGATTGATTGGTGTGTCGACGAGGGCTAGATTGTCAAGTATCAATTTTTTATATGTTTAGTGGTATTTAGAGTTACTTGACAGTTTTTGATGTTACTTTATTGATATTGAGCATCAGATATCCACACTTAGATCGGACTTGATCTTGTAATTAACTTAATTATGAGAAATCTTAAATATAAATTGATTGATCTTGAGGTTGATTGGTTCGTGATTGAGATTAAAGATTCATATTTTATGTGGAGTATTTATCAGACTTGATATTCATATATTTGGTGGTAAGTAAGATGGGGATTCGTTTTGTGTTTTGAGAGTGGATTGTATATGATGTTAATTTATTTAAGAGACAGATTTTCTTAGTGTACGGATCTTTACATGGACTCATTCAAAGTTGAAGTTGATCTGGATTTACACTCTTTTATTGGATCTCGATCAGTGTTCTGATGAGATTGATTTAGTTGGATTTATAGTTATGAGTATTTTTCGTTTTATCCCTGATTATACTATTTGAGTATTGATGATCTTGTTAATGATTGATTATTAGACATAGAGGTATTCTAGACTTAAGGATGTTCAACTCTTATTTCATTATAGTATATGTTAACTTAGTTGATCTCGAGGATATATATTCACTGCTTCGTGATTGGTCCTTGACTACTTTAGTTATTCAGCCATAGAGATAGAATTATTGTAAGAGTGATCTCATTGATATCAGTGATAATATGTATTCAGAGTTTGATGGCAGTTATTATTTGATCTCAGTTATTGGTGACTTTAAGAACCTAAGTTGATTATTTACTTTTCCCGGATTATTCTATTCATACCAGTAGGTCATTACTCATCCTGAATATTTTGATTTACCTGAAAAACTTGACTTATTATACATGACATCTACCTGATAACTGTATTGTCCATATTACCATAGTTGCTGAGAAAATACTGTTACACGGTAACGACACTCTCCTGTTATACTTGTTACATGTCATGTTATACCGGTATCATGTTTACTGACATTATATATCTTGTTATACTGGTATCCTGATCACACATATTGATGTAGTTACCGTTGCCCTTATCAAGTTATCCTAGTGATTCAGGTAACTTGTACATTAAATAATCTTGATAAACTAATAACATGACATTAAACAACTTACACTGGGATTGGGAAAATTGATGGAGGAAACAACGTCTATATTTGGGTGGATCTAGATATAGGTTGCGCAGCCGAAAGAGGGTTCCAATGCAGGGTTCCTATGGGGTGACTGACACCCTATCCTATTCTTATTCCTATTATACATGTTATACATGTTTCTGACTACCTTGCGGTGGGTCCTAGTTCAGTGCCAAGAGTCTGGGCCGTGGTCCTGAGTATGTACGGGACCCACCTAAAGCATAGATAATGTCTCCAACTGATCAGTTTCAATAACATAGGCCCTGATTGACACGTGTAATAGGCGTAGTATGGAATGCGTCTATTACACGAGGCAATTGGTGTTCACTGACATAATTAATAATGATAAACTGCTATTGATTGTACTCACCTGACTATACACATATAAGATATTATAGACATTTGATACATGTATACTAAATTGGACACCGATGGTATACATGACCTGATTGTACACTGGATTCTTAACACTGACCGACTCTACCTGCCTGATATGTAAATCATGATAGATACCTGATTGAGTACCTGACTGGACACACATACTCTACTGTGTGCTATCCACATTACTGTTTATTTGCTTTATTCATGTCATTTTTTATTTTAGTATATATTATATTTTTTCTTTATCTGCTCACATGTTATATGCACATGCACTTTTCAGTTTATCCGTACACATTCACTAGGAGTTCTGACTCCCTAGATTTGCACGTTCAAATATTTGACATTTTATTCTTTGATAAGGTTTCTTTGAGATCGCATGCGTTACGAGGAGCCGGAGTCTCTATCTTCTTGATTATAGGTATTCTTACTCTTTTATTCATGTTATTTTCTGATTCTATCTATATCGTATCCAGTTGTCATTTTCTTCCTTTATTCATCTGCTATCATTGTATTAGATATCTATATGTTATATTGTAGTGATATTGATTTAACATAGTAGATTATTATAACTTATTCAGGTTACTTTAGGTTTAGCGTGTATATGTGAGGTATTCTCCTCGCGTATATATGTCGCCGACTCGCGTCGCGACTCGGTTTTCACGTATTTTGGGAAACTGGGCGTGACACTTTGTTTTGTGTATTTTGGATCCTTATTTATCTAGATACAGCTTTAATTCGAAATTCAATGTATTCTTCTAGATGCTCATGTCTTGGTCTCCAAGAAATCTTGATAGAAAATAGATTAATAACAGTGTTTTATTTGAAAATCGGGTAGAAAAATCTGATATTTAAGTATAGAATTGATGACTAATCACTATCCTGAGAAGGCTCATCTCTAATTGAGCAACTGTCTGCCCAGATCCGCAGCTGAGGGCTCCCCTCACTTGAAATCTTATACTTGTGCGTTCCGAGAAGAGAAACCCCCGCTCGAGAATAATAGCATTCACTCAGAGACATGCACCTTTCGGCCCAGTTCAACTCCATGACTGAAGTCCTCACTTTACTCGGAGACTGGCACCTCTCGACCTAGTTCAACTTGACGGCTGAATTCTTCACTTCACTCGGAGAACAAATGTCTGTACACTCAGAGATGAAGACACCATTCGGAGACGGTATTGTAGACATATTATATTCTTGCCGGAAGTCAGGCCTCTGAAGGGTATGATTATTCCACAATATAAATCAGGCAAGATCTAAACAACTCAGTCATTTTTATTACAAAATACACGCAATTATATTTCATTATATTGTTACATCTGATAAGTGGAATACATGAAGTCTTTTACATCCCTATGTTTACATCCTTGTGTTTACTTGTGAAAAGAAATGCAGGATATCTGAGAATCTGTCCTGCCACAATTTATAGACCCCCGATATAGGGACATCAAAGACTTGTTTGTCAGAGGAGATCTTTCGGGGGCAGTCTTCATCCTTGAAGCAATTTCTGAAGCAGGTAGTCGATCTCATCAGCAGCTTCTCGCTCTTTCAAGGAAGCCAGATGAACACCATCCGCTACAGTGATCCCTGAGAAGCCCTCTAGGAGCGAGGCAGCGACGTCCGACCAGACGGACTCCGACAGAACACACCAGAAGGAGAAAATATCTCTCTGCACTGCGGTGTCCTAAGGAAGAGGATCAAGCTCTGGGTGAAAGGCAACTCCCCTACATACCTGATCAATGTGCTCCACCAGAATTTACCTAGCCACACAAAAGCAAGCATGGACTTTCTGCAATACTAACAATTTAACCTGCACACCAAAAGCAAAGAAGAAAAGTTAACAAAAACGTGAGATCAAACAGTTCCCATCTCCGACAACGGCGCCAAAATTTGATTGGGGGAAAATCGCGCATGAAAAGTGTATGTTTTGAAATTAAGAGTTAAAAGTGCGTGCTTTGACTTTCTCGATACTTCCGTTATAGCATAGAGGCTAAAACGAGTCGAATCCATAAGGACGGGAGGCGATAGAAACTTTACCGGTATGTTCATGTATGTGTTAAAGTTTCTTCAACGTTTTAAAGAATGAAAAGAAAACAAAACAAAAAGTAAAAAGAGAAGAGTATGGTGAAATAAGAAGAAGTGGGAAACATAGAAAAAATTGGTTTTCGTGATTTTTGTTTGTATATCTAAAACAAAGTAAAAAAGAGAAAGAAACTCATGGCTACTAACTACTAATGGCTCCGCTAACTATACTAACCTCTTAGTGATAGTTGCATCACATGTATCCATGGCCATCACTAGTCCTTGGTTCAAGAGCATTTCAAAGCATGACACATAAGATAACTCATCACATCCAAACTCAACAAATAAGTGCAAGCCACACTTAAACCATCAAAACTAAAGAAGAGCAAGTAGCTTGTTAGAGAGTTAGGATATTAGAGTGTTAGAGGCCATCATCATGAGCCATCAATGGCTCTTGCAAGAGCAAGGCCAAGTAGAGGCTATTAGATTCATGTGGATTATCAAGTACGAAGTTAACAAGTTAGCGGTTAGCAGTTAGTTGCCATGAGAGAAAATTAGCTAAACATGTAAAAGGAGTTAGAGAGAAGAAAATAAGGAGAGATAAAGAGAGAACCTTTCATAAATTGGCACCTCCATTATAAGCATTCTTGCTTTCCACCCATATACTACTCTCTTTTCTATTACAAGATCTACAAGAAATGAAAAATATAAAAAAAGAAGAAGAAAAATAACTAATTTAAACTACCCTAAAAACTACAACATGGAGAAGAAAACCCTAAAACTATCCTAAAAACTCCTCTAAACTTCTTCTTCCCGTGCTCTGAAAATCACAAGTTATTTATAGGCGAAAGGGGATATCAGGGAAGCTATACGGAGCCGCGCATCAAATCACGACGCACGGCTCTAAGACATTGCAGCGGAAACATGGAAATTGCCACGTTTTCATGATAATCCTAGGGCCGCGCGCGCGACGCCGCCTGTTGCGCGCTCTCCGCTTGTCCCCCTGTCGGCTGTACTTCCTGGAATCTAGATTTGGGCCCCCGGTTTTGACAAAACCACCCTCCAAGGTTAATAGTTATTCTTGTACGTTTTTAATCACCATTTAAATGGGATTTTGGGCTTCTTCTTCATTTCATGCCATAGACCTAGAAACATATAAGATAAGTGTTATTAACAGGATTTAATATTAAATAAATGTGAAGATGTGGTATGGAATATCCAATTTTAGAGACTAATCACACCTGTCGTGCACCCACCAATATTGTTGAGAAGTATCATTCTCGTAGGCAGTCGGGGGTCTAATTTCATCCAAAATAATGATCTTAAAGATACCACTTTGGAGATATTTGATTTCCAAAAAGCTAATGCTATTGATGATTAGATTTAGACGTGAAAATGCCATGTTTGACTGAAAGTTTTGGATTTTAGACAATTTCATTATTTAATTTCTCAGATTTTTATTGGTGCTTGTTTTAGTACATTATATTTCTTCTTATTTTCTGAACATTAATTAATTAAATAAAGTTTTTTTATTCATGTGACCGGTTCAATTAACTTATAATTAGGCATGACAAGTGGAGAAGTTAGTTTTATCTAGTTGATAGTTCTACTACACACACCATTCTCCGTGAGTGGAGATATTTTTCTAACTTAATATCTAATCATACCCTTCTGACAACCATATCAGGCCCATCGAACCGGATTGAGGGCCACAGAACGACCTGTCTCCTGTTGTCAAAGGGTCTGATTTACCATTAAAGAGGTTTTACTCTTACCTCGTTCCGAAAGAACATTAGTGAGTTTTAAGGATATTCACGAAAATAGTTACCATGCTGAATCTAATGAAGAAAATAGAATGGAGTTTCTTTGCATAACCTCCTATTCACACGATCAAAAGTGTAATTTGGAGAAAATGAAACTCCTATATTATAACCAATCGCTCGATTGGGGCTAACTATGTCACCAGCTATGTCACCGGCCAGAAGCTAGTGGATTCGAGTACTTATTTGCTATGGCACGACCGTTTGGAGCACCCAGGTCGAGATATGATAAGTCGTATACGCAAATCATCACACGGATATCCCCTTTCTAATAAGGACTTTGTGTATTGCAACACAATTTGCAAAGCATGCTCGTTGAAAAATTGACGACAAGATTATCCGCTGCAAAGATAACCAAAGAACCCATTCTTTTTCTCAAGTAGATTAAAGGGGACATTTATAGGCCAATCCAACCATCATGCAGACCATTTCTTTATTTGGTGCTGGTTGATGCATCAACATGCTCGTCACATGTTTGTTTATTATCCACTAGAAATGTTGCTTTTGCTAAACTCTTTGCCCAGTTCATTAAGTTGAGGGCTCACCACCCGTACTATCCGATAAAGTCCATAAAACTGGATAACACCAACGAGTTTACATTGAAAACATCTGATGATTATTGCATGTCCTTTGAGATTAAATTTGAACATCCTATCTTGCATGTTCACACCCGAAATGGTCTCACAAAAGTGTTCATAAAGCGCTTACAATTGATCGCAGGGACTTGGTTATGTGCACCAAGCTTTCTGTTTCTGCGTGGGGCTACGCAATTTTGTATGCATCCATATCAGTCTGCTTGAGGCCCACTACCCCCCAACCTTTTTCTGCGTTACAGCAGGTGACTGGGTACGAACTTGATGTTTCGCGCTTAAGCATTTTTGGGTGCACAATTTACGGGCCAATTGTGCGGCCGCAACATACAAAAATTGTTCCTCAATGTTGCAAAGGGATCTATGTCAGTTATGAATCCCCTTCCATCATTCACTTTTTAGAGCCCTTGATAGACAATCTCTTTATCGCTGATTGTGGATTGTCACTTTGATGAGACAATCATCCTGCCGTTAGGGTGAGATAAGAACGTCAACATTCTTGAAGAATAACGCGAATTGGCGTGGACTGTTCCCATTATGTCTCATTTAGATTCCCGTATCACACAATGTGATAAGGACATGCGACAAATTCTAGAACTTCAGAGTATTGCTCAAAACATGCCAGACGCTTTGTCAGTGATGAGATCATATATACCTACTGCATACATACCTGCAAGGATAGACGTCCCCGTAGGGCGCAAAGCCATTCCCGAAGGGCACAATGTCCTCATAGAGCGTACTGTTCCTGACAGACAGTATACACTGGCAGCTAGCCAGTCACCTGTTCCCAGCCATAAGCGAGACAGACCATTAGGTTCAAATGATTCACATTCCTGGAAGAGAAGAAACTTGGCACAAACAAATCCGTCTGAGATCGTTATCTCAAGTGATTCATCTCATGAAATTATTCCAGATTATTTAAGCGTCTTGGAAGAAATGAGTGTCGATGGAGAAGTCGTACAACTTCTTATTCTTGAGAACCAGGAGATCTCGGTCCATTATGCATGCTTGAATGAGATTTGGAATCAGAATGAGATTATCATCGATGTTGTATTTGTATTCACGGTAACTATGAAAA
The DNA here is from genome assembly GCA_038442645.1 of Agave tequilana. Lineage (NCBI taxonomy): Eukaryota > Viridiplantae > Streptophyta > Magnoliopsida > Asparagales > Asparagaceae > Agave > Agave tequilana. The sequence continues at coordinate 342,458 of JAVJIF010003758.1, forward strand.
TCATGAAAATGACATCGAATTTCATCCCATTGATGAGTGCCAATGTAGAACAGATTGGTCAAAATAAAAATAAGCAATCTAGCTTGAATTAAATTTCTTAAAGAAGTGAAGTGTTTGGACCTATAGTTCCTACACTACCTAATGTAAAACCTATCAGATACAAGTGTTCGTAAGGAAGCATAACGAGAACAATGAAATAGTGCGATATAAGGAACACCTCGTGGCGCAGTGCTTCTCTAAACACCATGAGATCGATTATAGGGAGACGTACTCTCCTGTAATGGATGTTATAACGTTCCTCTACCTCATCAACTTGGTAGTTTCTGAAAAACTGAATATGCAGTTTATAGATGTGATTACAACGTATCTCTACGGGGATCTTGATACAAAAATTTACATGAAAGTTATTGAAGGACTTAAGCTATCTAATTCAAGTAGTTTTAGACCACAGAACACCCTCTCGACTCGTTTGAGGTGTTCACTATATGGATTGAAACAATCCGGATGGATGTGATATAACCGTCTAAGTAAATGTTTGATTAGTCAGGAATATGAGAATAATGAACTATGTCCATGCGTGTTTATTAAGAAATCGCATTTTTGATTTTTGTAATCGTTGCAATATATGTCGATGACATGTGTCACATCAGGATGTTGGAAGAGTTTGAGAAAATTGCATCACACCTGAAGTTAGAATTTGAGATAAAGGATCTTGAAAAAAACTCTATTTTATCTTGGCCTGGAGCTCGAGCATTATGTAGATGACATTTTAGTCCACCAATCCAATTACACCTAGAAGCGACACTTTTATAAGGATAAGCAAAGCCTTCAAGCACAGTCATGGTCGTCCGTACTGTAGATGTTGCACGAGACCTATTCCATTCGAAGGAGGATAAGGAAGAGGTATTAGAGCCTGAAGTTTCATATCTGAGTGTAATTGACGCTTTACTGTACTTGGCTCAATGCACTGGATCAAATATCTTATTTGTTGTGAACCTGCTAGCTAAAAATAGCTTGCGCCAACACACTGCCGCTAGAATGACATCAAAGACTATTTTGTTACCTTAAAGGTACTTCAAATATGAGCTTATTCTATCCATATGCATCTTATAATGGTTTAATCCCCCATGAGCCTAAGAATGATGTTGTCTTATAGATTACGCTGATGCTGGTTATATGTTGACCCGCATAAGGCACGTTCCCAAACTGATTATATCTTTACAATTGAATACGACGATATCTTTGGAGGTCTACAAAATAGACCTTAGTTGTCACTTCTTCGAATCATGCTAAACTCATTGTCCATCACGAGACCACTCGTGAATGTGTTTAGTTAATAGCTATTATTGAGTATATTCGAAGTACTAGTGGGTTATATTCTATCAATGATGCCCCGATAACTATCCATGAAGATAATGCTGCCTGCATCGAGTAGATGAAGAAATGATATATTAAAAGAGACAACACCAATGATATTGCGCCTAAGTTCTTTTTCTCATACCAGCAACAAGAGCATCAGAAGATTTAAGTCAAGTAGATCCGATTCTAAGACAACCTAGCAGACCTCTTTATAAAGTCGCTACTGAAGTCTACATTTCAAATCGAGGTATTAGATTGCGCAAGTTATCTGAATTGCCGCATATGTAGTTCTCAGGGGAGTTATGTTAAACTCAGGGGAAGTATCCAGAAGCTTACTCACTTGACCTTATTGTACTCTTTTTCTCTTCGATTAGGAACATTTTTTCCCACTGGGTTTTTGTTGCCCGACAAGGTTTTAATGAAGTACCTTCATTGGTTGATCATACCTCGCGTTTTGTTTTCATAGTGCATCCTGAAGACGCTAAGTATATATTCGGACATCCTTTTTCCTTCGACCATATTTTTTGTCCCATTGCGTTTTTCAGTGCAAGGTTTTGTGGTAGCATTTTTTTGAAACATTATCCCCAGAGACATAAATTCTATTCATGATCCAATCGATTCAACTTAATCAACAACACACGCATTTTCGAGATTCTGATGTGACTACTTCTTAAGTTTTATCCACTCAAGGGGAATGTTGTAATTATTATTTAATTATCTGATTGTGTTTACCTAGAAGTAGATGCACCGTTATATTCAAACCGATCGAGTGAAGCGAGGGAGGTTTTCTCCTGTGACTCTTATATAAAATTAGATCGTCCGTCTATCTTTTTGTTTTCCTCCGTCAGAGAGAGAGAGAGAGAGAGAGAGAGAGAGCGCAACGCCTCTCTCCTTCTCCATCACCGCCGTGCCCTCTCTCTCTCCCCTCCCCCTACTTCTTCCTCCTTCTCCCCCTCCCCCTCCCCCTTCCACCACTGGCCTCTCCCTTCTCCCTCCTCTTCCTTCCACCACTGTCCTCTCCTTCTCTATCTCCCCTTCATTTCTCTTCCTCCCAACCCCCCAATCTTCTTTGTTGTAGGTCGGTTTCCCGTCACCGGCGATATTCTAGTGTATCTATGTTTAGGATTTTTTTAAACCTAGAAAGACTATTGTAAAGAGTCTACAGAATCAAATGTTTGTGACCTCCTTTTTCTATTTCTGCATTTCTCCCTCTTACTCCCAAATTCTCTCTATAGCAGCCGGCTCCAAATTTTCAGAGCAATTTGAAAAATCAGATCACAGCCTTACTGGCCAGTTTACCCCCCTGATCCAGGCCCTAGAAATAAAACTATATTAAGTTTTTAGGGAAAGAGGGAAAAAAAAAGAGAGAAGAAAATCCTGAATAAACACAAATTACAAATACTTGTTGGTCAAGCGTTGAGCAAGCAGCTAAGAGAATCTGGACACGACACTGCACTATAATTTAAATCGCGTACCGTCGCCGGCATCCCTCGTCTTCCCCCTTTCTTCTTCAGTCTCTCTCTGTCCGCTCCCAACTATGGAGGATCTTCGTCGTTTCGATGCCAAGCGCAGCGACGATAACGGCGAGGCCAACGACAAAACCGCAGCGGCGGCGGCGGCAGAGGGATCAATTCATGGCTTCGAGTCCCTCCACCGACTCCTCGAGGCCAACCTGAAGCCTGAAGTGTTCCAGGTCCCCTTTTCACCATCTTTTGTAATATGCCCTAAAATTTTCTTGGGGATTCTTTGTCGAATCGATTGGTTCGCTCCTTTTGCTGCTATGGATCTGATTCTAGGCTTTTGATTCGATGCGATTGCTTCTAATGTTTATTGAATCTGCATCCTAGGGTTTGGCATTTTAATTCGCCATGCTGTGCTAATCATACCGGAAAAAGAGGTAGTGCAGGGGGAACAAGGATTTTTTTAATTATTTATTTATGACTTCTAAGAACTTAAACGCCTAATGGGGAGATATACTGAAACTGGAGTAATGCGAGGAAATTCTTGTTTGTTTAAAAAAATATAAGGATTTCTTTGTCAACTTGCCAATTTAATAAGAAACTAGCTTTTCTAATTTCGTACTTGTTTCAATATGTTATGTATCAAACTGAGGTACTAATAATAACAGATTTTTAATTCTTACCATCCTGCTGTGATAAATAGTTTCATTCTGAAGTGCATGGGAATAAGTTAATAGATGTTTCTTGGTGTTGATTAAGTAAAATTTGAGCAGGAAGTTAGCCGCTTGCTACTTGGGCTGAACTGCGGACGGCCTCTTGAACAAATTGAGCTCCCTGAGATTGCAGCCGCGCTTTCTGCGAAACATGATTTTGACGTGCAGGTATTGTTTCATTTGGAAAAAAGCCTCTCAATTTTGTTTCACCATTAGAAAAAAAAATTTCTCATCTTTGCCATGTCGAGTTGGAAGTATTTATACTATTGGAAGCCACCTTGTTCTTTTAAGTAGGTTAGCAATTAAGAATTTCATCTGGCAGTGCAGCTATTTTACTGATTATCTTCCGTTAGTTCTACGAGCTGACATACATCAATTTTGTTGAATGCTGAACAATTTATAGCAGCACATGAGTACATGACATTGGTACATCAAATCAATTTGACATGCCTCCAAAAAAGCTTGAAGGATGAATCCTCATCTATCGACAAGTAAATATGCATGTGATGATGCTTGTACATGTGAATAAATGGTTCAATACAAACTCTGTGGAAGTTTATGCGAAGTGTTAACACCTTTTACATAGATCTGCTAGGGACAAACATGGAATGGGAAGGTTATGATGGTTTATTTGAATTTTTCAGTGGTCACTTAGCAAATGCTGAACTGTAAAGCATACCAATGATCTGGAGATTGAAGTGTTCATATGACAAGTTTGGAAGTCAAGTTTGAATTGAACTTGGAACTTTCTGATGGTTTCGGATTTGTGCAGCATACATGTGAATAAAGTCGTGTCCATTTAAGCCAAAATGATTCATTTCTATGAGGCTTGAAAATCAGAAAACTGAAAAAATATGACAGTACTCAAGTTTTAGGTTTTCTTATGTTTCTGATTATTTGGTTGATGCTTTCAAGATTCTGATAGATTATTTGAACACTTCATATAGGATAATCTTTCTATAATATACATCTTTGAAGAGTCAGGACATGTTGGAGGATTTTAGGAAAAATCTTATCAGTGAAACAATACATAGAAGGCTCGCACCATTCAGTTTGATTGATAACATCTAGATAGCTAGAAATATGCATTATGATTGACACCATGCATGATGTTTCATGAAGTAAATGCCTCTCCTAATAGGCTAATTAGTTCTGTCATGTGATGTCAATGTATCTGACATAAATAAGATCTAGCTGTATCTATGCTAAAAAGAGAGACGTAAGGTAGGCCCTTTTTCTCTCAAAATTGTGAACTATGGAAGATTTGATTGAAAAATGGAAATTTTCAACTGTTTTATGTTTAATTTGACATATTATTCTTCTCTGTTGGATTATGGAATCCAAATCTGCATGTTTCCCACCTTTTGATAATCACATAAAATGTTTCTCTTATACAACTTATCTGATGGATTATGTAATTTGCAGATCTTCTTAATTACAACCTTTGTTCTCATCTTAGTGAAACCAATCTACAACTTAACAATTTTCTATTTTAACATTAACCTTCTAGACTTTGGTGGAGCGCTTCTGCATATTTATATTCTTGTGTAAATAGTTTCCATCAAAACAATACGTGAACAACAACCACCCCCACCCCCGACCCCCCCCAAAAAAAAAAAAGAAAAAAAAGAAAAAAATAAAAGAAAGAAAGAAGAAAATGCTGCTGCGACCTCCCCTCAACCAGAATTGTTTAAATACTGGAATTCCAACTTTTGCTTTCATTTATGCCTTATGTACAAATGAATCTAGAAATGTAAGTCATATAATTACTTGTACCACCACAAATGTAACTATAAGTAACTATTAATTATTAGTGCTACCGAAAATGTAACTATGGATACTGACAATGTTCTAAAAATTGGTTTCACTATACGTGTGGTCCAACACTGAATAATGATTAATCGGTTTAATTGGGAATTAATCAGATATTAATCAAAATTGAATATTTTAATATATTAATTATATCTATACACAACTGCATATAAATACATACAGTTAATTGTTGAAAATACCTAAATGTTATACAAGACAGTATCTAGATGTGAAGTTATAAACCATAATATGATGTACAATAAGACAATATGAATAAATAGTAAAAAAAGAAAAAGTAAGAACTTATCTCTTCGTGTTAGTAATCGAAGATTTCAAATTTTGTAATATAAATATAAATTAAAGAACTTATCTCTAGAATAAGATAAATAAAAAGTTAGTCAATTTATCAATCAAAATAATGAGCTAAAGAATGATAGAGAATGATTGCTTAATAAGTTAGTTTGAAAAATAATCAAAAAAATAAAACATAAGTATCACTTTATTCAAAATATATAATAATAAAATATCATAATTCATCTACTATTTAATAAATAAAATATTACTCAGGGGCTTAATCATTTTGGACCCGATTATGCGCCCCTAGCACATAATCATAGCGCTGAATGTAATATTACACGGGCTGCCAACGTTTAAGATTAATTAGCCGATTTATTGGCCGGTTAATCTGATTTCTAGAACACTGGATACTGATATCAAAATAGCGCCTAACATTACTAGATGTATGTGATTGATCCCCAGCTTCAATTGGGACTAACATGGCCTCTTATAGTGAAATATCTTTCAACGACTTGGGAATCCATTTAGTATAAAGCATTATAAATTCTCTTATTTGTATTTACTCTCTCTATGAACTCTGCTACACCTTCAAGGGTGAAAATATTCTTATGGAGGGTAGAGTGTAATATCCTGATATCTGTTTATTTATTTTTCTAATTAAGTCACAAGTAATATTAACTCTTACATTTTAAGAATCAACAATTTAGGCAATATGACAATTGAAATTCACTTTTATATTTAATGAGATACTAAAACAAACAAAAGGACATGAATATATTGGGGTATACACATTAATACATATACATCATGGTTTCAAATATCGACCGATTACGATATATATCACCAATGTCGTATCAAATTTTGAGGTACCCGATATGATTTTAACTCTATAGCATCGGCCAATGGGCCGATGTTACTGATATGCCTAATGTTGCCAATATTGACTGCCGATATTGCCCATATTGAAAATAAAAAATCATTAACCGATACTGATCCTGATGCCAAGATTTTAAGTCATGGTATACACACATATAAATATATGCATACAGGAAAAAAGAATATCTCACACACACATATGCAAATAACAAATGTTAACTAATTACATTTAAATGCTAATTAAGTAAGGGTTAAATCTTGATTTAATTAAAGCATGTGGCGCTAGGTTGTTTTAGCACATATATGGAGAAGTGTCTTCCTGAGAATTTAGATTAATTTTAGAGTGGACACCTAGTGATGAGGACATGGCATCAACGCGTCTGAGGAGATACCATCACGTATATCCACGGAGGAGGCATCAGACTGCTGCTATGCATTGGGCGACAGCCAGACGTTGAGCTTCAATCATGTGGCTTTAGCTGAAGTCTGTATCTTATTTTCTTGTTGAGTCGAGAGTCCTTTATTCTGTATTCCTTATTGACCTCTCATATTGTTTAGTCTCATATCTGTTGTGAGTGAGAATTGACTTTTTATTTGGCCTATTTATTTAGCCTTGCATGGAATAAATAAGATAGGCTTTGATGATAAAAATGGTTGAATTTTCTTTTATGAAAATTTCATCTTGAATTCGAGTGTGAAACTCAATTCTTCCGGATTTTGACTGTGAAACCATAATCCCATATTATCCCCTTATCCTCTCTTTAAAATTTCATTTCCCAAATCAAAATCCCTATCTCAAATCCCATCTCCACAGCAAATCCAAATTGATTACAAGAGATTAGCCAAGAAATCTTTTGTTTATAACAAGCAAGTTCAAATAAACCCTTTTCTCTTCCTTTTTCCTGCTCTTGTTCCCGGCCGCCGCCAAGTCTTCGTCTCTCCCAACTGAGAGTCCACACCACTCACCCAAACCAACACCTTCCTGACCTCTTCGTCCTCTGCACCCCTGCCAACTGTCGTCAACCCCGCTTGCTTCTCTCACCATGTCGTGAACCACCACCACCACTACCACCACCACCAGGCCACCTCCCTCACCTACCCACCATCGCCCTTCGATCCACACGCATCTCCGCCAGTCCAGCCTGTCGCTTGCACATGTGGGCCGCCTACTTGCGCCCATCTCTCTGTTGCAAAGCATATCTGAGGCAAGCCTTTGCGCGAGTTCCCCCCCGGTGCGATTTCTTGCACGAGTCCAGAAGCAACTGGTCCACGTCTGAGCACTGACATAAATACCTCAGTTAACTAGTGCAACAAACAAGGCACACATCAGTTACGCTCCAACAGATATGCACAAGAGTAGCAGAGGCAAGGTCAGAGCACCTAAGATACAAGAGATTAGATACGTGAGAACGTGACTTCTCGGTAGGTAACTTTTTATTTCAGCAATTCAATATATTTGTTGGGTTACGCCGCTTCATTTATATGTACTATTTTATCAGTATTTCTCTGTTGTCCATTATAATGGCGAGCGCGTGTGTCTGGTTACCCTTGTGCTTTGCTGTTCTGATATTGCAAGAAGGATTGTCCCTAGTTAACTAAGTATTACGTGTGGTTTCATGAAGATTAGAATCGTCTACACTTCGAGCATTTCTTTTTGTTAAAATCCATCTTGTCATATTTTTTGTTTTAAATTTGTTCCTACCGAGGATCATAAATTGTAGTGAAACGTTGCGAGTTTGGTTTTATCATTGATTTCACGCATCACCTGTTTATCGTTTCACATCATTTGGTATCAGAATATGGTTTAGATAGAAAATTTGCATCAACATATAGTTAGAAATTTCATTTGTTTTTTCTTTCGCATAAAATTTTACTCAAAAAAATTATTACATCTAGACTCTATTTGCATTCATTTAGGTCTTATTTTGGTGCATTCCCAACCATAGTGGACACCCATATTTGCTAGAAGAATCTAGTGAGTCAGGCAATACAGTTATGGATCTCTAACAACTTGCTAACACAATTGCTGTCATACAAACCCAACTAGCATACCTGACCCACACTGTGAACCAGACTGGAGATATGTTAGGTAGAGTTGAAACACGTTTCGAGAAACACAACGATCGTGAAGAAGAGGATGATACAAATCACATTGAACGTGAAGGAGAACGTGATCGGTTGGTACTATACCAAGGACGTGGTGAGTGAGACCCTGATAGTTAATACTTGAAAAGCATCAAGATCGATGTCCAAACATTTGATGAACGTCATGATCCACAATTTTTTCTTGATTGGACTCAACAACTTGACAAGTATTTCACGTGGTACGATCTCATTGAGCCCAGGAAAGTTTGTTGCGATAAAATTAACCGATCAAGCTATCTGGTATTGAACTAACTTGGTGAACATGCGTGCAGCTCGTGATTAAGAACCGATCGATACACGACGAAGAATGAAAGATGAACTTAAAAGAAAATATGTGCCGCCATCGTTTAGTGACTGTCTCATGGACAAGTGGCATCAATACACTAAGGCCAACAAATCTACATAAAAGTATGTGAAAAAGTTTGATGAATTCCTCATCCGATGCAACACCCTTAACACCAAAGGGCAATCTCGAATCCTGTCTAGGTTTAGAGCCGGACTTAAGGACGACTTGCGAATCAAACTTTTGGCTCATAAAATCACCAAGCAGAAAGCCTACGCGTTATTCAAGATTTAGATGCAACCAAATCTAGTTCCTTCTCTAAGGGTCACACACAAACAATTAAACCTAACTCCAGTTTGTACCCTAATTGCTTCCAAAGCCAAACCTTAGCCCACAAGATGAACACCAAAGACAAGAGTGTCGGGAACAAAGATAAGGGCACTGACAGAGAGTTCTCTAGGCTGATTCCCACAATCAAATGTTACAAGTGCCAAAGCTACAGACATGTAGATGCTAATTGCTCTAGCTCAGTCGAGATTGCCTTAGTCAATGGAGTGCCCGAAGTAGTATCTGAATCGGATTTAGACGAATTCAATTTTCAAGTAGAAGATGAAGATTCAGACATTTACGAGACCACAGGTGATGACATTGGTCTTAACTGCATTAGGCCAACAACATCGATTCACTTATCCGTCGTTAGGTGTGCTGTCCCAACCAGAAGAGAACGACGACTGGGACGAACTACCATGCTTCGTATCATCACGAAGATTGGGGGTAAGCTGTATGATTATTATAGATAGTGGAAGCTGCATTAACGCAGTGTCATTTACAATGATTATAAAATTTGGCTTGAAGGCTGTACCACATTCTTATCCCTATAGAGTGACATGGATAAACTCGTCAGCCTGAAAGTCAAGCAAAGATGCTTTGTCCCAATTGACTCAGTCTCTATAAGGACAAAATTTAGCGTGATGTTATGGATCTTGTGACCATGAATGTGGGTCACATTATCCTTGGACGACCATGGTTGTACGATAAAGATGTTATCATTTACGATCAGTCAAACATTTATCAGTTTGAACACGACGCGAAGAAGTTCAAGTTACTGTATCGTGAGCTTAAGGCTGATCCATCTGAACCCAAGCATACTGCAGTGAAGAAAACCAACAGTTCAGCTTCAAATTATTGCAAAAGCTTTAGTCAAGATGTGGAGAAAGGAGTTCCCTTCGTGATCCTCGCAACTAAGGAAGTTACCAAGGAAACCAATACTCTGATTCCCCTCGAGGTCACCCCGGTGATTATGGAATTCATTGACGTTTTTCCTGAAGACCTCCCGGACAAACTGTCACTGACGTGTGACATCCAACATGCTATTGATCTAGTCCAAGGAGCTAGTCTTCCTAACTTACCCTACTATATGATGAAGCCCACCGGGCATGTCAAACTCAAGAGGCAAATTGATGAACTGTTGAGAAATGACTTCGTCCAAGAGAGCATGAGTCCTTGCGCGGTTCCTGCCTTGCTGACAAAAAAAAGATGGATCTTGGCGTATGTGCGTGGATAGCCGTGCCATCAATAAGATAATGTTTAAATACTGTTTTTTAATTCTTAAACTAGATGATATGTTGGATATGATGTCTGGTGCCACCATTTTCTCCAAAATTGATCTAAAAAGTGTCTATTACCAAATTCGCATCCGTCTCTGAGATGAATGAAAGACCGCCTTCAAAATAAATGATGGGTCGTATGAGTGGATGGTCATGCCTTTTGGATTGATCAGTGCTCTGAGTACTTTCATGAGAGTGATGACGCAAGTACTATGGCCTTTATGGGTAAATTTTTGATAGTTTACTTTGACGACATCCTTATCTACAACCATTCTTGTGAGCAACACTTAGACCATTTACGTCAAGTTTGTTTTGTATTAAGAAAGACAGAGCTTTACGCTAATCCTAAGAAGTGCACCTTTCTATCTGCACAAGTTCAATTCCTCAGATTTGTAGTCTCTACTGATGCAGTTTCTGCGGATCTCGAGAAATCAGAGCTATTGAGGAATGGCCCGAGCCTAAGACCATTCGTGATGTGAGAAGCTTTCATGGGCTCGCTACCTTCAATCGTCAGTTCATCAAAGGATTTATCACTATCATGGCCCAATCACTGATTGTTTGAAGAAGAGAGAATTCAGCTGGTCTCATGCTGCCGCGAAAGCATTTGTTGTGATCAAGAAGAGAATAGTCAGCGCTACTGTAACGCGTCTCCCTAATTTTTCTAAATCTTTGAAATGGCGTGTGACACATCAGAAATTGGATTAGGCGAAGTCACCACTCAAGAAGGTCATCCAATTGCTTACTTCAGTGAGAAGCTGAATGATACTCGACAACGATACTCTACCTACGATAAGAAATTCTACGCGGTGATTCAGGCACTTCCTATTGGCGACATTACTTTTTGCCGCAAGAGTTCGTTCTCTTCTCTGATCATGAGGCCCTGAATTATATCTACTCTCAAAAGACGCGACATGGGCGATGGGTTGAGTTCTTTCAAGATTACACGTTCACTTTACGCCATAAAGCGTGAGTAGAAACAAAGCCGTTGATGCCCTCAATCACTGTATTTTCATCTTAACCAATATGTCCACGGTGGTAAATGCCTTTGAGACGATAAATGCTGAGTACGAGACTTGTCCCAATTTTTGCGACATATACGCCATATTGATAGATGGATTGACTCGAGAAGTGGATGGTTATACCCTGCACGACGGGTATCTTTATCTAGGCCGAAAGTTATGCATCCCAAGAACCTTCCTTAGAGAATTTCTTGTGTGAGAATTGTATGCTAGTGTTCTAGCCGGGCATTTCGAGAATGAGAAGATCATAGAAGTCGTTGAGTATCGGTTCTATTGGACAAGGCTGAAATGTGACATTGCCAAGCATGTTGGAAGATGTCACACTTGCCAACTAGCAAAGCAGCAAAAACAAAACACCGGTTTGTACACTCCATTACCGGTTCCAAATTGCCTATGGCAGGATGATAGCATGGACCTCGTGCTAGGCTCCCAAAGACAATTAGAAAACATGGTTCAGTCCTAGTTGTCATGAATTGTTTTTCAAAAATAGCCTACTTTCTGCCTTTCTCTCGTACCTCTGACACCTCTACAGTAGCAAAAATATTTTCGACATCGTAAAATTGCGCAGTCTGCCTAAGGCCATTGAAGCCGATAGGGATGTGTTCACTAGTTATTTCTGGAAGACCCTTTGGCACGTTGTAGGCACAAAGTTGAAGTTCTCCACTGCTTTTCACCCTCAGATTGATGGTTAAATTGAGGTTATGAGTAGAAGTCTAGAAAACTTATTGCTTACCATTATTGGTGAGCATATTGGAAGTTGGGATTTAAAGTTGTCTATTGTTGAGTTTGCATATATTCATCTGTTAATAGGACAACATGTAAGAGTCCACATGAGATAGTGTATGACTTTAGACCTAGGCAGCTCATTGACCTCATTTTCATAGTTGATCACTGTAGAGTTTCAGAGTCTGCATCTTTCTTTACCACACATATGCATGAGTTGCACAAGAAAATTAGTGATAAAATTGAAGAGACTTGGCTATAAATTACGAGTCGATATTAGAAAAAAATTTAAAACTTTTAATGTTGGCGACTTGTGATGGTTCGGATTCGCCCGAAACGGTTTCCTCCAGGAACTGTTAAAAGTTAGTGTTGAACCGTTCAAAATCTTAACTAAATTAAATGACAATGCTTATGTTATTGATCTTCATGGAGATTTTAGAATTAATCTCACTTTTAATATTGAGGATCTAGTAGATTATAAGGGTCTCGATTTCAACCCCAGCAACCCATTGGTTGATGAGCCTACCCTTGGGCCATTTTCTGAGAGACCCCCACTTCCCCCACTCTTAAATATTAATCCTAATACAACAGAGAAAATTGATAAGATTCTATATGAAATTATTTCTAATAGAGATGGTGAAACTCGACGGTATCTGGTACGCTAGAAAGAGAAGTCACTTACTGAAGACACGTGGTTGGATCACAGTGAGTTACAACAGATTGATTCAGACATATTGGAGTACTATGAGAGTTCTTCTACACCTGACTCGATAGAGTCGAGTTCTCTCCCACCTAAGAAGAATGATGAGGACATGGCATTAACGTGTCTGCGGAGGAGATACCGTTGCGTATATCGGTGCGGAGGCACCAAACTGTTGCTATGCATTGGGCGATAGCCAGGCGTCAAGCTGCAATCATGTGGTTTTAGCTGGAGACTGTATCTTATTTTTATGTTGAGTCGAGTCTTTTATTCAATATTTCTTATTGTCCTCTCATATTGTTTAGTCCCATATCGGTTGTGAGTGGGAACTGTGTTTTTATTTGGCCTATTTATTTGGCCTTGCATGGAATAATGAGATATGCTTTGATAATAAAAATGGTTGAAGTTTCTTTTATGAAAATTTCATCTTGAATTTGAGTGTGAAACCCGATTCTTTCGGATTTTGAGTGTGAAACCATAATCCTACATTATCCCTTTTCCTCTCTTTAAAATTTCATTTCCCAAATCAGAATCCCTATCTCAAATTCCATCCCCACAACAAATCCAAATTGATTACAAGTGATTAGCCAAGAAATCTTTTATTTATAACAAGCAAGTTCAAATAAACCCTTTTTCTCTATTTTTTTCTTGCTCTTATTCCCAGCCGCTGCCAACAGTCCTCATCTCCCCTAACCCCCACAAACCCAACACCTCCCTTGCCTCTTCGTCCTCTGCGCCCTTGCTAACTGCTGTCAACCATGCTCGTCCTCTCTTTCCCTGTCGTGCACCACCACCACCACCAGGCCATCTCCATCACCTGCCCACCCTTGCCTTTTGATCCACGCACGATTGCAGCCCCCACCTCCGCCAGTCCAGCCTGCAGCTGGCACACGGGGCCACCCACTTGCACCCATCTCTCTGGTGCAAAGCAGATCTGAGGGCAAGCCCTTGCGCGAGTAGCCTGGGCGAGTTCTTTCCCCACGGTGCGATTTCTTGCACAAGTCCAGAAGCAACTGGTCCACTTCCGAGCATTGACATTGACATCTTAGTTAACCTTCGCAACAAACAATAAGGCACACATTAGTCACGCTCCAATAGATCTGAATAAGAGTAGCAGAGGTAAGGTTAGAGCACCTATGATCCAAGAGGTTAGATACGTGAGAACATGGCTTATCGGTAGGTAACTTTTTATTTCAGGAAATCAGTATATTTGTTGGGTTACGCCGCTTCATTTTTCTTTATTATTTTATCAGTATTTCTCTGTTGCCCACTATAACAAAGAGCGTTTGTGAATTTGATTACCCTTGTGCTTTGTTGTTCTTATATTGCAAGTAGGATTGTCCCTAGTTAACTACGTATTGCGTGTGGTTTCGTGAAAATTAGAATTGTCTACACTCTGAGCATTGCTTTTTGTTAAAATCCATCTCATAATTTTTTTTGTTTTAGATTTGTTCTTACCGAAGATCGTAAATTGTAGTGAAACGTTGCGAGTTTTGTTTCATCACTGAGTTCACGCATTGTTCATCGTTTCACATCACCTAGTTTAATTGGTTGTCAAAAATCTAGCCCACAAGAGAAACTATTTAAGTACTTATTTTCTCTCTCTCCACTCTCTATTTACCTCTTGTTTTCTTTTCCTGCAAAGCCTTAACACCTCTTTGTTTGCTGCATAAAAACTAAAAAGTAGTAGTGGAGAGGGGAAATGAAAGATGAGTTAAAACATGAGAACTATAGTAACCTTTTCTTTTTCTCTTCCTCCCTTCATTTAGTTGCGGCACCAAGTTCACCCCCTCACTTGCTGGCGCACAAATTAGGAGTAGGAAAGGAATTGAAGGAGATGAGATTTTAGCAAGAACAAAATTTGTTTATGCTTGTAAAGGTAATTCAATTAAAAATGCAATTTATTCTTCCATATCTATCATACTAAGTGAAGAAATGATTATAAGATGAGTATATTGGTGGAGTAATAAAGTAATAACTTCAAATGAATATTGAGTTGAAGTGTATGGTGTGTGCGCGCACGCGTTCAATCAAAAGTCGTTGAAATTAGAATTTTCTAGACTTGTGAAAATTAAACTTCTGAATTTGTGAACTTGGTAAAAGCATATAATTTGATATTCCTACTAAAAACTAAAGTTTATAACTGTTTAAATCGTAAAGCTTATTGAGGAAGAAAGGATGATGACCTTACTGATTTGAATCCAATCAGATGACTTGAGAGAAAATAGATAAATAGTGGTATGTGGAGCAGTGGAGAATTCTGCACGACTTTTCTGCTTTGTTAGGTCAAGGAACTTGAAGTAAAAATTATCATATTATATGTCACTGGAAAGCTAAAGAAGTCTATTTTCTAACGGATCAGAAATACAAACATGCTTGTCGGAAATTCTGTAGGAGGCCTAGTAAGCTTATAACTTAAAATTCTAGGAATATATTGTATAGTAAAAATTGGTGACCTTGGTATTTTCAAACATGAAGAACGTAATAACTAACAAAATTAGTGAGAAAGAGGATATAAATATATATTTGGTTACAAAGAAAATATTAGCAAAGAAAGATGATTTTCTAAAATTTTGTATAGTTAAACACATAGGTGGAAGCTATAATCATGTTTCTAAACCTTGTGGAATCTCAAAGCAAAGTTATAATCAATTTGCTTTGCATTTTGGTTGCCTTGGTGAACTTGGTGCAATAACTAAATAAAGGGAGAGTGAGATAAAAGGGAAAGGTTTCTTACTATATTTCTTACTCTCTAACTTCTCTTTCATTTTCTCCTGTCCACTACTTCTTTTGGTTCTTATGCAACAAACAAATAGGCGCAAGAGGTTTGTCATGAAAAATGAAACAAGAGATAAGAGAATGAAAGAGACAGAAAATAAATGATTAAATAATCTCTCTTATGGTCTCGGCTTTTGACACCTATTTAAGCTAGGTGTCCACTTTAAATCAATATAAGTTCTCATGAAGACACCTCTCCCTCTAGGTGTCAAGTGCTGAAATTACCTAATCATCACATGTTTTAATTAGATCAAGTTTTAATCCTTACTTAATTAGCAATATGTAATTTGTTAACATGTGTTGTCTACATATAGTTGAATCACATACCTCCTAAAACTTTGTACACAAATGTATCACAATTGTCGAGAATCTTCCTAGATTTAGCCACAGAGAATATGACACTAGATAAAGGTGGAAGGTGTATATTCAAGAAAAGAGCATGTAGGAGTAAACACAGGAATCGTGATTTCATTTAAATATGTTTATTGAAAACACAAAGTGATGCATGTGATTATTACCTAAAATAACTTAGTCGGGTCTAATTCCCTTTTCTTTTTTAAATTCTTAGTTTCTTACTTTTATCTCTAAGATATAATACCTTCTTACAACTTATGTAATTGATGTTTCATATCTAATTTTATTCTTTTAGGAGTTCGAGATTTTCATGTTAGTATTAAATTAATTGAGTTATGTTTACATAACAAGGTGTAGTCAAACATTCTCTTGTACCTTTCACTATTGTATCTCACCTACTGAGATGATCAACTTTCCCCCCCTTCTTGAAAGCAATACATGAAAAAGGCACGACTAGTGCTACTTTGAAACTTCATAAATTTTTGATGTGTCGAACACTTGCGACAGGTTTAAAGGCAATTCAAGGCACTAAAAGGGTACTTCAAAAATATATCAAGAAGTTATATTCAATGATTTCATGATTCCGCTTCAATAAACTATGGACAGATTTGTCTATGTTGATAATTGAGTATATGCATGTGTATAGTCATTCATAAAATATAGCCATGTTCCCTTCTTAAATCTTTGGGAGGTTTCCATATCGGACAGATGTCACACAACATTTTATGGGTCAGAATTTTTGGTGAGTAAGAAACAAAAATTAGTGTTTTGAAATCAGTGTAGTTTAAATTTTAGTGTAGAGATGGACGAGTGACAACATGCTAAATGATTGGAATTAGAAATGAGAGCCTCCATTAGGAGTTAGATTAGTTGCAACTGAGGATAGAATAAAGGGAAACAAATTGAGATGGTTTGTGCACTTACAATGGAGGCTGATAAGTGGACCAACAAAGATGTCAAAGAGTGATAGGATCATAGTTAATGGAGCAACAAGCACCGGGGGTAGCCAATAGAGATATTTAAAAGGATATAATAGGTGTGAATTTAACTGAGACAGTGCCCCAAAATAGAGCTGGATGGAGAAAAATGATTCATGTACTTGATACCGAAGACATAGGATAAAAAGCTTTGTTGTTGTTGTTGTTTTGCCGTGATGAACACTTAGAATACAGGGGAACTTACCCTCATGGCTAGGGGTGCCACCGGATACGGATTATCCGCGGATATCCGCATCCGAATCCGCCTCCAATCCAGATACGGATATCATTTTTTCACATCCGTCAATATTCGTATCCGTATCCGTATCCTAAAGGTAGGTACGGATACAGATATGGTAAAAGTAATACCTTATTCGTATCCGATCCGATATCCGAATGTCGCGTGCTTCATAATGATATCGGTATGGAGAAGACTATTCTTCAATGGAATAAGGCATTAAATTTTGATATTTTGAGTTGGTGAAAAAGTAATAGTGAAAAGTATTCGATTCTTGCAAGAGCACCACAAGATATTTTGAGTATTTCGACATCAACCATGGCATTCGAATCGGCATTTAGCACCGGAGGACGTGTAATCTATTGTTATAGAAGTTAAATGACAATGAATACGATGAATGTATTGATATGTACACAATAATATCATAGTATGTATCACATTTAATATTATAGTAGATGAGATAAAAAGTAATATAAGTATTTCTGTTTAATTTATCTTTAACCATATCCATTTTTAACATATCCGATTAGTATCCGCATCCGATCCGCTAATATCCGATTTATATCTGATATCCGATTTTGATGGATACGGATATCATTTTTCCACATCCGTCAATATCCGTATCCGTATCCCAAGGTTGGGTGCGGATATGGATATGGTAGAGGTAATATCCGATCCGTATCCGATCCGATGGCACCCCTACTCATGGCCCTTCCCGTTGATTTAACACTGCACCTGAGATTAACTATTCTCTCTCTCTCTCTCTCTCTCTCTCTCTCTCTCTCTCTCTCTCTCTCTGTTTTTTTTTTTGCAGAAAAACTACTTTTGTGACGATTGATTTAATAGAAAACATGTCTGGATATGTATGGTTTCCTATGAGTTGAAAAGCTGTATTATCATTTCCAGACTAAAGCATCTGAGCATCAGAATAAGAGAAGTCTCTGGAGTATTCAATATATTGTTTCCCTTAGCTTTCCAAGCTACCGAACTAATCAAGAAAATGACTGAACTCTACAATTCCTTGTCCTATTCTCTATTTCATTATCTTTAGATTATCTTACAACCAAACAGTCAGGGGAAATGAATGAATTTGTAACATTCATATAGCTCCAAACCGTGTATGCAAGGATGAGAATGGAACCTTTCCAACTCAAATTTGTTCCTGTTTGAGAGTTGAGCACTGCCACAACAGTTCAGATTACATATGAACTTCAACAATTGTGCTTGTATTTCACAGGCTTTCTGCTTCAGTGCTGAGAAAGAGTTGTTACGTCAACCGCGAATTGTTCGTGTTGGCCTAATTCAGAACTCGATTGCTCTTCCAACTTCTGCACCCTTTTCAGACCAAAAGAAGGCCATCATGGAGAAAGTGAGACCCATGATTGATGCTGCTGGTGCGTCTGGTGTCAACATCTTGTGCTTGCAGGTAAATTCTACTTAAGAAACTTTGGACCTTCAATACACTATCTGATAGGCTGAAAATACATAAGATGACCACAGGAGGCATGGATGATGCCATTTGCCTTTTGCACCAGAGAAAAGAGATGGTGTGAATTTGCTGAACCTGTCAATGGAGAGACAACTAAATTTCTTCAGGAACTTGCTCCGAAGTATAACATGGTCATTGTGAGTCCAATTCTAGAAAGGGACGTAAATCATGGAGAAACTATTTGGAATACTGCTGTAGTAATAGGAAATCATGGAAATATAATTGGCATCCATCGAAAGGTAAACTGCAAGTTGTTCTTGATTCTAATTTTGGCTTTTTGGTTTCCTTTACCACTTATAATTTTTTTTATTCACATAGCTTATCTCATGAGTTTTATACAGAATCATATTCCAAGGGTTGGTGATTTTAATGAGAGCACATACTATATGGAAGGAAACACTGGGCATCCTGTTTTTGAAACCAGTTTTGGAAAGATCGGAATAAACATCTGTTATGGAAGACACCATCCTTTAAACTGGTTAGCATTTGGACTCAATGGAGCTGAGATTGTTTTCAACCCATCTGCGACTGTTGGAGAACTGAGTGAACCAATGTGGCCTATTGAGGTATAATTTCATGTGACCTGCTTTCATGCACACTCACTAACACGCGCGCGCGCACACACACACTCTCTTTCCAATTCCTTTTGCATGATTCCCTTCCAAGTTGCAATGTGCATATATGCCTCAGGCCCTCATGAAAGTTTGCATTTATAACCTTCAAATTCTCTTCCTCCCCCGTGTTTATAATCTAACTTGAATATAAATGAATGATTCATAGTGTTCAAGTAAACAACAATTTTGTTCTCTGAATTTAATATCCATCAGCTGTGACTTAAAGCTAACTTAACATGAAAGCGGACTATTGAATGTTCTTATTCATCACTATATTAATCTGACTCTCTTTCTGTAAGTTGCATGGAGTTTTAGATGCTTTCTTCTTGGAGTCTGAGATGCTTCTTAGTTCTTTAACAATGGCAATATTACCATTTGTAGTGAATGGCAGTTAAAAACTTTTCCGTTAAAGCATGGAACCTGATTTGGTTAATGCGTCTTTCTAAAGTTTTAATAGTGTGCACACATGCAGAGGGATTTTTTTTTTTTTTTTTTTTTTGGGGGGGGGGGGGGGGGGTGTAAAAGCAAATCCTTCCCCGACAAATTTCATGACACGACATTCAAACTGAAATTCCACTCTGTTCGTTGACACACATTATTTATTATTTCTAGTGCCTTAAAAAAATGAAGTGACTTTTAACATTTCCTTGCCTATGCATCAAGCAAGCACAAAATGGATGGACAAAAAAGCTATTTATATTTACAGTCTTGACTCTAGAATGTCTAAAAGTTAAAACCCAAAAAATTTTTGTGTTAAACCATGATCAAAGCTTTGAATAGCAATTTGTATGCTCGAAAAAATATATTTAAGCAATATGCTACTTTTTGCTTGCATTTTCTGCTGCTTGATATCATAATAATGATATGTATGCAGGAAAAAAACTCAAATCCATTTGTTTCTTAGGCACTCTAATTAAAATATAGACCAATCTGAATGGACTCGGTTGTCAATATGAACGTCCTTGTACTGAGTTTGAATGGGAAAAACTCTCTCTCTCTCTCTCTCTCTCTCTCTCTCTCTCTCTCTCTCTCTCTCGCGTGTGCGCACCTGGGGAGACGCACACTCGTAAATGAACACGTGCATCAAGTGGACATGGACATGGACATGGGGAGGGCAAACAAATAATAGATGTAGAAATAGTTAATGTTCATTTAGGACAGCATATATTTAACTTCAATATATAATAGATGATGCTTTATATGACTCCTGATTCACTGGAAGTAAACAATATTCTTTGACAGAACAATTGATACGCCAAAGCAAAGACACTGTAAGATATCAGAACACTTACCTTGACTGATGAAAACTAATCATGGACTTTCTAACATAATTTATTAAATATATTCAAAAAGGCATACTTTATTAGAAAATTAGTTTGTTTACAATATTTTTTCTTTAGTCCATCACTGTTTGCAGTGCTTGAGAGAAAATGGGATGTCAGAACAATGCTCTTCTGTATTTTTATAAATGAATTTGCAAGTCTATTGCATGCTTTGAGGGGTATTTAATGAGAGATATCTATCCAAACGAGGCTTTGCTTTTATTGACCTTTACTGGAGGAATATTGATGATGGTGAGTATGATTCAAGACATATGAAGATCTCTTGAGTTAATATTACACCGTGGCCTCTGTATCTTAGGTAATAGGCTTCTGGAAAATATGTCTGTGGGTCTTTGCTCTTGGAGTTTAAGTGCTATTCTCGGTAGCAAATCTACATATTTCTCCTCCTCCTCGGCTATTTTGTTTATAAGTTTTTTGGAGTGTTTGCTCCGAAGTTGTGACCTTAAACAACATGATCAGTAAGTTAGGTATCCAACTCACCAATTGGCTTTATCATGGGAAGCCCTCTCTTGCCAACATTTTCATGCTAAAAAACTGGGCACGAGCTAAAAAAGTTGACATCAGATGGACACAGATTATAATTTTATCAACTCTTTATGAGCCTTATGTTCTAGACCCAACCCTTTGTTGATGAGAGGGGGTCAGAAGATTGACGCACATATTGACATCTTGTGTATTTGAAGAACCTGCCGGGCACGAGTAGAGTTGGTAGATGGACTCCTTGTGATGGGGGCCCATGGGAGTGATTGTAGGTTAGCATGTTGTTTGGGGGTTCGGTCTTGGTTTTAATTATGCTGCAACTGTGAGGAATAACATTTCTTTTTCTTTTTCTGTTTTTTTTCAGGCACTTTAAATTACTCTTGACCATAGGCATGCACACCCCCCCTCCCCCCCTCTCTCTCATGGTTCAAAGTCTCGGTCTCGGCCGCCGACTCGGCCGGCACCGAGACGGATCGGTCTCGGCGACTCGGATCGGACTCGGCCGATACGCGCAAAATGCTACATAGAACGTCAAAAAAATTATGAAAAATTCATGACAAATCATAAAAAACTGTAGATATCAAAATTCATGTATAAAAATTAAACCGAGGGAGAGAGAGAGAGGAACAGAGAGAGAGGGAGAGAGACTGAGACAGAGGGAGAGAGGGAGACAGTCACACAGAGGAGAGAGAGAGACTGAGAGAGGGACAGAGAGAGAGAGAGACTGAGAGAGAGGAGAGAGAGGGACAGAGAGAGACAGAGAGAGGGAGAGGGGGAGAGAGACTGAGAGGAGGGAGAGAGACTGAGAGGGAGAGAGACGGAGATAGAGAGAGAGAGGGACAGGGAGAGAGGGACAGGGAGAGAGAGAGAGACTGAGAGGGAGAGGGAGAGAGTCCGATAGAGAGATACAGAGGGAGAGAGAGATACAGAGGGGGAGAGAGAGGGTCCAACAGAGAGAGAGAGAGAGACAGAGAGAGAGAGACTGAGAGGGAGAGAGTCCGACGGGGGAGAGAGAGACGGAGAGAGAGAGAGGGACAGGGTGAGAGAGACTGAGAGGGAGAGGGAGAGTCCGATAGAGAGAGACAGAGGGAGAGAGAGATACAGAGGGAGAGAGAGAGTCCAACAGAGACAGAGAGAGACGGAGAGAGAGAGACTGAGAGGGAGAGAGTCCGACGGGGAGAGAAAGACGGAGAGAGAGAGAGACAGTCGCTGCGGGAGAGAGACGGAGAAAGAGAGGGAGAGAGAGGCACAGAGAGAGGGAGAGGGGGAGAGAGAGACTGAGAGGGGGGGAGGGAGAAATACTTGCAGACGGTGACGGCGACGGTTGCCGGCGATGGCGACGGAGACGCGGGGGGACGGCGAAGGCGACGCGGGGGGACGGAGGGCGACGCGGGGGAGAGAGAGAGATCAGAGATCTGATCTCTCTCTCCCTCAGCGCCTTTAAAGGCGCTTCGTCACGGGCGCCGAGTCGACCCGACTCGGGTCTGACTCGGACCCGACTCGGTCAACTCGGCCGAGTCGTGAACGACTCGGCCGAGTTGACCGAGTCGGGTCCGAGTCAGACCCGAGTCGGGTCGACTCGGCGATTTTCGAATGACTCGGGCCTCCGATACGACTCGGAGGGGGCCGAGTCGATACGACTCGGCCGAGTCGTATCCGACTCGGCCGATATTTCGAACACTGCTCTCTCTATAAAAATCATGTAGAAGAATCATTTTTTCTTTTTAACTTCATACTTCTGCTTTTGTTATTTTATCAAGGCATTTTCTGACGACTTTCTTGAGGGCTGAAATTCATTTTTTCAAGGATTGGTGATTTTTCAGGCTCGTAATGCTGCCATTGCAAACAGTTACTTTGTCGGATCAATTAATCGTGTTGGGACTGAGGTCTTCCCAAATCCTTTCACTTCAGGCGACGGAAAACCCCAGCACACAGATTTTGGACACTTTTATGGCTCAAGCCATTTTTCAGCCCCAGATGCATCTTGCACCCCATCACTATCACGCTATAGGGATGGTTTGCTTGTTTCCGACATGGATCTTAACCTTTGCAGGCAGTTAAAAGATAAGTGGGGTTTCCGGATGACAGCTCGATATGATATGTATTCCAAGTTGTTCTCTCGATATTTAAAGCCAGGCTTCTCTCCGCAAGTGATCGTTGACCCGCTGCTGCAGAAGTGAGTGTAGGCTTGTTGGAAGTGGACATGTTTAAATTATTTTTCTTCGGAAAATAATGTAATTCTCTCATGTTTAAAAGAAAACTCAGAAAATAATGTATGTCTATCGTATAGGGACTGTTGGTTCTTGTGCATATGAAAATTCCATTGCCATGATCTTGGTTCCATATTGTCCCTTTCCTCTTTTCATTCATGAAATCTATGACAGATGAGCACCGCGTTATGGTAATAAATTGTAATTTGCCAAATGGGTGGCTATGCAAAAGTTTCAGGATGTTGTGTGGTGGTTCCTGTAAGCCTGTGCTAATAACAGTAGCGTATTTCTGTATCACACAAAATTTTACAAGCAGCAAATGTACTGTAAATATTGCGAAATGCAGCATATAGCATGTAAGTGGGAAAATCTTGCTTGTTGAGGGCCCTGTTTCCTTTGGTTTATGAGCTGTAGTAGAGTAGGTCTATACTTTGTGATGTATAATAACATATAACAGGTTACTACCTAAGCAAAATTAAGCATATAAATCAAAAAGGGAAAGAAGGTGCATCAAGCAAGCATTGAAAGTGTTACATGTAGCTGTTGCACTAAGATGCTTATCATCATCTTTGTTCGAGGAGTTCCATAGCTTGAATGATTGCCAAGGACTGCGCGAGGTACAGGTATATTTATCAAGGAGAGGAAGTATTATACCTGCAGATTAGCATTTCATTAGTCGAGCGCTGGTATGAGCTGTGTAGTTCATGTTGAACTTGGATATCAAATTGTTGATTCAACAGACACTTGTTGGGTTGCATTCCTGGGGATTGTAGTATTTTCAAGCCCTTTTCGTAGGTACTCCCTGTAATCATGGAAAATGCTACTTCACTAGCAAATATCACACCCATGAGGCAGTATACTATTTCCATACAGTCAAAAACACAACGATTTCCATAATTTCACAGATTGCATCTGAGGCAAAACTATAGGTGCCATACTTTGTGACTTGTTCTGCTTGCATTGAGCAGAAGTTGGCTGCATCCATCAATCTACAAGCACTTTGAGGTATTTACATGAGAGGTGAGACAAAATAAAGGCAGATTATAATATCAAGTAGCTGGATCCGAAGAAACAGGCATTACGATGAAGTCATAATCTGGAGATTATCCCTTCATCAGAAGAAAATCCGAATGAACAACATTTGCAACCTACCATATCAGACATTTGTTAGTATTTGAGGTATTTCAAAATTATGGAAAGCTCTTTTAGTCCCACATTGGATAGGAAAAGAACTCTTTAATGTTTATATATGGAGTCTCTTTCATGATGAGTTGCGTGGGTTAGAAACCAGGGGTGCTTGCGCGCATAGGAAATTGAGTTTACCCGCGTGGTTGTGAACCCGAATAGAGGCTTTTAAGTTGTTTGTTGAGTTTCGTATCTTTTCATGACCTGTCGTATCAGAGTTTACTCTCTTTATAAAGGAACTCAACAACACAACTCAACCATCTCCTTTCTCAAAGCCGAAGTTAGTGCTCCGCATGCCTCGATCAAAATAGAAAGTTTCTTCCTTCTTGGAAGTTTAATTTAAATAGTTTAGCACTAATTCATATATTTTTCCCAACAATCTTAAGAGTATATATATGGATTCCCCTATGATTGCTGCTAATGTTAAGTCTCTGCCTGACATCTCTAAGATTGAACCATTTAATGGAACTCACTATAAAAGATGACATGAAAAGGTTATGTATACACTTGATATAACTGGTTATTCCTTTACTATAACTGATCTTAAACGAGAGAAAGAAAAAGACTTGCAAAACTGGAAAAAGTCAAACAATATCTGCAGACACATCATTCTCAGTACACTTAGTAGTGCACTGTTTGATGTTTACTGCCATTATAAAACCGCAACTAAAATTTGAAAAAATCTTAATAAGAAATACATTCTTGAAGATGCTGGAACTCAAAAATTTGAAAATTTTCTGAATTTTGTCATGTCTGATGAAAAAGACATGTCCTCTCAAATCCATGAATACCATGCTCTAATTGATGATCTTAAAAATGAAAACATCACCCTACTCGAAGCCTTTGTTGCTGGAGCTCTAATTGAAAAACTACCTGACTCATGGAAAGATTACAAAAAAGAACTGAAGCATAAAAGAAAACAAATGAATCTTGAAGATGTAATAATTCATATTAGAAATGAAGAGAAAGACAAAGAAAGAGAGAAAACAAAAAAGGCCAAGGAGCTTACTTCCAAGGCAAAACTAATTGAAAGCAAGCCTTTTAAACCAACGAAACATTTTTATGAGCCAAACTTAAATTAGAACTCTAAGATGAAAAGAAACCCTAACTCTACTTTCAAGAAAAAAGGAAACTGTTTTGTGTGTGGCAAACCCGGACACCACTCAGCACAATGTAGGTTCCGGAAGATTGGAGAGGCTCCATCCAAAGCACAAGCTAGCCCGGTTGAGAGTGCCATTATTGCTGCTGTAATCTCTGAAGTTAACATGGTTGCACATAATAAGAAATAGGTGATTGATTCTGGGGCAACCCAACATATATGTGACGACAGAGCAGCTTTCTCTTCTTACTCCTCTGTTGATGATGGTGAACAAGTGTTCATGGGTGATTCAAGACCCTCACTCGTTATGGGTAAAGGAAAGGTGCTTCTCAAGCTCACTTCTGGGAAGATCCTTTCTCTTACAGATGTGCTTCATATTTCTGAAATTCGTTGGAACCTCATTTCTATTTCTATTTTTGAAAAAATAGGAGTTAAGGTCTGCTTTGAATCTGATAAAATTGTAATGAATAGGAGTGGACAATTTGTTCGTAAAGGGTACTGTAATCAGGGTTTATTTATACTGAATATACTTGACATCTGAATAAAAATGCATCTACTTCTTCTGCTTACTTAATTGACGCTTGTGATCTTTGGCATGGTAGATTAGGACATGTTGGTTCTTTTTACATAAGAAAATAAAAGATATAGATCTCTTACATAATGTAAATATATCTGCTAATGATAAATGTGAAATATGTGTTGAATCTATATCCACTACAAAAGTGTACAAAGAGAATCGAATTGCTTGAGTTTATTCATAGTGATCTTGGTGACCTAAAAAATAACTTAACTAGAGGTGATAAAATATTTTATATCACATTCATTGATGACTGTTCTAGATATATAGTAGTTTATCTATTGAGATCTAAAGATGAAGCCTTTGAAATGTTTCTGAAATATAATTCAGAAGTTGAAGATTAACTAAATAAGAAAATCAAGAGATTGAGATCAGATAGAGATGGTGAATATGAACTTAAATAATTTAATGAATTTTGTGAACAACATGAGACTACCCTCCATATTCACCTGAATTTATTGGTGTCGTTGAAAGAAAAATAGAACACTCAAAAACATGATGAATGCTATGCTTATAAGTTCTGGTGCACCTCTAAATCTATAAAAGAAAGCTATACTCTCTGCTTATCATATTCAAAATAGAATACCATATAAAAAAACTGGCATAACCCTATATGAAATCTGAAAAGAACATGCACTAAACTTAAACTATTTAAAAGTGTGGGGGCGCCTAGCTAAAGTTCTTCTACCTGAACCCAAAAGAAAGAAATCAGGACCCAAAATCTATGACTGCATGTTTATAAGTTATGCACATCATAGTGCTTCATATGGGTTTCTTGTGAGTAGAAGTGATAATAATGTTATAGAGGTTAACACTATTATTGAAACTAAAAATGCGAAATTCTTTGAGCATGTTTCTCTATTAAAAACTCATATTGATAAACCTTCTCATGCTTCATCATCTAGTGATGCACAAGAATCTGATGACAATGAAGAGATTAAACTAAGGAGAAGTATAAGAGTTAGAAAAGAACCGACTTTAGTAAAGATTTCTTTATATTTCTTGTTAGTGATGACCGACTCACTTGTAAAGAGGCTATATCTTCTCCGGATGCTCTATTCTGGAAAGAAGCTATTAATTAAAATTCATATTATCGAATCACACTTGAGAACTTATTGATTTGCCATCAGGTGCAAAATCAATTGGTTGCAAATGGATATTTAAAAGAAAACTAAAATCTGATGGATCTTTAGATAAATTTAAAGCTAAATTGGTTGCTAAAGGATACACTCAAAAGAAAGACTTTGATTATTTGAAAATTTGTTCTTGTGACTAGAATTGCATTTATTAGAGTGTTATTTGCTTTAGTATCTATTCATAAGCTTGTGATATATCAAATGGATGTTAAAACTGTATTTTTAAATAGAAAACTAGAAGAAGAAATATACATGGACTAACCTGGAGGTTGTGTGACAATTGAAAATGAACATAAAGTCTGCAAACTTTTAAAATTTTTATATGATTTAAAACAAGCACCCAAACAATGGCATGATAAATGTGATAGTGTTCTTATTTCTTATGGTTATCAGATTAATGAGGCTGATAAATATGTCTATACTAAATTTGAGAATAATGTTGGTGTTATCATATGTTATGTTGATGCTATGCTTATATTTGGTACAAACTTAAAAATTGTAAATGACACCAAATCATCTTTTTCCTCTAATTTTGATATGAAAGACATGAGTGAAGTTGATGGGATATTAGGAATTAAAATAACTAGAGATTCTGACCGTACCATACTTTCTCAAGGACACTATATAGAAAGAATATTGAAAAGATTTGATCATTTTGACCGCACTCTTATTTTCACACCTTATGATGACAACATTCACTTAAGAAAGAATAAAGAATAAAGTGTGTCACAATTTGAGTATGCACAAATTATTGGTAGTTTAATGCACTTGATGAATTATACACGACCTGACATCGCTTATGCCGTGAGACGACTTAGTCGTTACACTCACTGTCTTAATAAGCACCATTGACAACATTATATCGAGTGCTAAAGTATCTAAAAGAAACTACTAATTATAATTTGACATATTGTGGTTTTCTTTTTGTTTTAGAGGGATATTCAGATGTTAACTGGATCTCAGATTCTGATGAGTTAAAGTCCACAAGTGAATATGTGATTACACTTGGTGGGGGCGCGGTGTCTTGGAAATCATCGAAGCAAACCATCACAGCTCGCTCCACTATGGAGTCTGAGTTTGTTGCCTTAGAGAAGGCAGATACTAAAGCTGAGTGCCTCAAGAATCTTTTCATTGATATACCAATTTGGAAGAGACCAGCTCCCTCTGTGTCTATTCATTATGATAACCAAGCTACTATTACTAGAGCTAAGAATAAAATATACAATGAAAAGAGTAAGCATATACGTCAAAGACAAAATTGTAAAGCAACTGCTAGATGATGGGATCATATCTCCTGACTATGTGAGGTCAGAGCTTAATATAAGTGATCCATTTACCAAACCACTAGGGAGAAAACTAGTGGAGAATACATCAAGGGGAATGAGACTTGTGTCTATAACAAAGAGTCAAAAATGATAGTAACCCAATCTATGTGATTGATGAACTCATGAAGTAGGTTCATATAGGTGATAACAAATCATTTGTTGACTTGATGATGCACTATCATATTTTATTATTATTATTTTATTATTGAGAAGTCTCTTCCTATGATGTAGATAGTACTACAATGTGTAAAGGATGAGTATTAATTCTTAATGGCTTACCATAGCCCTTATTGGGTGGTGTGTTTAATTGCAATGCACACTTGATGGATCCACCTATATGAGTGTGGAAGTGAGGTCGCTTCCTATGAGAATGTAGACATATTCTCTAGAGCGCTTATGAATATCTAGGTAGGGCGCATGGCCGATTCACGCCACCCGTTTGAATAAATTGGTTCTAAGAATGATATGTGACTAGTAGGTCAATGGTCCATAATTAGGTAAATTGGTTCATAGAAACTTTATGTTTCACCAGCTTCCTATGGGACACACCTATATCCTAGGTAGTGGTTCATAAACCAAAGTCACCATATTGAAACATTGATGTCTCATGTTTCCTTCATATTTGATTCCTCCTCTTCGCTCTCATTCCTATTATCCTTCCTTTTAATTTTGAAATAATGGGGGATTGTTATTATTTGAGGTATTTTAAAATTATGAAAAGTTATTTTAGTCCCACATTGGATAGGAAAAGAATTCTTTAGTGTTTATATATGGAGTCTCTTTCATTATGTGTTGTGTGGGCTAGAAACCAGGGGGTGTTCACGTGCATATAAGCCCATTGAGGCCCAGTGAAGGAAATTAAGTTACCGGGTCCGAAAAATCTTAATGTCCATGTGCGCTCGCATCGCACGCGCAGGGAGGTGCAAATTCGGGTTTCAGAGCCTTGCAAGTGTGACCCGAATAGGCTAAGTTTTGCTAGTTATTTTATTTTGGAATTAAAATTAAGATAAACTTTTCCATATCTTTCCAAATCCTGTCACAATATTTGAGTCAGAGATAGCTGTTGAGGTTTGTATCTTTCCATGACCCGTCGTATCAGAGTTAGCCGTTGAAAGCTCTCTGCCCAAGTTTTACTGTGACACTTTTCAAGACAATACTGTTCCTCTGCATAAGGAAAGATTTCTTCATTTATCTAAAGATTGGTTCTCTATCCAAGGATTATTTTCTTTATTCAAAAATTTTCTAATGATGAAAAACTCTCTTTATAAAGGACCTATTCCCTATTCTCAATAACACAACTCAACCATCTTCTTTCTCCTCTGAAATTTTCTTGAAACTCTTCTTTGCATCTCTGGAGGAACAAAGCTGTTCGAGGGCCTGTGCATTGCGAGTGCACACTTGCAGAGCCAGCGATCATTGAATCCTGGAGGGCAAGCCGCCATCAACCTGCTGCACCGAGATACTCTCTCAGAGGGGCGCGATCTACTCTTAAGGATAGTGTTTCACACGCCTCGATCAAAATATAGAAGTTCCTTCCTTCTTGAAAGTTTAATTTAAATAGCTTAGCAGTAATTCATACCTTTTTCTAGCAACATTTTCAGTAGACTCTACATTTTAAGCTTCTATATATGATTCCAATATTGATTGAGTAGGAAGAGCAGACGTAATCTCAACAACTAGGTACGTATATTTCTACTTCTTGTCAGATCTGTCCTTGAACATTTCAGGATACACCTTTCCAGTGTTAGGAATTGAGAACCGCACTGACGATCTTAACATACATTGAGTTCGATAACCTCGAGCACTGATTAGCACAATTTTACATCATTTCTATGCTTTTATTTATCTATCATTTGTATATAAATAATGCTATTATGATATTTTTAGTGATTTTTGAAGACAATTGCTAGGAGAAGAAACGACACCAAATAAACACTTCAGAGATATTAGACAGGTCAAAAGGACCTTTAATGCAAAATGAAAGACTTGATGATGCTATGAGTGTCCACTAGATTTGAAACACGCATTCAAGAAATTTACATTTAGTTCAATGTGTTTTAATGTCAGCAAGGGGCCAAGTTGCAATTTCGCAAAATTCCAGGGGCTCAATGCAAGTTCGAACTGAAATTCGAATTGAAATTTGATAGTTTTACTCTTTTGTGTAATTTTGTAAAATCGAGGGATCTATTTGTAGAAAGGCCAAAAACTGGCCTATAAAAGACACTGTGTGGCCTAGGGTATTGGTTGCCTCATTTTTTGGCCGTAATCTATCTAGTTTTTCACAATATTCAATTAAAATTTATTTTTTCGGTTGTTTCCTCTTCTCTTTTTGTTTTTCATTATGCTGCTTTTACAGTTTTAATTATCACTCTAATCATTGAATCGTCATTGAATTTTCATCGTTTTTCGATAA
The DNA here is from genome assembly GCA_038442645.1 of Agave tequilana. NCBI lineage: Eukaryota > Viridiplantae > Streptophyta > Magnoliopsida > Asparagales > Asparagaceae > Agave > Agave tequilana. The sequence continues at coordinate 373,670 of JAVJIF010003758.1, forward strand.
GAGATCACACAGTTCTGCCTCGTTTGATGCACGTGCAGACGCAAGCGGTCGGTGGGAGAAATGCGGCAGTCATTTTATTTTTCTCGCCTCGTTCTGAGCACGAAGAAAACTGCGTCTGAGGGCAGGTGGAACGAGGATGAGACGAGTGATCGGTCACTAATATTGCATTATTTATTGTCACATTTTCACATTTATTTTATAATAAAACCTTGCTATTTAACCAATTTTAATGTCTAATAGTGTGCAAGGTAATTAATGGAGAAAGAGAAGAAATGAATTTTATTCAATTAAATATAGAGTTTTAAAGATAGAATTTTTTTAGCTCAAGAAAATCAACGAAGATCTACTCAAATTTAGAGAAGCAATTCTATCTGAAGAAACGGACGAGGGAGATCCACGCACCCCGGATCTGGCCCAACGGCTAGATCAAGGCTGCGAAAACATGACCAAAGTTGTGTTTCTGCGGCTCTGTTAAAGCTGTTGGGGAGCGTTTGCTCCCTATATCTTCGTACTCCTCTTTCCCTTCCTGTTCTCCTATAAATTCTGCACATTTCAGAGAATAATGGACACCATTCCAGCAGAGAGTTAGAATTATAATTTTTGCTTTAGTTTTAACTTAGATTTTTATTTTTATTTATGTAATTTTTGTTTCTTTGTAAGCATAGGTTAAAGAGAGATTCATGTTAAAAAGAGAGAGTTGTATTAAGAGTGACACCATTGCAACTTTCTCTCCTTTCTTTCATTATTTTTTAATTTAATTGAAAGTTTATATTTTATTCTTCTTCTTATTTTTTTGGTTTTAATTATAATCTAAGTGAGTCTAATAGCATCGGAATCACTTTGCCTTTGCGAGTGTCACCGATAGCTCATAGTGATGGATTCCTCCTTTAAATCTATATCATTTCATACTTGTTCCTAGAAATATTGATGATGTAATATGGATAGTGACTGAATCTGATCTTATGAGTTATGCGCTAATCACCTCCTAATCAAGGTAAAACCGTAGCAGAAGATCTAGGTAATTAATCAGCTAAAAGAGGTAAGTATTGTTTAGTTTTTCTTTCTTTTCATTTTTTAGTTTAGAAACATTATTAAAATCAACTCTTTCTTTATTCTTCTTTCTTTTTAACTTAGTTTTTCTTTTACAATAACATCACTTTCTTCTTATTCTATCTTCTCCTCTTCTAATTTAACATTTTTCTTTCTTTTAAAAACTAAAAAGAAATGTTTTAACCGATTTTTAGTAAAGTTAGAAAGATTACTTAACGCTTCCATCGCAGTCCCTCCTTGTGGATCACGACCCACATAACCACTTGGTATAACAGTAGTATTGAGAAATCTTAGCAGCATTTCTAAACTTTATATTTTTCTCTGCAGGTTTCGCCTCGATTAAATTTTGGTGCGTTTTTTTTAATTTTACTAAAGGTTAACTTTCTTCTCTGTTTTTGTGTGAAGGAGCTAATATTAGGAAAATAGTTGCCACAGAATACATATAAGAAGCTTTGGGATTTGCTCTTGAAAACAAAGCTAAGAAGCTCTCTGCTTTGTTGCGAAAACGCGGCAAAATCCGTATTTGTGCCGCAAACATACTGCACTACTCACTTTGTTTGTTTGCAGGTTTCTTTAATTGTAAATTTCAGTCTCCTGCAGTATTTAGTTTTCCTATTTAACTTACTATGTATACTATTTTAACTCAACAATAACTTGGTGATTGTTAAATGTTAAAAAATATTTAGACATTGTATTTTAGGCATTTTTTAATTCGTTACATTTTTATTAGTGTTGAAGAGTGCTGGAGTAAAGGTACATGTGCATAGCATGTAATATAGGAATATTTTTTGAGTAATTTATATTACTTAAGTGTTATTTTTGCTATATATTGTACACTTGCACTAAAATCATTTAGGGCATAACCCGTTAAATAATATAATATGGGAAAGACATTACCTTTTCTTAGCCTGAAAATCATCTCCTCACTCACCAACCCAATCTTAACTTAAAATTGATTAGATGTTAACCCTAGGGACATCTCGACTCATTAGGAGATTGACCTAAGGAGGAAGTTGTTAGAATTTGACTCTGATCAAATCGGTGTTAAAAGTTGGGGATTAAGATGCGAAACCTCGAAGAACAGTGATTTGTCATAATTAGGCCCACTGCTCAGGCACTTATACCTCTCATTGATCTTTTCCCTACTTGGCCAATTAACTTTTAGTCAGATTGCTCTACAATACACCTCCTGTGGACAGTCAACCAGTTAGGAGTTATTTAGGTTTAAGGTCTATACTGATACAGGCTAGATTTTCTTTATTTTTTTTGTTTATTTCTTTGTTTCTTTTTGTTTGTTCTTGTGTAATATGGATTATAACTATAATTTTTCCAATTCAAATACAAATCCATATTTCACCCGACATTTTCTTCGGATATCACTAACCTGGCATCACATAATTTTAACCAACCAAGTATGCCAGATTAATTTATCTGAATCAATATATGCCTCAATCCCAATTTTATGATCAAGATTAGAATAATCATCATCACTTATCATCGAGTCAGTGAGGATACAACTCCCCGAGTCATATGATCAACTATCTTACCAACATTTAGCTTGATATACTTCTTTTCTAGAATAACCGATAGAGAAAAAATCTGATTTCAAAAGATTCTAGAAGGCTTGCATGAGTCCGAGTGACAAGTTCAAAACATGATGGACTCACAATCCCCTCAAAATTTTCAAATCTAAGATTCTTACTATATTTTTCAAGTCCCACCACAATAAGAAGAACCTATTGACTTAGAAAAGAGTATAGAAGACTGATTCAGTACCAAAATAATTTCATCTAATCAAATTTTGATTGTACCTAGTTTATCAATAGGTTAGAACCACAAATGAGTCATTTGGTCAACCCAATTAATGATAGAAATGGGGAAACTCTTCCTAACCAATTTTTGACCATTCCTGACTTTTCTAACGATATTGATAGAAATCTAGAATCATGGTGTTTTAAAAATAACTTTAATCAAGATTTAATTCCACCACAACATCAATGGGGGGATTAGCAGTTGTAACTCCACTTTTAATAGTGGAGTTAGTTGCTTTAGTGGACAGTTATACCCGCACACTTGGTCTCACAATAAGTGGAGACGTGCAAGTGGGTTCCAAAACCTTAGCTTCGCTAAAGGCTCACTTTTAGCTTCGCCACCAGGTTATATCAAGCCTGACGCGAAGCTAACAGACTGATTCAGTCTTGCTGAATTCAAGGGGCGGTTGCACCCCTGTTTGGTTATAAATAGCCCTTTGTAAGAGGGAACAAGGGCTGGAAACTTTCGAAATCTAAAAGACCCTTAGCCAAAGGTGTCCTCTTGCTCCCAAGCTTCCAAAGTTTTAGAGATTTAACTCTCTCCTAAAGTCTTCCATTTACAGAGGATTTCTGGAACCAGGTGAGAAGGAAATTTCTCCGAGAAGGTTTGAACATCTAACCGATTGCATCGTCAACGGGACAAAGTAATCGCGCGTTGATTAGATTCCCATCGGCATACTTTTTCAAAAATATCAGAGGAGAACTACTTGTAATTTTTTTCTTTCTTAAAAGAATTACTTATAGGGCCTGTTTGGTTAGGGGTGGAAGTGAGGAAGTGAAGAAGTGAGGAATTGGTAATAGTTCCCTTTAGAACTTAGAAATTAGTTAGTAAGTTTTTCGGTGTTTGAAAGTTATTGGAAAGTATAGTTTGAAAAATGTTATGTCATTTTCGGTGTTTAGATAGTAATGTGAAAGTGGAAGTGAAAAAGTTGACCACAAAATAATATTAAAATAAAAAATAATTAAGAAAAATAAAAAATGTACAGTAATTAGAATGCAAGTGAGATTTACATGATCAAAAAATTAACTGTTTTGTGCTATAACTAATACAATGAGATTTACATGGCCACAAAATTAACTGTACCACTCTGAAAGTGAGGAAATAGTTGTGTAAAAGAAAAAGAGAAAAAGAAAAGGGGTTTTCTTATTTTTTTCCGGTGTTTGGATAGATAAGGAAGTGAGCAATTATACTTCCCCTTTTCCATACTTCCCCCACTCATTGCAACCAAACACGCCCATAATTTCGCTCCTCGATTATTTTTGTAAGTTTTCCATAATCAATTTTCAATGGAAAACAATTGGCACCGAGGCAGCCTGCTTACAAGAGGCAAGCGCTCTCGATTGCCTCCCCAAGTTCACTCCGAGATGACAGATCGATGAAATGCTTCACTCTGTTGAGGCTCCTGATCGATGAAGTCTACAACACAATCAAAGATCAACCATGGCTCAGACGCCCAAGGTCCCTCTAAAACAATCCTTCATTTTCGGGTCAGAGGAGTACTACTCTTACCATGAAGGCAAGGGACACCAGACCATCCACTGCTAGGCCTTCCGAAAGTACCTGGAGGAGCTCAAAAAATAAGGCTTTCTTAAAGAGTATGTCCTCACTCTGGAAGCAGCATCAGGATATTTAAACATCCAACCTCCAAGGGAGCAACATATGATCACGTAAACAAGGCAATCAACTGACTCCCTGAACCACTTATACGGGATGTACTTCCTTCCAATTTTAATTCATGTACTTTATTTCTAAATAAAGTATTATTTTATTCTCCTAACTATACATCCCTCCATTGCAGTGCACACAACCGTCATGGAGACAACCCACTTGGAGGCAGCAATGAGATTGCTCCACAACATACAACCGTCATCTCGTCCCGAAGATGGAGACAACCTACTAGAGGCAGTAATAAGATTGTTCACAACATACAACCGTCCTCTCACCCCGAAGATGCAAACAACCACTCGGAGGCATCAAAAAGATTGTTCCAACATACAACCGTCATCTCGGCCTGAAGATGGAGACAACCCACTCAGAGGTAGAAACGAGATTGTTCCGCAACATAACATCATCTACTCGCCCCGAAGATGGTGGCAATCCACTCGGAGGTGGGAACAAGATTGCTATGCAACATACATCCATCCATCCACACGCCCTACAGATGAGATTTTCCTACTCGGAGGCGACAGCAAGACTTCTGCGCTGATGGGATTTCCCCTACTCGAAAAAGTGTTTGTTCGTTTTGCTGCTGGGTTTTCCGCTACCTGGAGATGGCAACGCATACATGTCCACGGGCTTTTCTCGATTGTCCTATGGGAGTCGAAACCCTCCACTATGGGATTTTGTCCACTCGGAGTCTCCCACTATGATGCAGGAATTTCTCCCTCTCAGAGCCCCATGTGATGTTCCGTTGCTGCGATCTTCCCCACTTGGAACACGGATACTAGCCTACGGGCTCCCCTCGTCTGAACCTAAGGGCAGATGAATACATCTATTCATCCATATTCAGCAGTGGAATTTCCCCCACTCGGGAGACATCTCTAATGTGGGATGTCCCAACACGGAGGATAACTCCACTATTGGGTTTGCTCCCACGTTGGAGGTACCAGATCTTTACTCTGGGTAGAGCCCTCTATTCAGAAGACGCATCCAATCTGTTGATAGGTTATACCCCCACTTCATGTCACTTTTATGCAGATTCCAACGAGAATGTGACCACATGTGTTTAGGTATATCACGAGAGTTTCCTTAATCAGAGTATCCCCTTAACGTCTAACCCCGTGTGGACGTACTCAAATTATTCCCCGGAGGAAAGCGGTGACAGGTATGAAGTTTTAAATACTTCATTGCTTAAAACTTATGATGCATCTATCATTTTATATCTATGTATTATCATGTGCTTGCAGGTGCATTTTAACTTCTACACTCATTCCCCGATCTACATGCCCCGAGATGGATTGACCCCACTTGGAGGTGACTACAGATCATCCTACAGAACACTCCAATCACTCAGGATCTAAGTTCTGCTGTAGAAATTTTTCCTCTTAGAGCCCCAACAACATAGCCCGTAACTAGGATATCTCCCACTCAGAAGTGGCATCGAGCCAAACTTCATTGCAGGGATTTCCCCTCTCGGAGGCTCAACTATGTAGTTGGGATTTCCCCCACACAGAGGCAAAGCTTGCAGGTGCCATTGTAGGACAAACACCACTTGGGAGCCATATGTTGTACCATTCCAAACAAAATAGCATTCCAAATATCCCGAAGTCAAAGCAATTCTCCGAGCAGACATCTAATTTCAAACAAAATAGTCAGGAGACAATCTAGAAGATCCAAATAATACTTTCATTTCAATTTACTTCTTTGTTATAAAGTTCTCCCATTACATCCATTCAAATACAAGCTTGTTTACATCTAATAAGAGTAATACAAAAACTATTACATGTTATGCCTTTCTTTGAAAGGAAAAAACAGATACGTATTCTGCCACAACGTCCATGACAACATCCAAGAGATGACTCCCAGATAAGGGACATCTCCTCCAGTCCAATCAGAACAGGCCTCTAAGGCAAATGATCCAGTCCAGGACATGCAAGGATCCGGCAACGTCACATCATTAGCCTTCCATTTCAATCAAGAGGTCAGAAGCTTCAGAAGGCGGACGCCTTATCATCCCAAGTCACCCACCTGTGCTTCCTTTTGGGCCTCGCCTTAAGAAAAGAGTCTTCCACGGCGAGGACCGCCGAATCTGGACCCGAGTGAAGACTACAAGACATGAAAAATGGCGATGGAATCAGGATCCACCATCGCTACCACCTGAGCATGTCCCCAGTCCAGACATACCTACTACCAGGGGAAGATTTGTTTGAGCAAATCCAATACAACTTAAGCCCAATCGACCTCCCTGGAAGCCGAATCTCATCTCGAAGACTGATCTTTCTTGACAAGCCCATCATGAAACTGAAATTCCTCAACAACCAAACTCCTGAACATAAGGAGCGCAACAACCATCTCCATCCCCTCCCTCTCCTTCCTTCACTAGATAAAGAAGAAGGAAGATATCATAATCCACCAGAATGAAAATTTTAAAAGCAAGAAGTTTTCAGAAGATGAGCAGATCTCCCTCATAGATTCGTCCTATTTATAAATGGGAAGAAAGCCCAAGCGTCTCCCATTCAAAACTTCAATCCCAAAGAAATCGGTCCACGTTCCAAGATTTTAGTTTGGCATAATCTTTGAGATACCCAGCAACGTTGCCGTATGATCTTACCTATTAAATAACTGAGAGATTTGAAAAGACGCCAGCCCGGAGGCCAGTTGTCGATTACAATAATGAACCCGATCCAAACTTAAAGCTTCAAGAAAAGTGCAGTGCATTTAAATGCTTATACCAACTTCACTCTTCTAATTCCCCTCCGACAAATCCGGTAATCACAAAGGCAGGGGCACCATAGTGGTTAAGATCTGGTTAACTCCAGGGATCGCGACATGTGTCTCACCGCACCAGAGGTACCTCAAGAAGACAACACACTCAAGATGCCAAGCAGCTCACATACAACCCTGAGGAGAGAGAGTCTCAGACCTAACCCTGAGAAACATCCCAACTCCACGGAGAGGACCCCGAGTCCCTTTTCACCCCAACATACTTGACTACCAAACTTCACCCGACTCCTACTGGACTCAGCTTAACAACAAAGTTTCTGGATCACAAGAATGATTACTCCTGTCATGAAATCCTTATGTTATAAATACCTCTATTCCGGCGGAGATGGTTATGGATAGTGGCAGATGTCTCAGCATGTCAATTCCAACAATAAAACATGATAATCTAAATGGATATGAAAAGATCTTAATCGCGGATCTTGAATCATGGAGAAAGATTCACACCATCAATTACATCACAAACAGCCTACTTGTAGGCCCGGACTTCCACGAAAAAAGAGAACGAACACTTGTACTGAGTAAACTCTCTTGTAATACACCAAAAAAGATAGTGAATCCTTCCTCTCTCCTTCCCGTGATTTTTTTTCAATCTTTTTTTTTGAACATCCTCTGGTTTCTCTTACAATTCCAGAGTATCTTCAAGATTCTGTGCATTCAACGCATTTATCACCTCACAATATCCAAATACTAAAATTATTTGTGCCATCAAATTTCACCACATCGATTTTTGATTAGTAGATGTTCACGGTCTTTACCGTGGATTAATTAACTCTAGCCATCTTCCCCATGCGAACTCCATGAACAGAATTTGGATGCTCTGATACCACTTGTTGAGATCAACATGAGATCAGAATTACACTGAGAGTACAAATAATAAACAATAGAGAAGAAGAAGGATTTAACGAGGTTTGACAAATTGCCTACGTCTTCGGGGTAAAAGGGAAATGATTTATCAATATGTCATAGTTTTTTCATCGTTATAATTGATCTCAAAGGATTCCATAAAAAAAACCTAGATACCCAGATTTTGAGTCAAAATCAAAGACAAAAATTCAACTAGAATTAGAATTCTGCTCGGATTCACTCAGTTTGCCACGTACTTGTGAAAGCTCTGGTGTCGGCTTTTGAGAGTTGCCTTCTCGAGAGTTCGTCTGTCCCAGAGCTTTAAAAAGCCTACTGAAACTTTCGAAAGCTATCTGTTGTAGCTTTCGAAAGTTTTGATATCAGTTTTTGAAAACTTCCTCTAGTTGCATAGTTGAACTCGCGTGGTTAAGCTTGCTGATTCTCCTCTCTTTGGGTTAACTCAAATGTGTTTTAAAAAAACTTCATTTTTGATCTTATCTCCTACATGAAGACAAGTAAGGTATGTATTATTAAAGCAATTGTATGAGTAGACAAAATAAAAATTTTGTAATACCCATAAAAAGAGAAGATTTATTGAAATGAATATGTAAGCCAAGTTTAAATACATGCCAGTAAAAAAACCGAAAGTGATCTAAAATCCCTCTTCCAAATCCTCATAAGTCTACCTCTCTTTTCTCTGTATTTCTATTATTGGGGTGGAAGTGAGGAAAAGCGGAAGTGAAAAAAACTCATTTTCCAATTTTGATGTTTGTTTGGAACCAGGAAAGGAAAAATGAGAAAACCCCTTTTTCTTTTCCTTTTCCTTTTTATACCTCCCTTTTATACTACAATTTTCTCACTTGCAGGGTGTTATATTTAATTTTGTAAAAAACTTCATAATTAATATTTATTTTAATATTATTTTGTGATCAACTTTCGGGTCAACTTTTCTGCTTCCACTCTCAAATTTCTAACCAAGCACCGGAAAATAGAATATACTTTTCCACTTACACTTTCACATTACAGCCAAATACCAGAAAACTTATTTACAGAAATCTAAATTTCCTACCTTTTCTTTACATTTTCTCCCCATTTTTCACTTACACTTTTTCCTCCCACTTGCAGCAAACCAAGTAGGACTTTATTCATATGTAATATTACCATGTCACTGTAATGTAATGCCAATCTGATTGCTACAAACAAGGAACCAGTGGAGATCTTTGATATGACAAGTTATAGTGGTAATTCAAAACTTTATGTTCATGTCAACAACATCCTTTTTATTTATTTCTACTGTGGCCTAGAGGGATCTTAGACAAATGTAATATAATAAGCTTAAAATTATAAAGCTGCTAATTAATATAATAATAGGTTATAAATGTTTTGTATGTTATCACTTGTGACTTGTTCTTTGGAGTTTGTTTTCGGGTTTTGGGTTCCATAAGGATCATATTTAAACCCGAACTGATAAGGCTCTTGGGTTCAAGTTGTTAGTTACTAGGATCAATCTGACAACTAATCAATATCACCGATCTAATTGGCTAGGTCGGTGAATATCAGGTGGGAGGTTTTTCATTCAATAGAATGTTCCTTAATAACAAAGCCACCTTTCAATTATCTTCCATGGTTAAACACCAATTAGACTGGTATAGGTCAGTCTCAATATACTGAATATCAGTATAACCCCTGTATAAGAAAATTAATTCACTTATACAACACTTGGAGTGAGGTACGCTTAACAATTAAGTCCCCCGCTACCGTGCTAACGGGTTACTGGACACTGGTCTCCCAAGATACAACACTCCTTCACGGTATTTGGATAGCACTACTAAATCACCGTACGGTCGAACCGTAATTAACTAGTATCTTTACAGGATTATGAAAGCAGCGGGACCAAGACAAATTTCAAGGAGAATATTTGTCTTTACTTTAGAGGAACACACACTGCAGAGAAAGGAGGGAGAGAGAAGAATATTCTTCTTTGGAAGTCACAGATTCAGACAATAATTCTCTTAAAGATCTGTTGAACTTTTTGAGCCTTCTTTCAAAACGAATCTTCAGAATCTGTTGGAAGTCACTTCGGAATTCGAGTTGCAGAATTCTCACTTCCTGTTGGAAGTCACTTTTGAATCTGAGTTGCAGAAGTCCCACTTAGAATGCAGAGGAAGGAACTTGTTTTCCTTTTCTGTAATGTTTTGTGTTTCTGTTTGTGTTCTGAAATGAGAGAAAAGGAGCACTATTTATAGCGCTCTAGGAGGGGTAAAATTGTCCGAACCCGACCGAACGGTTGCAACGGTTCGGTCTGAACTTTTGCAACGGTTCATTTCAGACAGAAACTGCCCAACTGTTCGCGGTAGTTTTTTGTCAGCCGTTGCGCTGAGTCGGTATGGATCCGAATGGCGGCAGGTACGATCTGTTGTAACCCATACCTGTGAGGCCCGGTTCAAAAAGAAGCAGACCAGGTAGGGAACCTGAGCCCGAGCCCGACTCCGGCGCCGGCGCGCACACGTGTGGGCATGGTTTCCCCTAATCGCGCGCGAAAACTCCAAGTACCCAAAGGACACACCCTTTGTTCCCATTTTTCTCTATTTAAACACTTCAAACTTTCATCCCATGGTCAATGTGGGATTAAATGCTTTTAGCTACCTTTAGTCCCCTCTTGGCTTTTGAATTAGAAACTTTAGACTTGAATATCTCATTTATTCGAAGTCGGAATTAACATGTGAATATACCACGTTCATCCCCATGGAAGGAGAATACACTCCAACTATTATCCAATTGATTTTATCAACGGATCTCGCCGTAATTCAACTCAAGATTCACATTTAATTCTTCATATTTCCCAACAATGCCCAACAATGAATGAAAATTTAAGGGATTGACATACAAAGAGGCTAACTCTATAGTGAAAGATATTTTAGAAAAGAAACTGCATCAGGATGGTAAACTAGGTCTTGAACTTTTCATAGCGACAGATTTATCAGACTTACTGGCTAATCAGTGAACTAAGTCTTGAACTGTTAGCCGTTAGTGTAAACCAAGTCAACAAGCTTCACATAGTAACTTTCCAAATCAACTTTGGTTCTCAGTTGTGTCCATTTTGGCTCCGGACATTCTTAGTTTCAGAGAGTATCTTTAGGGAATAACAGCCTCCATAGAAATTCCCAAAGAGCCGACCCAGCTCTATACTCACATAGGT